>JANPWX010000176.1:437959-462147 GCA_024734555.1 Trochalopteron elliotii
TAAACAAACAGGCTACATCTAATAAGCTTAAGTGCAGCTTTTGTGTTCTTGAACATATTGTAGGAATTTTTTATTTGCTCTGCCACAAATATTTCACATTTTTTAATTTGTGCAAATGAGTCATGTGTGCTTTTTTAAATTTTTGTGTAGGAATGTAGATTTTCATCCTAGAGAAGACATCACTACTGTGATACCTTGACTTAGTTCACTGAAAATGAAGCAAGATTCTACTAGAAACACTTCTTACACTGTGGATTGCGAGGATTATGTGCACGTGGTAAAATTCAATCCATTTGACAGTGGAGATTCATGTTCCCTCATTGCTTATGGTGGCAACAATTATGTAGTTGTTGGGACTTGCAGATTTCAGGTTAGTCTGTGTTATTGTTGTTTTTGTTAGATGCCCCTGAAACTGACCTTGCCAGCACCACTACTGCAGGAAGACTCTGGTCACTTTCCTGTTTCCTCCTCTCATTGTGGTAAACAAGGGAGAATTTTACTTGTTTATTACACTGACAAGTCTAGAATACTTGTTCTTCAGGGAAAAAAAAAATATATATATATCTGTAAAATACACTCTGATACATCTGTGCCAATTTTATAGGTATTTCTTTTTAGGGATGAACTGCAGAAATATTTACTTAATTTTTTTTTCTCCCAATTTTTTTTTACTAGATCTCCCTTACAGACTGTTGGAAACCATACAATGTCTTACCTTGAAATTATTTACAGTTTTCTTGTGAAAAATTTTAAAATGTAAAACACTATATTTTTATACTGGAAAAGTGGTTTTCATTAGATGAGATTTTTTGCTTAGATGTTTGACAATCAGTTGGAGACAATTGCTTGGAATTTATAAGCTTTTTTCCTTTACCTTGCTTCTTTATTATACAATATTATTTTTGTAACTTGTCTGTTAATAATAATAGCACAGCTGATATTTTTATTATTATCATTGTTATTCCCCATGGTCTTACTGTTAGAAATTTTCTGAGGAATACCTAGTGCTAACCACAAAAACATACTGACATTTGTGTTGCTCTCTACCTTGTTTCTAGGGTATGCCTTGAAAAGGAAGTAATTAAAGTTTTGACAACCACTGGCACAAGGTTTTTTTTCTACAGTTTTCGTATCCTCCCTTGACTTCTACATGTAGAGTCAATGAGTATTTCAAAGCAGGAGAGGAAAATGATATTCTTTCTTCTTGTTGAGAAGCATTGAAAAACTGTGGTGATTTCATCCTCTGCTTGGCCTCTACGTTATGTAGAGGGCATACAGAGAGATTCTTTACCTTAAAGCAGACTTGTGACTTAGAAAAAATGGTGTAGGAATTGGTGCTCCACTGGATGTTCTGAAAACTTTTAAAAACTTTTTAGAGGTCAGCTTATTGATGGAGTCCATAATTCCTACTCTTGTTTTATTTTCCTGTTATCTGGTGTTCTTACCAGTGGTAAGAATAAGCAAGCTTGTAATTAGGATTAGATGACAGAGGGCACCTTTCTATCTCCTGCTCTCTGAGGAGCGATGCTCTGGAAATGACAGCATTTTTCTATGGTGTAAAAACAACTCAGAGAGAAGACGGCTAAAATTACATGCTTGTTTGTTCCCATTGCTTCTTCTCAGTGCAATATGTGCTAAATTGCCATGCTGTTTTTAGTGGGTTTAGTTGTATCTGTGAAGTTTCTACTTGTCCATAGAATGAGCTCAGCATCTTCATAGCTCAGTTCTGATTTTTCTGCTCTTCATTGGCCTCTGGCTTGAGACTGCAATCGTTTAATGTATTTCAAAGTACCTAAATATTTCAAGTTAATGCCTTCTGTATGTTCCAGGTTTTCACTTTGAAGGTGTTATGATCTGAAAAGTTCCCAATGTGTGTAATTTTGAAAACCTTTTCATTCTGTAGCAGTTTGATTTGTTAGAAGTCACCAAGACCTTGTTCTGAATCAGCTAACTGCAATATTTCTGTAGGAAGAGGATGCAGAAGTGGAAGGCATGCAGTATAAGACACTAAGAACATTTCACCATGGAATCAGAGTTGATGCCATAGCATGGAGTCCTGAAACTAGACTTGATGCTATACCTCCCCAGATAAGGTACTTAACAATAAACAACTACAGTGAATCCTTGTCTCTTACCTGTTTTCCCTAAGTTCTGAATATTGGACTGTTCAAAGCTTGTGAGTGAAATCATAACTCCTTAGAAATCACTGATGAAGTCTCTGAATTCTTCAGTAGAACATTTTTATTCTTACAGTATTTTTTTTTTGTTCATTTGCTTGTTTTTTGTTCTACTTCTTGTGCCCCTTGACTCTCTCCCCAGTGAACAAGCAGTAAATAACATTTTTTTCATTATTTTTATGGACCTCTGACATAGTTTCTTTCTTTGTACATCTGTGAAGAAGCATTTCTTTTAAGAGCTTTAGTAAATGTGAAAGCACTTGAATGGACTCCTTTATAAAGCAATTTGTACTGATTTGCATAATATGTGCTGTGTTTCAGAGTAGGTTAGATACTATTTGTGAGATCCTTTGAGGTGTATATCTAGAAAGATAGTTAGCTATTTTATGTGGACTTCTGAATTAAAATGTACTCACTAGTTTGTATGATTCTTCAAAATTACCATAGTTGCTTACTGCTCCATTTTCATACAGTCTTTTGGGTTAAAATATGTTGAATAGAAATTGGTTTATGAATTTTATATTTCAGTATTTTAAAACACTGATAATGAGGGTTGTTTTTTGTGCCCTACCACTAAACTTCTTCCAAGGAAAGTTTTAGCAGCATTTATGAAATATTTCAGATAATTGGCAATTGATCCAGATTTAGCTTTGTAAAATGTCTTGCATTTCTTTCTGTGAATAAGTATTCTTGGTACTTGATGCACACTGTTTTACAGGTAAGCTCCAGATATAACTCTTCTTGTTGCCAAAGCAGAAAAGATAGATGCTTTTGGTTATTTTTTCAAAATCTGATTTTTTCTTTGCATCTCATCTTGCATTTTTAAAATGAAGGAAGACTAGTAAAAAGTCAACCATTGCAATGTTGATTGACTGAAAAGCCTTTTTTTTGTCTGTTGGGTGTAGGTTTTGTACTGCAGCTTCTGACAGGAAGTTAAGGCTCTTTACTTCCGACTTACAGGACAAGAATGAATTTAAGGTAAGGACAGCTAATGTGATTTTTTAAAAAATATTTAGTTTTTAGTGAAGCCTAATCTTCAATTATCCTTCTGCACCATTTGTGACAGAGCCTAGATCCATCATCTCTAGGGATAATCATTGTATTGTAAATACCTTTCTGTCTTTCAAGTGGGAATAACTGTAATTATCATCTACATGATCTTCTGATTTCCTTCAAAATTCTTCCTTTGAAACAATGTCCCAGTTCAAGTACTACTGTTAATGAGATATTTGTGCTATCCAGTTTGAAGTTTTTTTGGTGAGGTCTTAGCTAACAATAAGCAAAGATAATTAACAAAAAAATTGGATGAGAGTCTTCCTTGGCTTTTACTGCCTTAGAATATGGTAATGCCTGTTTTGATGAGAGTGGCTTGTTGGGTGTAAAGGAGAAAAAAATAGACTTTTATTTTTGGCATGTTAATTTGTATTAGTAAGACAATGAGATTTGTCATACAGAAATTAGGTGAATTGTGGCTGTCACCTATGTGGCCATACTGATAATAGAATTAATAAAGGCAGAGTTTAAGAAGTAAAGATGGATGCTACTAAATGCCTTGAAAGAAAATGCCTTTTGTGTTGCTTCATACATGCACATACTTTTAATTTCCTCCTTTCAGTGTTGATCGTCTTATGTGATTTTGCCACTGAGTAGTAGGATAACTGACATAGTTAGTCAGCTTGGTGGGAAAATAGTTCTAAAAGTTCTTTATGCTCTTTGCTTGTGAGTTGATGTCTGTCATTCCTTATTAAAGTTATCTATTTACGTAATATGTGCCAGTTCTGTGAATTTCAGACAACAGGCTTTAATGTTGAGCTGTGAATTAAATCTTTTAACTTAGCAGAGTGTAAAGTTTCTTTAACATTAGCTAATAGATTGATAATTAGTTTAAATAATGAAACAATGGGATAAATTTGGTGCTACAGACTCTAGTGAGCTAAATTCAACATCTAAATTCTAACTTTCTAATTTATTCTGGATTAATAAGGCCACAAGAAAAAGTGTTGTCAGCAGGAGTAAGGAAGTGTTTGTCCCTCTGTACTTGGCACCTTGAATCCTCTGTTCAGTTTTGTGCCGCTCAGGACAAGGAAGACATTGAGGTGCTGGAGCATGTCCAGAGAAGGCAGTGAAACTGGTGAGGGGTCTGGAGCAAAAGTCGTATGAGGAGAAGCTGAGGGAGCTGGGGTTGTTCAGCCTGGGAAAAAGGAGGCTCAGGAGGGACCTTATCACTCTCTATAACTGCCTGAAAGGAGTTTGCAGCCAGGTGGGGGTCAGTCTCCCAGCCAACAAGTGATAGGACAGGAGGAAATGGCCTCAAGTTGTGCCAGAGAAGGTTCAGATTGGATATTAGGAAAAAATTATTTTGTAAAAGGGTGGTCTAGTATTGGAACAGGCTGCCCAGGGAAGCATTGTGATCACTGTGTTCAAAAACCTTATAGATGTGGTGCTTAGGGATGGACCTGGCAGTGTTAAATTTGTGTTTGGACTCAGTGATCTCAGAGGTCTTTTCCAACCTTAATGATTCTATGATTGTTTGGTGCATATGCAATACAAATGAGAACTGTTGGCCTGAATTTAACAGTAAAGCTATTAGCTTTGTTTATGCCAGCTCCACCACTGAAATTAGCTGTCCAAGAACTTTATTAAGGATGTACTCTGGCTGAGGAAAAAGTAAAATACATATTGTTACTGGGTCAGTCTTGGTCTAATGTTAAAAATAATCAGAAAACAGCTAGAAATATATCTTTTTACCTATTAGTGAAGAACTCGTTTACAAAAAGAAACAATATGGACTAGTGTGTTTATGTCAGTAAAAGCTGTCTTTGAGACTGTCTTGTGGGGTTTTCTGATAGAAAGTGTGGAAAACCCTTTCTGGCAGTCAGTTTAATTTCTTGTATCTGGACAATCATTGTACTCTAGATTTCTTGTCAAGAAAAGTAACACCTAACTCTGATTTAAAGGATGTGCAAAATCCCAGATGTTCACAAATTCTGGGTGAGCTATGCTGATCTGGCTTTCAATAAAGTTTGATACAGTGGCTTCTTATTAACAGTTAACTGATACCTCAGAAAAACCATTTCATAAAACTGAGGTCCAACTGACATTAAACATATGGAAAATTTTGAATCCATTATACTTGACACATGGGATCTTCAGAAGAGGTCCAGAACATGGGACCAAAGCTGAAGGAAGTATGTGACTACGTTCAGAATGCAATCTCCGAACATTTTGTCTTCTATAGTAAACAATTAGTACATGTTGCTTCTGCAGGGATAGACAGAGTAATCTTACTCTGTTTTCCCCATGGAAAAACTGTCTTGATGTAATTATCAACAAGGAACTTGAAGCACACTTAAGTTTTCCATTACTTTGTCGACACAACTAATCCAAAATTTATGGGTTGGATCAAGCCCAGAACAAAAAAACAAAAGGTAAAATATGATTGATGGATCTTCGTGAAACCTTTTTCTTCTTTTGAGGTTTTCATTTGGGAATGAATTATGGCTTCCTTGTCCTGCTTCACATTTTGCTTAATAAAAAGCATATTTCATCGGAACTGTAGAAGTAAAATGAGGCAGGATATTTGAATTCAGAATGCTGAAAATTGTCAAAAGACTTGGCATTCTGTCTAAATAGTTTAGCATCATCTTAGGGCCTATTAGTTCTAGTATAATCCATTAGGTTTTAATAAAATAATGACTTACTGGAAAAAAAGAAGTTGGCTGCTGAAAATGTTTCTGTACTGAATTGATGAGGCATTCTTAAAACTTTTAGAGAGGGGGATTTAGTTCTTGTGTGTGCTTGAGATTTTTTTTTATCAGTTCCTCAGAATAGCTACACTTAAAGGTGATGTGTTTTTCTTTCAGAAAACTGTGGAACTTGTTTTCATTTGACCTTGTTTTCCTCTGCAATCTCTTGGTCTCATGCTGTTATCAAAAGGATATTTTTGTCTCATTTTTATGATACCTTGCTGGGCAAAACAAAAGCAGCTGTGCCTTGAGACTTAATCAGTGGGACTGAATAGAAGAGGGTGGAACAGTAACAGATACATCTACACATGGACATTTGCCTGACTAAAAATGCTGTGAGATTTCTGTCAAAAACACCATAGATGTATTTAATGAGAGATTCAGAGATCAGAGTTACATACCAGTAATCAGAATTCTTTAATGTAGGTAGATGATGCATACATTCATTTCCTGATCATTCTCCTTTTCCTGAGATTTACTATCTTCTACCTTCAAAATTCAGTGGTTGAAAAAATTATAAAAAGCTCTGGTGTGATTTATTAATCTCTGTCAAGCAAAAGCATCATACTGACCTCTGTGCTAACTACAAGGAGTAGTAGGGAGGTCTTTTCACCTCCAGTATGACTCTATACATGAATTAGATACTTTAAAGAAATTGAGTTACCGATAAAAACTTTTTTTACCTTCTATTAAAATGATAGTTTTATCTTAATAAACATCTTTCCATTAGCAGGTCTGTTAAATATATTGGTGGAACAGTCAGCTCTAAGGTAAAAGTATTTCTTTTTTCTGCTTGGCAGACATTTGATGGCCACTCAGATTACATTAATGATCTGGTCTTTGCTCCCAACGAAGGTCAAGAAATGGCAAGTGTAAGTGATGATCACACCTGCAGGTATGCATTTTGTTCAAAACACTATTGAAAAACTAGTATTGGACTTTTTCTATTTGTGAGTGTTTTATATGTCCACTTAAATAAATAAGTATTTATATTTTTATTTTTAGTGTGCCTTCATGGCTCTCTAGCAAGACTAGTCCACTAACAAGACAAGGAATGGACTATTCTTGTTAACTTAGGTTCTGGACTGGCTTTTTGTTGTGACTTGTGGGTCATCTTTTTTCAAAGCAGAAGACTGCTGTCTTGCATTTGGATACACTATTTTTCCCCCTTCTGGGATAGGAATAAAATGAGAATAGGAGAGAGCAGACATGCATAGCTCACCACTGAATTATACAGACCCTCTCTACCTATTCTATCACCAGGGGGGTCAAGTTTAAAACCAGTATATGTATATGAACTTTTCCTTTACTCAAATGTATTACCCTTACCAGGGGGTGGGATGACATAGCCTGAAGACAGCACCATCCTAATACAGTGGTACTTGCAGCTCAAAATACCATGATTACAGTTGCTTCAAACCGAGGTGTTTGGATATTTGTAACTGGAAGTAGAAGAGAAATATGGTTGAATGCTTTGAAGCGTGCTGGGTAAAGGTTTCTGATGCAGGAGTTTGTCCTTGTCAATAGGTCACCCATCTTCCACTTCTGGTAGTGTGCCTGAATCTATTAAGCTGCTCTTCTTACCCCTCCAGTGCAGTTGGAGAGATCAGAAGGGCAGCCAGGCAGGCTTTTCAGGTCATTGCAGTAGAGCAGCAAGACAGCTGGGAAAGCATCATCTTTGACTTTCTTTACTCTGATGAGTAGGCATTTTTTCCATAGATGTCTAGTCAGTATTTCCAACAAAATCATTAGGAATGAATAGTAGAAATGTATGACTTACCTGTGTCTTGTTCTGATTTATTTTCTATCCTTGATTTCTTTGTTAAGTCTAAATTCAAATTTGGCTTATTCAGCAAAAATCTGTTTGGCTGTGGCCTTTCCATCTTTATTTTATGAGATGCTCTGTTTTCCCGGATGAAAGAAAACTGTTTTAAAACCAGTTGTCTAATTGATACTAATTTAAAAGGAAATAAAATTTATGTAATTAATGTATACTAACAACATTTCAGTTTAGTAACTACGAAGGACATTTTATGCCATAAAGTCTTTGGTTAAAAGCCATAGTTAAAAAATAAAAAGTTAAAAAATAAGTAGGATTTTTTTTGGCTCCTTGAATTCTTATTTTTTCCATTCATGCATGTGGGGCATGAAGACTTTTTCTATTGAATTTAAAGGTTACACTTTCAAAACTAATGGAAAATGCATTCCTTGGGACTTAACAAAATCATTCTTTACTTACTCTGTAATTTGCTTCAGTAGTAATGTAAGAAGAGGAATAATTCTTCTGTCTGTACTGAATTTCTATCCTGAAATTGTTCTTAGGATACAAAATCTGCTAATGCCTGTGGAATAAAGTTCTAGAGCAATTAGTACAAGTCTTGCATTCCACATTTAAGTCTTAATAAGGTTTTAAAATAACTTTTCAGTATGTACTGACTGTATACAAGCATGGTTAGGTCCTCCCTGGTTTTCACTCAAGAGAAAGTTTACATTTAAGTTCATCAGAGACCTCTGAGGAAGTTAGATTTTCAGTTTTCATCCACTAAATAGTCTTGCCACAAGCTGCTGCAACTGTGATATTTCAGACTGGGGTTCAGTCATTTTGGTTGGAGGACAGACAGTGTAAGCAGGATACTGGTTATATCCAGTGTTCTTACCTTTAAATTGCTGCTGTGTCACTGAGGAGATCTTGTTATTTCTTGCACGTGGTCTTTATTGGCCTTGATCTCACAAATCAAAACTTTTTTGCAGCTGTGAAGTAGAACTGCACTAAAAATGGTCTTGCATAAAAATATTTGCAGTGGTCATCTGTGTTACAATAGCTTTAAGGAGTATTTATTTTAGTTCCTTGAAATAATACAGCATTATACACTTCTTTGAACATTTATATTAAGTGTAGGAATGTGTGCATCCCACTTTGTTAATGAGATCTGTGTGTACAACTCCTTGTGCACCACTCTTCAAAAAAAAAAATTACTACTGACTTTTTCATAATGATTTGGAAACACAGTCTAGGAGTCTGCACAGATTCAGATGTACAAATCATTTTGTTCTGATACTTAACAAAGCCAAAAGATTGTGGGAAATACTTGGAAAACACCATGAGTTCAACTGACACCCTCCGCTGTTGGTGGTTATAGACACTATCTAACGTTTCTGGAATTACTTAATGCAAAATACCATCCTGTCAAAACTCACTAATCTCATATCCATGCTAAAAATGAACCTCTTGACTGTCAAAAGGTTAATTCAATCTGATTGATAATCACCTCAGACTCCCTCCTCATGTGGAACTGAAAGGTTATTGGCAGTGTCAGACCCTTAAAAATACCAGCATGGCAATTTCTTCTGGTCATCAAGTGCTGGAATGGCTTGTATTTTAAAAAGCTGAAAAAGACTCATCCATCCCTTGCTCTCCCTCACCCTCTCTTTTTCTTTTAACTATTTCTCAAACTACGTTATCTTCCTCTCTTTTAGAGTGCAGAAGAATGTATAGTTGAATTATCTTCCACATTGTCTGTGAATGTACTTGCCCCTTGATTCCCTTTTGAGTTCTGTTCATTTCCTTACGCCATGGCTCACATTACTTCATAGAGGATAGAGGACTTTGTGCCTTTATCAGTCACTGAAGTTCAGCCTTCTCTTTTGCACATAGAATAAATGCCAGTCCAAGAGAAGATTAGTTTTGCTCCCTATGCAGGGATTAGGGGTAAAGGTTTGATGTCATTGAAAGCTAAATTTTAACTACAGTTTTAGAATATTTTGTACTGTTTCATCTAGTTTTAGGGCGGTTCATTTGTAGCATATTTTTTACATGGTACTCTCATGCCGTAGGTATTTTGTGTAGATTTTTCTCTAGACAATATGAAGGAAAGCTAATGGTAGCTCCTGGGGGTTTTTTTGTTTGTTTTTTTTGTTTGTTTGTTTGTTTTTTGTTTGTTTTTTGGGTTTTTGTTTTTTTGTTGTTGTTTTCTTTAATGTATTGCAAGCGCTCGTTGCACTTGAATCTTACCTTGATTATTCAATAAATATTTCACGTTTTGGCTATATTGAAAAGTGGTTATTATCACATGTTTCTGCTGCCAAAACCATATTCTATTTGCATCTTCCCATTCCTAGTGCAGTGAGGTATGGATTTCTGTCAAATTTTTTTTTAAAAGTTGTCTTACTTCATGTTGCTCTTCCTTCATCTGTATAATTGGATTTTCCATTGTCCCTTCATATAAGAAATGTCATACCAAAATATTTCTTCTTTCTGAGATATGCTGGTTACATTCTATCAAGCTAGTTGTGCTTTGTAATTTATGAAAATAAAGAAGTCTTGAATTTTTTTTCAGGCTTCAGTCTTTGAATTTGCACACTTGTATGCATCCCTGTATGTCCTCCAAATGTAGCTTTACAAAATTCTGTTACATTGTACAGCCATGATGCAAATATTAACCAACTGGTGTTGAACAGTGCAAGAATTAACTGGTCTCCTGTCAGCTTAAAAAAACAAAAAAAAGCTTTCTGGATCAAATATTTGGAACATTATTTCAGTCTGGTCTTACTAAACTTTTAGTTAGGAAGTCTTCATGAGGATGATGTAGTAATTTCCTTTGTGACACATTATGGCTTATGTTAAGAGTCTCACAGCCCTAGAATGTAGTCTAGTCTATAAATTGTTTTTAAGTAGAAATCATTGCATTGGATTTGTTTAGAAGTTTTCTATTTTAGAAAGCCATCAGCAGAATTGGTAGCAGTCATACCACAGAAGCATTTAGTGTTATATCTGCAGTGGGAACAATCAGCTGATAGCTCTTAACAGCCATTTTTTACTCTGGTTGAAAGGACAGAACTGAAGCTTCACATTTTTTTCCAAAATGCTGTGTGGTCTCTGGTTTTGCATTAGATAACTTTAAAGGTATTTCAGTAGTAGTAGTAGAAATGTGTACTTATTGGACTTAGTTCTAAGTGTGCATGGCCTGAAATGTGTATTAGTGAGATACTGCACTGCATCCCCTGCCTCTACCAACACTGCAGGGTATAATTGCAGCCCACAGTTAGAAGTGAGAAATAGATCTATGCTGGCATATCCAAGTAGATATTGCAAGAAGCTAGAGATAACATGTTTTTTAATGCCAAGATCTGAACTCCAATTGCTAGTTCTTCAGGAACAGTGACATTTCCTTTGATCACCAAAAGAAAATAGTGAACATGATTCAGCTTTCTGAAGGAATATATGTACATTTCCTCTGTGAAAAGACTTCATAAAAACTTAAGTTCTTTGTCAGTAAAATAAAATTAATTACCAGAAATTATCTTGAATATTACACCTTTCTCTTCCTCTGACCAGACAGGAATTTCTACAGTTCCACTTCAGCCTTTCATGGCCTGCCTAGTACCCTCCAGACCTGTGATAGCCAAATCCATATGGAGTTGGCAGAAGGCCTTAGAGAAAGCCAGTGTTAGTTGTATTCTCTGTAGTATTTCTCAATCTCTGCACTTTCATGTTCCTTTTCTGAGATCTCCTCGTTCCTTGTGCTCAGTGAGGAACAGCTTCACCCTACCTTTTTGTGATCTCAGGAACAAGAATCTTGCCCTTCTCCATAGTCTTCTAGGCTTTTCAAAAGTGGTAGGATTTTCCTTGCACATGGAATATGTCTGATGGAGATAGAAAGAAATGTATTAAAGTCAGATATTAAAAAAAAACCCAACAAAACCATGTTGGATGTAAGTAATCTTTGAGTAATGGATCAAGTACAGTTGATCATGCTTTGTGGTTGGGAATCAGATGTCAAGGTTTGTTCTAGCCCCCACCCACTCACTAAAATTGTTTAAAATGTTTTGTTGGAAGAATTCCCATTTTTACATCCATCTCCTGGGGATTCGAGAAGTGCCTGAAGATTGCAATCTGGTTTAGTTCTTTTACTATTGAAAATTATGATTTTATCCAGTTAGCAGTTGGTTCTGCTAGTTAGAATTATTCATAATTCAGAAAATTAGAAGATAAAATAAGGATCATCTCCATTGCCACAAGGTTTCAGAGTTCTAATGTGGTACTTTGCCAGGTGTAATAAAAGTCCACTGTATGATGAAATTACTGCACATATGCATCCACATTCATGCATTCGAGATATAGTTGATGCAATGGAATTTGTATATCTTCAAGCTATAAGATAACTGCAGTTTTCATTTGTTTGTTAGTTACAGGATGTGACAAGAGAAATGTCTAGTATCTCAAGAATTTTCTTTAACAGCATTTGCAACTATCTGTATTTAAGTTGGTTTAAGTTTTCTGAGCACTGCAGTAAATAATTTCTTAGTCCTTAGTTACTTAAAAAATAATTATTTTACTGAGAAGATTACAAGTTGTTTTTGAGACTATACATTAGTCTAACTTGGGCACTTATTTCATCTGTGTTTACTTAAACTCTCCAATAAGTTTTTTGTGGAGATTTTTTTAAATATGAGAAAAAAATACCACAAGCTCAGTGACAAGTCTATGTCACGATGGGTGGTGGGAAGAGAAGGAGTAAGAGGGTGACACATTGCAAGGTTACAAAAGATAAGCATGTTTGAAGAAAAATAGACAGTATTTTACTTCAGTATAAAATCATGGGAGTATTAGTAAGGTTTCAAGAGCTTGGAATGGGAGATAAAATCCTCAGTCTTTTTGGATTTATTTACATGATAGGAATGTGGACAAAATGAGGGGGCAGCATCTGTAGCTGATTTAGTTATGATTACTGAGTAGTTTACTTACTGAAAATCAGTTTGGCTAAATTTTGGGGGTTTGCACATTTTTTACTTGGGTTTTTTACAAAGAAATATTGAAAAGTGTTAATTGAACACACCTGTAATTGTATAGATACGATGCATTCAGACAAGGATCTACCTTGGTATGTATTGCCTGGTTTGTATTTTGGGGGTTTTGGTTTGTTTTTTTTTCCCCCAAAACTAAATTATATCATCTTTGGTATCAATAAAGAAAATATAAAAGAGACTTTTATCCCTTTTCCTCCCCATACTGTTTGTTACTAACAGTCCTGTCATTCTTACAAAGTAAAAATACAAATTTAGTAACTTTATAAATAACAAAGTTATGGAGGTAAAAAACATAAATTTCTGTCTCAACACCTAATAATATCACTCACTTCAAGGAAGGAAACATAATGGCATATTCCTTTTGCCAAAATGATTCACCATCTTCTGTTGTATCATAATTTTCTCCCTGCACAGTAAATACACATGGGAAGTGTTGATTTGACTTGGACAAATCTACAAGGCAAAATTTTTGGCAGTAGAAGAAAGTATTGTATGTTTCTAAATTACCTAATCAAGTAGATATTTCATTTTTAAACACTTGTCAGGTTTTTGTTTTGACTTTTTTTAGTAAGGACACTGATTCTTCAAGATTAGAGACCCTGTGTTTTCTACAGGGAGAACAAATATTTGATCTATTGTGGTTTGGCATAAGAAAACAACATTGTTCATTAAATATATTTACTTTATTCCCATATATTTTGTCTAGACTTATGATGTATTAGTTAAGAGGTTTTTTAAATCTCTTAAATATAAGGCTCTAAGCACCCTGGTGAGATATAAACTGAAAAAGTCTGGAGGAAGTCAGCAAAAATCCTCTAGAATAAACAATAATAGTACGTAGCCACTCATCTAGCTCAAAAGACTGGGCAGAATACTACTTTAAAAATTGGCTGTTTCTCAAGTTTTGCATGTCAGAGCGGAAGGATATATGTGTATGTTTTGGTGTCCAAATGCATATAAATAGTATGTGGTTCAGACTGGTATTCACAACTGTGATGTCTTTGTCCTACAACTGAGCTATTGATTTTGTAGGAAAAGAGGGAGTTGAGCAATGGCTTTGAGGTAAAATAGACTCAGTTTTGGTTTTGTTGCATTTTAGAAACAAAGTACTGCCATGGCTCATTACCAGTCATATTGAACACATCCAAAAAAAAAATCACGTATCACTTAACCTAGTTTTGGTGTTTCAGCATACACTTTCCTGTCAATCCATATTGACCAAATACTGTTGACTTTTAATTTTTTTATAGCTGCCAGATAAGCACTGTAGGTGTTTCTAAAGAAAAAGATTAAACTGGCACATACAATTTATCTGTTGAAAGCTCTCCAAGACCCTTTGCTGGGTAGTGTTACCTCTGCCATAGATCCTTCTGTTTGCCTTAGCTTCATTTCTGGTTTCTTATATTTCCATTATTCAATCTTGTCTTACCAGGAAATACTGGGAACTCTTATATTAGGCAGAATACTTTAATAAAGGGTCTTGCCCTCTACATGGCAACACGGATGATTTGTTTGGTACCTCACTTTAGGTTCCTTATTTCAACTGGACCAGCGCTGACTTTCCTGCTTTTTACTGCCTCACTGCTATTTATGGTATAGTACAAAGGCTGTAGTGTTGACTTGTGAATCTCATCTCACTGAGATTTCATGTCTAGATAACTAAAAAGTCAAATTATTTGAATAGTTAAATAGAGGGTTTGCCTAGCTCGTCAATGTTAAAACACATCATCTGCAGCACTGGCCACTTTCACACTGACTTCTTCAAATGATACAGCATGAACACTATTTCATTTGGTCACTTCCTCTGTGAACATATTGAGGCACTGAAAATTAATGTATTTACAGTCAAATGGCAGTAGTTTAGTACTTCACTTTTTCTTTTCTTTTCTCTCTAGGGTCTGGGATTTGGAAGGAAATGAGAAGGCCCATTTTGTTTTACGTTCTCCTGGAATGAGTGTTTGCTGGCATCCTGAGGAGGCTTTTAAGGTTGTGGTTTTCAGCTTTTCTCCCTCACCACCTTTAAAATAACAGGAGGGGGGACACACCTAAAGTGTGAGTCTTTGATCCTGCAGTAACATTAAAGTTTGAGGACCTAGTTTACGCTGTAACTGGATATTAATTGGATCTGCTAATGTGAAGTGACTGTAAATTAATTCTCATTACCATTCTTGTCATTTTACCCTCAGTCCCTTACTGCTCCCATCAGAAATATTCCTTCTTGATTACGTACATCAGTTGTTGATAACTGTTCTGCTGATTGCATATTAACTTACAGTTACCAGAGAAGAGCTTGAGTTTTTCTCAGTCGTGGTAACACGGTTCACCAACACAGACCCTTTATAGAACATGCCAAGCTTTGAAAAGTATCTGTTTGAAGTTAACAAGGGACTTCTTTGTTGTTGTTCTTGCTTGAAGTGTATGAAATATGTTCTGAAAAATGAAATCAAATAGACTGTGATTTTATACTTATCTTGTTATTGTACTGGGGAGGATTAATCAGCTGGTATGTAGCCAAATATCCAGCTTCATTAATGGTCTAGTCCCTGCAGTCTTGGATTTATTATTCCTATTGTGCCTATCAATAACTGCCTTAAGCAGCTACAAATGGTTGTTCAGGTTACCACAAAAACACATACTTAAAACAGAGAAAAGCACTCAAATAAGATATCAAAATATTTACACAGCAATAGGGAAGGGGGATCTCTAATCTCATCACACTTTTCACCAATATCAATATCCGTCCTTTCTAAGAAAGGAAACTGTTAACTAGGAGAACTGTTGATTCAGGTGGCATCAGAATTTAATGGGTTAGCTGCCGTTTGCTACTGGGTAGCTTTGTTAGCACAACAAAATTAATAGGTTTTCCCAAAAATATTGCAATAGTACGCCAGTCTTAGATATTATTAGCATGTCTTTTCTTTGACCATTCTCAAAGACAGGCACAGGATTTTTTCTAAAAAAAAAAAGAAAAGCCCATTCCAAAAGCTCATAAAACTTGATAGACTTAGTTCTTGCTGAAAAGCTTTTTGCTGGTCAAAACACTTACTGCACCATGACATTTAGTTTGCAGGAAAGCATGTTTTGGTGACAGTTCTGTTTTTCCAAACAAACTGGTATTACTGGAGTATTTTTTTTTTAATGCTTCTTTGCCTTTTTAAATTATTTTTCATGACTGTCTGAAAATCATTTCTCCTCGTGAACAAAAATTTCATTTCATCATCTGGGCATTGGAACGGGTTGCCCAAAGAAGTTGTGAAGGCTCACTCCTTGAAGTGTTCAAGACCAGGTTGGATGGAGCCCTGAGAAATCTGGCCTAGTGGAGGGTGTCCCTGCCCGTGGCAGAGGATTGGAACTAGAGGATTTTTAAGTTCCTCTCCAACCCAATCCTTCTGTGATTCTATAATTTAATCAGGAAGCTCTTTCTACAATACTTCAAAAAAAAACTGGTTGATGTATTACTGTAACAGAAAGTTTAGATAAAATCTTTTGTTGCAAACTGTTACAGGTTAAAGTAAGAGATGTTACATAAAATCAGTAAGAGTGATTCTACAGATTCTATAGCCACATTAATTAATACTTTGCTTAGAATGATAGAATCATTTAGGTTGGAAAAGATGTCTAAGATCCTCAAGTCCAACCTTAGGTTGAACACCATCATATCAACTAAACCACAGCACTAAGTGCCATGTACAGTCATTTCTTGAACACCTTCAGGGATGGTGACTCCACTTCCCTGGGCAGCCCATTCCAGTGCTTGACAACCCATTCTTTTTTACAGCACTATGTGTCAGCCAGTTCTTTGTACTCAGAACAGAAGCTGTTGAACGTTAAAATAATAACTTTTTGCTGCATAAAGGCACAGTGCTTTCGTGGTTGTGAATTGGTGTTTCTAACCACCAAAATTATACACATAGATATCTATAGATATATAGAAATAAAACAATGTAATCATTATGTATAACAGTGTAACAGTAGTATAGGTAAAATGATTTTTATTTATTGGTTAAAGAGTGTTCAGGAGAAAGTTTTCTGGCATGAAGTGAAAAACTGTAATTCATTTAGTGTTATTAATATTTGCTTGAATGTATTCTAGGTTTTCTATAGAGTGGAAAAAATTTAATTTCCATTACATGCTAAGTTTACCACATTCTATGAATTTCTTTTAACAGCTGATGGTGGCAGAGAAGAATGGGACAATACGCTTCTATGACCTGATTACACAGCAGGCCATTCTCTCCCTGGAGTGCGAACAAACACCACTGATGTCAGCAGACTGGTGTTTAAAAAATGCTCTTAAAATTGGAGCAGTTGCTGGAAGTGATTGGCTGATCTGGGATATTACTTGCTCCAGGTATTTTTATACCCGTGGCATAGGTTTCTTTATTCTCTTCCTAATCAGTACATGAGGAAATACAGATACATGGCTAATGGAGTATGGCAGTCAGAGAGTCACAAACGGGTCAGGTTGGAAGGGACCACAGTGTGTCAGCTGGTCTGACCTCCCTGCTCAAGCAGGGTCATCCTAGAGCACAAGGCACAGGATTGTGAATGTCTTCAGTGAGGGAGACCCCACACCCTCTCTGGGCAACCTGATCCAGTGTCTGGTCACTTGCAGAGTAAAGAAGTTCTTCCTTGTGTTCAGGTGGAACTTCCTGTGCATCAGTTTGTGCACATTGCCTCTCATCCTATTGCTTGCAGCACAGAGCAGAGCCTCACTCCATCTCCTTGACACTCCCCTCCAGATACTGATGGACACTGACGAGGTCCCCTCTCAGTCATCTCTTCCTGAGGCTGAATAGGCCCAGCTTCCCCAGGCTTTCCTTGTGAGAGATGCTCCAGACACTTACTCATGTTTGTAGGCCCAATGCATAAGCTAAATAAATGAACAGTTATCAGGAATTACAATATTGATACAGACCATTCCATGGTATTCTTTGTTTCATCTTTATCAGTATTTTCTGTTAAAAATATAATATTGTCTGTCCTTTTGTCCATTTGAAATAGCACCTCATTACTGTTTACCTCTCACTGTATGTGTTTGTTAAAATTTCTTTCCAAGTCATAAATAGATAACTATTGATCCATAATAAACTGGAAAACTGCTTCAGTTTTCCTAGTCCAAACAGATTAAAGCTGCAGGAATGCTCTGGTTTTCCCCCAGCTGCTTCACAGAGAGTAGACAATGTGTCCCCTTCACTGTATTTTTGGTACTTACAGTATGAACTGTAGATGTTTGCAGAACAGTTTTTTACCTTAAATGTCTGTTTTAGTTATCCACAGGATAAGAGACCTGTCCACATTGATCGAGCCAGATTATTCAGGTATAAATGTTGTCTCAGTTTTGTGGGGTTTATCTATTTAAATCTATGTCTATGCAAACAGTTGTGAGTTCAGTAACCTGGTTGTGTCTTACTTAAGTCATTTTTACAGGGACTGGGTCTATAAACTTTGTGAAATTTGTGAATGAGTCACAGTATATATCTGTAGCATTCATGTGATTTTTTTTTTTTGTTTTACAACATTGTGCATACGGGGACTGTGGCTGGGGAATCATTTCCAAGCTAAATCATTAAATCTATTTCTCTGCTGTTGGTAGAGTATGTGACATCTTCACACACTTCGTCCCAAGGGAGAGAACTCAACTTTGTGTGCACTTCTGCTGGTATGACAGGGGTATTTGGAAAGTACAGTCATTTTATTCATAGATGGATTCATTTTATTCGTAGGTGGTCCCGAGTGAACGAAAATCTGTTTGCAACCACTGGATATCCAGGAAAGACAACTACTCAGTTGCTGGTTCATCATTTAGGACATCCCCAGGTAGAGTTTTGACTGGAGTTGCATCTGTTCTCTTCAGATCAGACTCACATTACTCAAAAGCTACAATAAAAAACTCACCCAAACCATCCAGAACTGCTGCTTGGTGTACCTGTTTGTTTGTTTGTTTGTTTGTTTGTTTGTTTGTTTGTTTGTTTGTTTGTTTGTGGCATTTATGCTAAAGAAAAAAAATTGCTGCACACTTAAACTGCTATTTTAAAATCTGCTTGATTTTGTTTTGCTTTGTTTGCTTTTTGTTTGCTTTGCCATACCAGTTTTAAGGGGAAGAAAAACACCTTTAACCTGGTATTTAATAAATCTGGTAATATTTCTAGTTCTAAGGAGGCTAAAAACACTTAGTGGTGTATTTTTCTGCTTTTAACTAATTATATTATAAATCATTAATGAAAATGCAAAGCATAAGAAATATTTTGGTTTTGCTAGAGTCAGTATATATTTGTAATGCTTACAGTAAAAATATTACCTCCAAACTTACTAGTTACAAGTACATTGAAGTAACAGAAGTAATTTCATTTAAAAAGGTTTCGAAGTTTGAGATCATGCCTTATAGTAATAGTGTTTATACTGCTGTAAAGAGTTGAAACTATTTGTTATTATGGAATATTTTGCTGTATCTTACTTAAATCCAGTAGTACTGGAACTGTGTAGCAGATAATCACATTTTTCAGTAGAATTTCTGTTGTATTTTAACTATATTTAATAAGGAGTATTTTATCTGTGGTGTTTATTTGTCTATGCGACTTGGTATTCACAGTATAGAAATCATTTATAAGGGAAGTTGTACTGATACTTTTCTCTCTCTCTCTCTTTCTTTTTTAAAGCCCATTCTTACTGGAACTGCAGCTGTAGGATCTGGTTTGACATGGCACAGAACTCTTCCATTATGTGCAGTTGGAGGAGACCATAAAATTTTCTTTTGGGTTACTGAAATGTAAAATAAGCATTTGCCTTCAATATGAAACTTGACATCATAATGCCTTTTTTCTAGTAAAATGAAGAAATACACTCTTTGTAATGGTTTTCACTTGGACAACAGAAGAAAGAAGCAAGCAAGATACAAATCATTTGTGTTTGATTTTTAGCTTGCAAGTACAAGAGCTTTTGTAAAATTGGTTATCATACATCTGGTTCTTGGTTATTTCTATTAAATAAAATGTTGTTTTTAAACATGGTATTTGGTGTGAAATGAATTTTTAAGGTTTTTTAAAGAGATTTGTGTCCCAGCATCTCAGTCTGACAATCTCACTCAGTTAACAAAGCTCAAGTATCTGAAATTGTCCAGAGTACCTACAGAAAGAACACCTCTCTATATTAACTTTCCCAACCATGACTATCTTATAAGAAAAAAAAAAAAAAAAGCAGTAGTGTACTCTCATAAAATGTTGTTCTGGACATTTTTGAATAAACTAGTTACTGTGGCAGTCTCAGGGCACCCGAGGAATGAAGCAGACGCAGCAGCTCAAGGGGAAGCTTCTACTACTTTATTCTAAAAATCTGACTCCATATATACATTTTTACAAAAGGCCAGAGATTGGCTACCCAGGTTGCCACCTCTTGACCTGGATGGTGAACATCACCGTCCATCACATTTCTCCTCCCAGAGGACAAGAATGCAAACAATAGATAAGTGCTAAAAATATACATTATTTTTGTGAAGCTGCGTGAGAAACTCCAGCCCAAGAGTACAAACAACAAAAAGACTTCTGCATCAGGGCGACAAGTTACCACTACCAGAGAAGAAGCTAATGGTAAAATCAGAATGATAATTTGAAGCAGTTTTATTTCTCTAAAGATGACAGAGGGATTTACTTCAAGCCTGTGAAACAGAGTAGTGAGGAGTTTTTTACAGCCTTTTACTTCCAGTCTTTACAGGAAAATCAAAGGCGTTCTTCTTTCTAGGAGCATATTTTTCCTGTTCTTTCCCATACAAGACCCAGAACTGAAGTAAAAGAAGACAGAGATAACTCCTATCTTAAGTATCTTTTTGGCATGTTTTCTCAAGTGAAGGGATGTCAACATGTTTCAGCTTGTGTAACAGCTCCTTACAGCATCATAGCCATCCTTATTAGCTGTAGTTAGATTTTAAAATATTCATTTGTTTGTTCCTATTTATGTGGGACACATAAAACCAGTTCAGAAGCAGGACATCAATAAGTGAGATTACAGTCACCTTTTTAAAACCTGACCATATTATATTTCTCATAATCCTTTATCCTTGAGAACTTTTGCTTTCCAGCTGCCACCAAAATTTACCTAAAATAAATATATAGTTCCTTTTAAGTTTCAGTGGACTGGTGTGTGCCTAAACTGTAAAATAAGCAGATGTTTCAAGATAGCAGTGCTCTGTTTAACTTGTATCCATTGTCTGACCAGAGATAGCAGCCTTAAGGGGAGGTCTAATTCACTTGCAGCTAAAAATATTGGTAGGTCTGGGAGGAAGGATTGGCCTGAAGCACTGTTATCCTTTTGGTGTGTAGTGAAACTGAAACAGACGTGGGTTTTTCTGTCCTCAGAGCAAACTTCACAAAGCTCCTGCCTATGCAGATTATATCCACTGTACTCAGGACCCATACAGAAAAGGGCAGTTTGCACTAGGTATGTGCAACTGCACTCTTGAGTGAGACTTTCTTGGTTTAGAATTGCTTAAGACCCAAGAGGGCAAAGAGCAGAAATTCTTTTGTTCTGTAGTTAATTCAGAAACCAGGATGTTTGCTTTTCATACTCTGTTTTTAAGGACTACTTAAAACTGTTTACCCAGGAGTGATCTTGCCAAGTTCAAGGCTCTTAATTTTATACTGGAAAGAAGTAATATGGATATTTTAAAAAAATAAGAAATAAATAAGAAAGAGTAGCTAATGTTTTTAGCATGTTCTCTGTGCTCTTCTACAGAACAAAATAATTAGTTAATCCTGTCATGTTGCCTTAACAAAGTACATGGAAAACTGAAACTTGACAAACCATTTTCAGAGAACTGCAATCCATTTATCATTTAGTTTCCAGTTTCTTTTTTTTTTTTTTTTAAGAAACCTACATAATACCTAACATTTGCATTTCTCAGTCTATTTAACTGTGAAGGGTTGATAAGTCTGAACTGTTTGCAAGATGTGTACACTTGAGATTATTGAGACTGGCAAATTCTGGCACACCGAGATTATTGAGACTGGGGGGGACATTACTTAAATTCAGTGCAGAGAAAAATCATTGGGACAATATCAGTTTCATAGAGAAAACTTTACTAAATACCCTTTGCAAGCATGGATTTAGAAGACTCCATGGGAAATCAAGCAAATGTTAATCCATACTGATCTTTTCAGCTGTTCATCGGACCACTTTATTAAAAACAACTATTGCCCCTTGTGGAGGATCAGGTGACACCATGTCTGGAAATTTTTTTGGATCAGCTTTTTGTTTCTGTTTAGCTTGTCTCTCAGTTGTATAGTTATTTGAGTTCTGGGCTGATTCTATCCTGAATGTGGTGTCCTGGGACCTGTAACAGTGTATAAGCACACAAGATGCATATGAACATTGTAAGCTACAGTAGCACTTGCCAGTTTTTCTCAGCTTGTGCAGTTTTGTTTTGCAGTTGACCTGAGGCTCTGATTCTGTGCAATATATGGAGCAGATCAGTTTCAATGCTTTGAAACTCGTGTTCTTGCCTTCATTTTTCTGTGTACCCTAATCACAAGTCAGGTATTTTTTACTAATGATGAAGCTAGAGCTCTGATCAGTTTTCTGTACACATGGCTTTTCCACTCCAAGTTAGCCTCAGCATCTGGAAAGTTGACATCTTCAAAATACTAATGTTCAACCAAACTTCATTGGTAACTCTTAATCACTCTTTAATCTCTTTTCTTTCACTGGAACGTGGAGCTACACGACAGGGCTTCCTCAGACTGATGTTTATCATCTAGTATGGGTGCCGGTAAAAAATACAGTTTCAAGTAGTACACACTATAAATCTGGATGTTATCGCTCAATTATTTTTAAAAAATCCTCTCCTTGGGAGTTCAGTGATTTATATTTACAGCTGAACAAGTTAGTTCAATTAAAACTTTTTTAAGAGGATTTGGAAAATTTGGATAATTTTCTTCCATTCTCTGTTTTTCACTTTTCATACCCTACATTTCCTAATCCAGCTGAAAAAGTGCTGTGTTGCACTTTTCCATGCAGTATTTTTGGGCAAATTAAAAGCAGGAAGTACCAGAAAGTTCACAGAAGAGCATATTCTTGGGAGATTTTTTATCCAACTTTACATACCAAGACATTCAGATAAGATCTGACTATGCATTTGCATTAACTTTCAGTAATTTCAGTGCCGTTGCCTGGAAAAATTGCATTACAGACACTTTACGATAAACTAGATTAATTTTTCTTGAATATAGTTGTATTAAGGCAATTAAGGTGACAAAATAACTTATTTAAGTTGAACAAGCAGCTTTGTTGCCCAACACAAATTTGCACAACTCCTGTAAGCTAGGAATTGAAAGCTAAACCCACTGAATTTTGTAGGTTAGCCTGCTGCTCTTCTTCTGGGAGAGGTGAGAAATTGAGCCAACATATCAGTGCTCCAAAGCAGAGTATGAATCACAAGTTGTTCAATAATTCAATCAGTATGGACAAAAAACTTTGCTATACTGTCTTAGTGATAGAGTAATAATAATGTGCATATGACAGCAGATTAGTAAGAAATACATTGTCAAAGTAACAGTCAAAAAAGCTATTTCAGTAAATAAATGAGAATTTAATGGCAACTTGAAGAACAGTACTAAGTGCTCTGTGTACAGCCACCATTGATTCTGTATATGGATTTGTAGAATGTTCTAGTGAACTGTAATGATTTGGGAGTGAACTGAGAATTTTGATAAATTTTAAACCAAAATTAGCATAGTACATTTGGTGTCTAATCTTCAAAGTATTACAGTAATAAATATCAAAATATTGCAGTAATTAATATGTCTTTATTCATGTCATAACAGGAGAAGTTTCCACCTGACAGCCTCAGACTATGATAGTCTCTTAACTGCCCTGAATTTAGGAGGGTTTATTAAATGCAGCAGTAATCTATTTGGATTTACTGCTGCAAACAGGGACTCCAGATCATCCCAAATTTGTCTCCTTTGGAAGAACCCGGGGCTATTCAGTGCTCCTTATTTTCACTCCCCACATCCAAAGTGTGGCACTCCCCCACTCAAATTATGCATACGAGCACAGGAACAGTTCCTTCACTGGCTTTTCTCATTATTTCGTTAACGTTTGACCGCAGGGAACAATGCTTCCCAAACACTACTGTGCAAGGCCACGTCCTGAGGCTTGTGAAATGCTGGGTGTCACTGTGACCCCCACTGGCATGGCCGGACCTCTCAGAGGCTGTCATCACTTGCATCGCAAAATAGGTGTCAAAGAAGGCCCCCCAGAGGATCGGGATTCATCCTCGGGGCTTACCCCCGGAACAGAGCCAGCCATGAGGGCTGCGGGCCGGGACTACGTTTCCCAGGAGCAAGCGCGGGGCAGCGGGCGCGCCCCGCCCCGCGGAGCTCGGGGTTTGTTTCCGGGCCGAGGCTGCGGAGCGGGGCCGAGCTGCGGAGCGGGGCCGCGCCCGCCCCGATCCCGACTGCAATCT
>JANPWX010000176.1:467103-519143 GCA_024734555.1 Trochalopteron elliotii
TGATTCATTGTGGATTTTGACTTTGAATCACCTGCCGCATTAATTATGAGATTTTCTCTTTGTATTTGCTCAGTTACATACACACACACCATCGCTTTTCCTCTTCCACATTTGAAAAAATCTTTGAAGAAAGATCTTTTGGTAACTGGGAGAGTACAATGTCTACCATTATTCTCCAGCTGTCCACAGTAATACCCTATTTACTCTGGCTTTCTTTTGCACATAGTCTGTCTTCAGTTCTGTCATTATATGGGAAAACCAACTGCAGAGTAAAATTATTTAAAATTTGTACCGCTGTAGGTACTGTACTAAAAAGGGTTGTCATTGCTTCATTTATTTCATAATGTGATGATCATATTTACTGTACTCTGCCTTCAGCAGGGAGAAGACAAAAGTGATTTTTTTTAAACTAGATGCAAACTATTTTATATGTCTAAGTGCATAGGGGAGTGTTTTCACATCCTAACTGTTTTCTGTTGTAGAAATTGTCAGCACTCTCTCTCCGTATTCAGCAAATTGAAACCACGCTCAATATTCTGGATGCAAAGGTTTGTATGGATATAGACTTCATCTTCTAACAGTGACAGCCTCCTAGATTATGTGAAGTACTTTCACTCTGAATTGAGCAAATAAGTTTTCATAATGATTTGAAGGAACTGATATAAAATCCTGATATCAAAAATTTTCTCTTTGCATGCCTTGCTGCTTACACTGTGTAAAATTTGAATATGTAGTTGGTACAGAAAAAAGGGACCAACAGTACCTAGTGGAAAAATTAAGCATGTGGAACAGGAAAGGAGAACTTTCTGCCATACATACTCTAATAAGGAAATTCTTACCCGCTTTTTAAAATGAAAGTATCTTTGTATGTTACTGAAATAAGTAACTAGATAGAAGCATTGTAAATCTTTGATATTGAAATGTGACCTGAACTGGATCAAAGCTAATGTAAATGTGCTTATCTTCCTTAGCTGAAATGACAAAAGGATATAATCTGTGGTCTTATATAGGAATATAGTATATCATTAAAAACAACAAATTCCCAAAGTCAATAAATCACCCACTATAAAATTTTAAGTTCTCCTTTCAATAATGATGAACATAATATCATGGAAATTTTTGTGGGGAAAAAATAGTGTAATAATACAAACAGAGCTTACTAATTCTTATTTATTTCAAAACATTGAGGAATTATCCTAATTGATGATTTTTGCAGAATTCTTCATAATCACGTTATATAGAATTTCCTTCAAATGGATTTGTGGTGTGTTTAATATCCACTCACAGCATTTCCTTAAAAAAAAGTGAAAGATGTAGAAAATTGAAAAATTTGTAACCAGTCTCCCATCTGTTAGGTGATGGAGCTGTTCTTGCCATGATTTCTTTCACTGTAGGGGAGGTAGCAGAGATTGCATGGCTCTCATGTGGTTGATAAGTGCAGTACCAAAATGCTGGGAAGCCTTTCCTGCTCTGCAACCCTGTGTTAACAGTGAAAGTTTTTATTGTAGCAGGCAGCTGAATAGAAAGATTTTTTTTTCCCAATCAAAATACCAAAACTAGGGGCAAAAAGTTACAATTTTACGAATGAAAAATGTAGCTGGACGATAAGTGGTAAGCAGTGCGCTGCAGATTTTGTTGTACATGTAGTCTTAGGAAGTGCTCATTGCTTATTTGATGATGTTTTTTGCATTCAGTTATCCTCAATTCCTGGCCTAGAAGATGTCAAATTTGAAGTGTCCGGTGCAAATGTGAACAGTGTTACAAATGGTCCGGTGGTGCAGGCTGCTGCAGACCAACAGACAGCTGGATCACCTCAGTCTGGAGTAAGTAATGAAGCATAACTCACACCTTGAAGGAATAGAGCTCTCCAGGTCAAGTTTTTAATGTAATTTGAAGTAGATAGAAGAAGCAAGTCTATTGGAAGTGAGCAATCAAATGTAAAAGTCTTAAGATTAGGCTTTTCTCTCCTGGCACTGTTTTAACAAGTGACTTAAAACAAAAAAGGCTATACCATTTCCTAACTATGTGACTTAAATAATTAAAACTAACTCAAATCTAATGCTAAATTTCTCCTTCCTCTTCTTCAATCACACTAAAAATATGAACATGAATTACATAAGGGGGCTGGGAAGGTCATGAATAAAAATAATAGTTCAAATCACATGATTGCAGCGCTTTTCTCCTTTCTTCAAAATGTGAGCTTTTAGCTCAAATTGGAATTTTTAGCATGCTTTATTCTAAAGAGTTTATTGCCTTGAAGGTTTGCTGTATATAATCCTCCATGTACAGAAAATGCCAGATTCTTACAACCAATCAGCATTAAGATACTATCTCTACAACTAACTTTTTGTCATTTTGGGGAGTTTAATGGCTGTGGTTGGTTAATTTTTTGACCCAGACATTTAAATCCCATGATCACGATTTAACTAAGTGAGGCTTTCTGGCTCATTTGTAGATGGAGTTCTTTTCCCAGTTTCCTCTTACAGTTTCTTCTCATGGAATCCTCAGTTCTGATCTCTGCTCATTCTCTTACTTGGTGGAAGTTGCTGTGGAGAAGCAGCAGCAGGAGAGACACTAGATAGCATTGTGTGTTCCAGTCATGTTAGGGAATGACTCACCATGAGTTCATTTTCTTTAAAATGTTCCTCCTCTCAGATACTAAAGTATATAAAGTATATTTAAGTAAATAAAGTTCATATATTTCTGAAAGGATGTTCCCAATGCTGCTTTCAAGTGATTAATTTGGAGAAAAAATACAGTTTTCTGTGTTCTTTTAATAGTACTAGAACTTCTTGTCAATTTTCATTTCATTTAAATTAAATACTTTCAAGGAATCTTTGATTTCATTACATTATGCTTTAAGTAATGATTTATAGTCAAAAGTATAGTTTAGAAGTTACATGATCTGTATGAAAGGGTAAAACCTTTGTCAGGGAATCAAATATTTTGAGGAAAAAAGGCATTGGACTACTGGAGGAGATTTACTGATACACTCCTTATAAATATTTTTTATAAAAAGACCATTTACATTTAGTACTGTGCTATTCATTAAATACAACTTAACAAGGTTATTAGGGGCTTTTTGGTTTTTTAAGTGTTGTTCAATAACTTAAAATTGTATCTAAAAGTAGAAAGTGAACAACAACAAAAGGATTTTGTGATTTCATACATCTAGGAAACCTCTAATTTTGTGAGTGTAGATCAGAATAATCTTGATGAAGAAGAGTTGCACTTTACCCTAAAATACCTGGGTTTATGGCTTGGAATCTCTCCATGGGTGTGGTGTGCACACCTAACCATTAAAGGGCTTGTTCTTCACATACAGCAGAACAATACACAAGAAGAAGGGTTACAGAAAACGGAGGCAGTAACAGAAAATGTCACAACTGTAGCCAAGGACCCAAGATATGCCAGATACCTCAAAATGGTACAAGTGGTAAGTCAGCTCTCATGTCATTCTTTGGCTAGCATGTTATTTTTTGGTGGAACGTACCACACAGCTGTAAGTGAACCTTAAATATCTGAAAAGATATATTGCAACAAGTAAGCTTTAAGGTAGGATAACATCACAATGTTCTAGCTTATCTTCTGTAATAAACGAATTAATGTAATATATTCCCTCAGACAGCTTCTGGCAAGATCTTTCTACAAAATTCTGCTGGTAGACTTGTGAACTGAAGGTGTGAAATGTGTAAATGCAAAGTGATATTAGCCGGAGGCACAGAAGATACCACTGAAAGTGGAGTTGTCCTGGCAAACTGGAGTCATTCCCTGCATACACACTGATTACAGTCTGATTCTACTGTAGGGTACAAAATACAGCTTTGCAAGTATAGTCCAGAACAGGAGTATTTGATATTTCTGTAAGAACCAAAATAGAGATACAAGGATTGTTTCACTATCTGGTTCCACTCCAGTTTCCCGTTATTCATGGTGCAGGTTTTGTTTACATTTTATCTGTGGTCTGTGCTACAGATTAATAGGAAATAAATTATTTTAATCTCAATATTAACAAGTGTGAAATCTGATGAAGGAATGAGAAGGTCAATGGGAGACTATTTGTGATACTTTTAAGAGGTCGCTTCACATCCACAAATGTAAAAATGAGGTTGGAAACAAAGAGTTAATTTCAATTTATTTTCAATTTTTCAGTGGAAATTTTCCTCTAAAATATATGTTATAATTCTGGAAAGTATGACTATCATGGTATTAATAAAATGTTGCTTATGTTAAAACTAACTTCATGATTTCACTCAGTCTTCAGAGAAATTATTACAATTGGTCTGCTTCATCCCTTGAATGATGTTCCAAACTTTATTTTTCACTTGAATCACAAGTTGGCACTTTATGGGTAGCTTATTACAAACCATTTGGAAAACCTAGCAGTGGGATAGTAGCAGAGAGTGGAACACTATGTTACTATATTGATTTACTGCCACACTTCGAAGTGGATTTGAAAGTGCTGGATGGTCTAATTACTCTGAATTTTATTTTTTTTTTGTGACTGCTAGAGGAGTGAGATCTCACTTTCCACATTTCTCCTGTGTACTGGCAGTTCCTGGTGACTCCTCTGCCAGTTGTAAACAGTGTGGTAGGAAAGTCAAACTAACATACTACAAATTAATGTGTGTTTTTGTATTTGCCAAATTTGTCTCCTTGTCCGGTTAAGTATTTCAGTTAGTGTCATTTATTTGCCCAAATGAAGTTTCTAGCTGAAGATTTGTTTGAACAGGCAATTTATTTGTTACTCACAATGTTTGTAGTATAAAAGAGCACCATTCTCACAGTAAAAGTAGCTCTTCCATGAAATTGTGACAAACTCATTTTGGTGGGGTGCAGTTGAGGATACTAAATTCTTACTTTTTAAAATTTACAACAATATTCCAAGAAATCATACAAAAGCAGTACCATATTTGCAGATTAAAATTTAGGAAAGCATGAAAGGTAAAGTAATTGTAATGCCTTGATTGTATTATACACAGATACAGGTACAATCTTAATTGTTTCCTTTCAGATAAGTAGCCTAAAAGGGCATTTTGATTAAACTTCAGATTAGTTTTGTGAATCTATGATATATGAGGGTACTGAGAGGATTTTTTTCTCATGGATTTTAATGCACACAATGCTGGAATAAAACATACTCCAAGTGTGAACATAAAAACAGCCCATTCTTAGAAGTCCTATACCAAGTTCCCTATGATTAAAATCAGATATCAATTGTGCTTTGCCTGATCTGACTCAATTCTGTTTTCACCTGGTTTGAGTTGACACATAAACAACTCATCAGTGACTTCTGAGGTAGGGAAAAGTACCCTAAGAGCAGTCAAGCTGGGGGAAAGCATTAGTGCAAGATGGTGTGTAGACACACAATCCCTGGTGTCCAGATCTATACTAGAATAACTGAATTTTTAAACCATCATAAAATACTCAAATAAATATTCAAAATACTCACCTTTGTAGTGCACATTAGTTGTGAAGTACTGAAATGTTCTTTTGTTTCAAGCTATTACATTGCAGCTATTTGAGTGACCTCTTTTGATATTATGCCTGATAGATTGCTAGAACTATGTACCTGAGTGTATGCTGTTCCACAGTGCTCATGCACAAGCCTTGATTGTGATTCTTACTGTGGAACTGTCACTAGAATCACATCTTTCTCTGGAACATTAGTCATGGCTGCCCTTTATTTTAGCACTATTTTACTTGCTTTTGGACAAAAGATACTAGTTCTACACCACTTTTCATTTAGAATTTCTTAGGCCACCAGTAGCTTTGTCCCTTTCAAATCAGAAATTGTATCCTTGTTTGGTTTGGGTTTTTTTTCATGTATCCTTTATTGGCATGGAGTGATCCAGATGGTATATCTGATGGTTTCCAACAGGAGATGGAAAAGCAGCAAGTTGCATTTGAGTAACTCTAGTGGGAACATAGAAGCAGTTTGTTGAAATGTATCTCATGACAGCACCTGGGTGTTGGTTATGTGATCCAAGATAAGAGGATGTTTAGGTGTTGATGAATAAAGTACAGAAGCTGTGGAAGGATTTGCAGTGAAGGGAAGGATTTTTTTTAACACATATAAAGTTGGCTGAAATCTGTCCACAAGTCACAGAAGATTCAAGCCTAACTGCACAAGCAGTTGTATTCAGAGAAGTCACTTTTAAATTGTGTTTCTGTTCTCATGTCCTGTGTGCCTTTTACTCCATGCTTTTAAGACTTCCCCAGTTTTTAGCACTGCCTTAAGAGATCCTTCTGGAGTGGTAGCAGATGCACTTTCCTGGTTTTCCTCTCTCTCTTGGGTATACCTTCAGCATGCCCAAGTCTTTCCAAGCACAACGTCTCTCCTGTCTTTGTGCTACTTTGTGCTTTCTCCACATTCTTACCCAAACAGATAACTTCAGCTCCATGATTTTGTCTGCATTAATTGGAAATATATCTATCCAGTCTTGATTCTCTCCCTGCAGCTTTTTCTAGATGTTTTGCCATAAATTTAAAATGGATTAAAAGGCCTTTTAATCTCAGTCACTTCTTGCTTCTAGGTTCAGGTTGATGGCAACTGAGATTATTGTTCCATGCTGTTGTTTGAGAAGTGACATGCATAAATTTATATGAAAATGTGGTTTAAAAGTACCTGTGTTATTTAACTCACCTGTTTGTGTTGAGTAGTTTTATATTATTCTTTCTCCTGCTACACAGGGTGTTCCTGTAATGGCAATACGAAACAAAATGATTTCTGAGGGGCTAAATCCAGATCTTCTCGAGTAAGTAATTTGTGACTCCCAGTAGGGCTGCAATGCAACTCTGTGTTTAAAAAACTTGGAAAAACGTGCTTAGAAAAGGTTGTTCAAGGTGGTGTGAGCTAAAGCAGTGACAAGCTAGCATTTGAAAATGTGCATTTGGCAATGAGAACTCAAATAAAAGATCAGTAGCCATTTTCACTGCCCTGTTTTAGACTATGAGGTATTTCCCAGATACTTGCTTTCGACACTCCAGTAAGAAAGTCATTATTTTAGAGTAGTAGGAACAAACTCAATCTTATTTTGCTGGATGCATGAGGGACAACACAGTTGTTTCCAGATTCCCTCAGTAAATGGAGTGTACAACTTGACTTCAAAATTGACAGTGTAAATGGAAGTCAGCAGTTGAAACTTTTGGCTGTTGATTGAGTTAACCTGATGTGTAGACTACTAAGAATAGATAGTCATTTTCAAAGCTTCTTGTCTGCCCATAAACATTAATTTTAGTCTTATTTTACAGTTGACATTTAATTTTGTTCTACTGTATTATTTCACAGAATTTGTTAAATTGATGAAAATATTAACTTTCATTCTTACATTATAGACACCAAAATGTTTGAAGTATTTTTGCATTCTTTTCAGAAACTGTCAGGGTGTTAAGAAGTCTATTTTTCCTTTCCAGTGAAGCCTTTTTACATTTTGTAAAAGCTTATTCTGAAACTACATACTCATTAAATAAAATAAACCTGAAGTATCATCATATGATTAGTCACTTTAGCTCCGAGCTATTTCCTTGTCTAGGAAAGCCTAAAGTAGTTATTCCTCAGGTTATTTTACTGATTGAATGAGAAATCAAGAAAAGACCCTACGCAAGTTGGAGATAGGTTTAGCAAATACGGGTTTTCCATGTGTGTGTTAAATGTATTGTATTTTTTGCTGTGCCTTCAAGTCCATATCCTTCTATAAATGCTGTTACTTCTTCATGTTTGAGTGGCTTTTTATAGTAAATAAAACAAAAAAATAGTAGGCTAAAATTTCAAAAGCTGTTTTTTAAAACCTGCCTGCTTTTGGATTGTCCATTTTGCATTAAGACAGAAACATTATTACTGTGGATTGAGGCTCACAGAGTATGTTTGGGATTAGATCTCAAAATCCATCTTCAAAGATCTGTGCAACAGTAATGCTTAGACAGATTTTCTTTAAAATGTTATTGGTTTTAAAACCGGTTAAAGAAATCTAATTATTTGGCAAGGTGCATAATGTGCAACATACTAAGGTACCAGAGGTGACCCTTCAATAATCTTGCTTTCTTGTCTTGATATTATAGGCTTCTTCTTTTTTATGTATCTTGCCATACACACTGCATTTCTTGGGTCTTCAACTTCCTTAGGTCTGCTCACTCGGTCCCAGAGAAAATTAGGGAAATGTACACATGGTTGTCTGTGTGCCCAGTCACTGCAGACTCCCCCAGCTCCTTGCCTGGCTGAGCATGGGTTATTTGTGGCTGTAGATGTGCTGATTCTACAATATTGTTTCTACACTCTCTTCTTGGCTTTTCCACCTTGGTTTTTGCTCCTTTCTCAGCTTTTCACAGCATTTGGTAACTGCCTGTTCTATCAAGTTCCCAATTTACCTATCTATAACTTTTGTTTCTTGTCTTTCCTGTCTTTCCTGTCTTCAGTTCCAGAAGAATTTGTCCTGCTCTCATGAACTAAAGGAATTCAGCACCATCTTCCTCTTCTTAATAAATGAGAGGTTTTGCACTGGTCTCTCCAGATCACGTCTTTGCACAGCTCTTCTCTTTTTTCATTACTAGGGAAACAACGAATAACATTGTGAAGTGGTATTTGCATGAGAAAGCAAATGCTTTCTTCATTTGTTTTAGAGGTGTGCAGGGGGGAGGAAGAAGGCTCTTCTGCAGTTCTTTAGCACACTTCTCATCTTTGCACCGAAAATGTTTAGGAACACTTTAAAGTTACCTTAGGGATTCCCAACAGAGAAATTATGCTAAACAGAACTAATGTTGGAAAAGAAATTCTATACCCCCAAGATAAATAAGAACAGGATGATTAATACAACTGTCAGCTTAGTTTAAAATGCAATAGTTTATCCAAAAGATGTTAACTGTCATACAGGAAGTGAGTTTCTCTGAATGTCATTTCCCCCAAGTATAATTATGTGTGTATTTTCTACCTTGCTTTCAGCCTTTATCAGGCTCTGTGTTGCTTGTATGTCAAATTCATTACATACTTAGGAGGGAGAGTCCGTGGAGAGCCAGCATCTTCAGGGAGTAATATTAGTTAGTTTTTAGATGGCTTGCTTCTCTCACCTTCATTTCCAATAGATTCCCCAAGCAAGTATTTTGCCACAGTGTTAAGATCCATCCTAAATATTCTCTTTGAAACTAAATACAAGAGGTCTAATCATTTGTAGTCAATAAAAATCCCATGGCTGCTCTTGCATGTCAAATTTAACCCAATGTTCTAGCCAAATTCCACTCTGAGTAATTCTTTTTTGCTTCACTAAATTATCCCTGCAGTTTTAGTTGGATACAATATTGTTCATTTCCTGTCTTATTTTTTTCATGTACTATTTACACTGCTCAATGGTGTACAGAATGTTCCTTTCAGCCCTAGAACCTCTGAAGATTGAAAAAAAATTGAATTAATCATCATTGCCTGCTTTCAACTCATTCTACAAGTGTTTACCACTTCTTAATGATCTGTCATCATTTCTGATGGCATCAAAGGCATGCATTCACACTGGTGTCTACAGAGTTTTGTTGTCCAGTGAGTTAGACTTTCTAGTGTTTGCCTTTCAGTTGTAGGTGAAGCAATACCACTAAGGTGTGAGTTTGTGAACCATAAACAGGTAGTGTGTTAAATGTTGTGGCAATAAAGTGCCTGCAGTTGTCATGCAAGGACAGTGGTGTTACGTGCTGAGCTGCTTGTGTTCTCAGCTGGATATGCAACACAGAATGTTTTTGTTGCCTGCAGGACCCCAGATGCCCCTGTGCCTGCCTGGGGAGACGATGGCAAAGCAGAAGACAGTTCTGATAGTGAATCTTCATTCAGTGACTGAAGAGATTGATTCCAGCCTTTGGAAACCTTTGTTCAGTGCTCATGTGTTTGGAGCTTTAGCAGACAGTGGTTTTGCGTGCATCACATTGGTGACATGGTTTATCCGATGGCATTTTTAAGAACTAAGATCCTCCATGTTCTCTTCTGGAAAGTTTGAACAGGCAGCATGTTTTAACCTGAACCCTTCCCCGATGAAAATGAATCATGAGATCCTTGCAGTGTTCATGCTGCATCTTGTCACATTTCTTTCTGATTCTGCTGCAGTTACTTTGGAGAGATCTAATAATTCCACACCTCTAAACCTCCATGTCTCTAAAACTGCATTCTGGTCATTGTTAGATTTTCTGTGTAAAACATTTAACCTATGTTGCTTTCTTTCTGCCCCATGACTTAAAAGTGAATTAACTTTGGAAAATGAAAGTGTTTAATTGATGAACTGTACTTTTTTATCAATGTCCTATATCTGCATTGCAACAAGATGCAACAAGAATTACATATGTCAGCTCTCTTATGGTGATTGCAAATCAGTGATAGTCAGATTTGAGAAAAACTAAAATACAAGTGAAAAATATATTAAAACCCATTTTGTATCTATTTTCAAAGGATACACTGCTATTCAGTGCCACTTTAGAGTCTGTGCGAAGCTGAAAAAGGAACTCCTACTCGTGAAGGGTTGATTTATCCAGTTCAGGTTGCAGTGTTGTGGAAAGGTACAAACATGGCAAGGTTGGCTTGAAAATGACACTGGGAAAACAGCAAGGGACTGGGAGATTGTTAATGGAATCTCACTACTTGTTCACTGTTATGTGGGTCAGTTGAAACCATTTTCTGACTTTATTGGCCTTACTCGAAAGAAGCTGTGGCTGAGCAGTTTGCTTAGGATGAGAAATCGCCTCCAAGTGGTGCCTTTGCTGATAATTACAGCAAAGAAGCTAAAATTCAATTTTTATAAGGATAAAACTACCTTGGCACCTCTTGAGGCATGCAGTGAGGAACAATATAAAGAAATGCCTGATGTGCCCTGAAGATTCCTCTCAAAATTACTTGATGTACTCCGTGACTCAAAAATGATATTTCATTAAAGAATCTTCTTTAATGCAATTTGTTCCACATGAAATCCTTCACAATCTGTTTGAATTCCCCAGATTGTTGTGATAATACCAGAATGTTGTGTGCCAGGCAGTCATTAACTTTCTGGTATTTCACATTCTTGCAGTAAGAGAAGACTAGAACTGAAGTTCCAAGTATGTAAGTTTGTTAGCCTGAGTCAGTACCTTCTCTCTTAGTTATTTGTGCCACTTCAGTTGGTTGCTTTTTTTTTGTCTGTAATTTAAGAATGGTTCACATTTAAGCCTAGCAGACATATTTATGCTCTCCATAACCAGTAAATCAAAGTAATGCCTGAATCCCTACAAAAGCATATATGCACTAGAGAATGCCTAGAGATGGCATTTCAATGATGGCTTAATTATTATTGAACACCTAAAATGTACTTAATAGTTAACACTTGGTTGAAAAAAATATTAACATATTAGCAATAAGTATTTCAAATGTAAATGTGATGTTATTTCAGAATGTATATATTGAAACACTCATTTTTAAAATTATATTTGAAAACTCATTTAAGCAATCTGTATAATAAAAGCTATACTTCGTAAACCAAAGTTGTGGTTTTATTTTATTCCTGTATCTTCTTCTAAGCAAGACAATGAAAATTCTTCCAAAGTCTCTGCAATTCGTGTTTTTCCAAAACTATCTTTGCTGAAGTTGTATCAATCTGCTAGCCTAAGGAGAGAGTTTTGGAAATTGGGCTTTGGAGTTAAAGTTAACCCAGGTGGCACTCTGACTACAGGAGAACTGAATACCCCCTTGCCACTGTTCTAAGAAGCAAATTTAAGGAAGGCTGAAATTAATGAGTGTTATATGTTTGATACTTTTGAACTGACATGAACCTATGTAGCATGATTTAAAGAGTTGAATCGAGACATAGTAGTTAATTATTTTTCTAAAGAAATAAGCAAGGTTACCAAAAGACATTTAAGAAGGTATAGCTTCAGATTTTTAACATTCTGAGGAAACTTTTTGTGTAAAATAATTTTAGTTTGAAAAAGAAACTAAATTGTCTTTTACACCACTGCAGATACACTTTTATGTGGAATGAAGAAGAAAGCCTCTGGCCTACAGACATTTGTTAAAATATGGGATAATTAATCAGTAATTATATATGTCACAGAATAACAGTTTCATTAACAGGTATTGTGAATTTAACTGCTTAAGAATTGGATTATTCTTTCAGGGTAGAAGTTTACTTTGGAGTGGGGTAACTTTGGTAAACTTGCAGAAACATTGAGAAAAATCTTTGTCTCCTCTCCCAGTTGAGTGGTGACACAGTGCACAGAGAAAAATCTAAATGTCTAAACTATGAGGAACTGGGGAAAAAAAAAGATAAAACCATCCCTTTTTACATTCAGTGTCTCAGCAGCCATAGTGCTTCTACTGCCTTTGGTGCCTCTGACCACTTTAGGCTCTTCTGTTCCTAAACACATCTCTTTGCTCTTAAGCTGTAGCCAAATTCAATCTGAGATGTTTCAGCTTAGGACATGCTGACACAAGATCCTATTAAGTATGGGGAGGTTGGTTTGAGACTGAGTTATGTCAGCTGTGCTGGTGCTCCTTGATCTGCAGCAGTTTTCTAGAGATGTGGTGCTGCCCCAGAAAGCTGGAAAGTCCTTAACCACAAACTAAATACTATAAGCAGAGAATATTCCAAGGTGCTCATTATTTGCCATCTGTTTTGGAATAGAAGATGGAGGGAGTATTTCAGCTTGGCAGCACAGTAATCAGATATATGTATTACCTTCAAGGGAAAAAGTCCATTTTTAAGAGACTTTTATTTTTAAAAGCTTCCAACAGCAATGAACTTTTAGAAGATACAGTACACATTAAGAGGTGTCAGTAATACACATCTAATATACCCAAATTTTGCATGGATTTAAACTCATTATCTGGGGCGGTATTGCAACTTGTGGGCATGAAAACTACAGTAGAGCATTGCTGGAATAACCACTGAATGCATCTGTTAATATTAATTACATACTACTAGTAAACTATATATTCTTTGTTTGAACAAACTTTTTTAACCCTATCACCATATTCCTCATTTTGCAGGTGAACAAAGGTCGGTTTCTTAATGGTATTACAGGCATCTTAAATGCATGTGGATACCCTTAAACTAGATGCATGTCATTATTTTTGTAAGTAAAACCTCAAAAAACTATCAAAGGCAAAAACAACATCTGGACATGATGATAACTTTATAGTAAAGTCCTGGTTTAGCAGTTGTAATCATTAATCTGTTCCCTCTCAAGTCTTCTGTTCAGCTACATTTGAAATGAAAATTGATGGTTCTTTTTCCAAGCTGAGTCTTTTCCTCTCTTTTGTTTTTCTTTCCAGTGTGTGTTATTTACACCAGTGAGTAAGTGTATAGTTTGACATTCTGTGAAAAAAAACAGACTAACTAGAGCTTGTACTGGGAAAAAGAGATTATCACTAAGATCAGCACTTTTGAGCTGTGTGTGATCAGGTCAGTTTTCCTTTCCACAGTGTTACATAGCAGGAAACTGAAGTTCATCATGGGCTCACTCTATCTGGAGATCCAATTTTCTCTCTGAAAAGCTGATCCAAGCTAACAGTCTTACAATGAATTAGTCTGCAGAACGGGACGTGTATTTTCTTATTCTTCTGAAAATTTGGTATCCTGCTGTCTGGAATGCCTGCACTGGTGTCCAAATGTTATGCTCCTGATTCTTCATGTGATGGTGTCTCCATTCAGGGCACTTTGCAAGCAAAACAGGAACTGCCACATTAACTGGGGCCAGTGGCTTGCTTAATTGTGCAGTTGTATCTCTGCTAAAAGTCAGTACTGAGTGCCTTAAGGGAAGATGCGAGGAGCATGGCAGTGTTCCTGTAGTCCCTTTTCCTGCCACCAAGACTTCAGCCATGAGCAGAGATTGATGTTTCGTACTAAATTACAAGTTTGTTGGTGCTTCCAAAAATAATTTCATTAATTTGGGAAGCTGTGGATATTCCTGCTTAGTGGTTGACTCAGTAACTTTGCTAATACAATATTGTTTTAAGGGAGTTCCATGGGCTTGTTCATTATGAGGGTAACAAAAGAGAAAATTAAAATAATATTTCTCATACCATACAAAAAATGAGTGACAGAAACAAGCTTAGCATAGGATTCATTCACATTCTGAAGAAACAAGTCTGAATAGCCATAAATTAAAATGCGTGTCATTGGGCGAGGACAGATGCAGCACAAAGCACTCCATTTTACTGGGTTAAAAAAAAAAAAAAAGCTGTGTCTTGACCTTCAACTAATGGATTCTTTTCTCATTCAGTATATTTCCCATTTTCAGGTTAATGAGTGGAAAGAAAAATTCGGAACAAAGATTCACTTTGCAGACAGTTGGTTTTCTTTGCTTCAGACTTAAGAAGTGGTGACCTCTCCCTGAAGGAATGAATTGGTAAATAGGTAGTACACTCTTTGCCTCTCAAGCTCTTGTATGTTCTAGAATGTGTACTAGAAATCCCTTCCTGGGTGGCATGGCATCCTGCCCTGGTCTGTAGAATCAGAAGTAGTAGTAAAGTAAATTGTAGGCCAGTCTTTTACTGGAAAGAGCATGTATCCGCGTGCTGAAAATACAAGGCAGAACAAAGGGATCTGAGAGGAATTTTTTACATTTATATGAACAGTTCTTTTTATAGGTGATTACTATCAACTGTTTGATAAACCTTATCCTTTAAGTCACTTTTAGTGGTGAGAAGCTGAGTACACATGAACCAACCTGCTGTGAAGAACTGAACAGTGGAAATAAATTTCCAAGGCTCGTTTTAAATAATAGCTCTCCTAAGAACTGTGATTATACTTTTTGCTTTCGAACAATCTCTAGTGTTCAGCTGACTCCATGCTCCCAGCAGATTGCATAACCCTGGTGTGATTTCCTATAGCACAATCCAGGACATGGGGAATCCTTTCCCAGTGAGAACCAAACTGTTCACAGTGAACATCTTACAGTGTTGATTTCTCTTTACTACTTCCCAACAACTCTTTGGGAAAGAACACTTCTGTGTGCTGAGATGATCCTTTGATCTTGTGGATCCAGTTCACCTACTTTTAAAGCAGATCAGTGTGTCAGTGTGAAGTAGGGAGGAACAGAGAAAATAAGTTGTCATTTTCTCAGCTGTTTCATCATTTGCTTTTCCCTCAGGGGACAGCCAGTAGTTTTGTAAAAAATGGATTAAGTGAAAAATGGTTCATAATGCTTTGTCACGTGCTTGTTGCAGTTTAGGAAACTGATGCTAGAAGTTTCCCTGCCTACACAAAAGCATATGTCAAGGAGATAATTTCAAAACAGCTGAATTCAGTTAAAATATCATGGGTGGGAGTTTATTAGCAGAATTTTTGTTACTGTAGCTTCTCCTTGCCTCTTACCTGGCTTTTGTATTTGCTTCCTCTTCTGTTTTAACTGTGAGGTTTGTTGCTGTGCTTTCAGCCTCCCTGGCATCCTTGCCCTTCAGGCATTGTAGAGCTGACCTATTACCATATTTGTAACCAAGCTGTCTTTTGAGCTCTTCCATTTTACAGGATAACTCTGTGATGCTTTCTGCATATTTTAATTGTGAAAACTGTTTAACTTGATTTACTGTGGAAAAACCATCACTTTATACATGTGTCTGTCCTTAGTTTCCCTGAACTCTCAGAACATGTTGGCTAGTTTCAGTCACATTTGGGTAGGGAGGTATCCCAAAGAATGGGGTTCTTATGGATTTGATAAAAAATAAATGGCCGAGTAAAAAGGAGTGATGGTGTAACAGCATTTGAGCTGAAGCATCCCTAGCTGAAGCCTTCATATACCCCGAGTGGTCCAGGCCGCTAAGAGATGTTACCCAGTACCCCATCCATGCTTTTCCCCTGATGTTGTGCCCTCTCAACAGAAGCCTTTAACCCTCTCTGGTTACAGCCCTAACTCAGCTATAGGATGGTCTCCTGGATTTTCTTTATTCAAGCCACGTGTCAACCAGCAGAACACCACAACACTGATTCATCATCAGTGAGGTTACACCAGTGGCCACTGGTCTGACCAGCAGATAGAACCTGAGGTGCAGTAAACAGCTTCCTTCTTCCAGGGTCTCCTGTAACGTTTTATGAGCTGTGTGGCTGAGTGGTCTGTAGCCCTGCTGTAGGAAATGCACATGTGAACTTGCATCTTAGAAACCAAAGCCAGTCAGGCACATGCTCGAGCTCCCTAGGAAGTCAAATTCTGTTCATTTCCCTGAACTTCTTGCTCTAAGGATACAGTTACCAGAAAACATTTCAAAATGTGACCAGCTTGGATCAGGAGAGATGCCATGCTTTTGTGGTGACTGAAGCCTTGGCAGACAGGACAGGAACAATAGGACAGTTCTCTTTGGCAATTATTTATATTGTGCTCACAAGCAAACCATGCTGTGCTGGTGTTGTGTAAGGCAATCCTCAGGAAATCAGGTGGGAGTACAAACTCTCCTTTTGCTGTATAAAGAGTGTGTTGCATAACTGAACTTGTCTTTCTGCTGTTAGGGATGTTTTTTTCCATTTCAGTTATGGTGTCTATATCATCACACATATCAGCCCACCCTGAACTAGCTGTTTTTTCCAGGACCTGTCCCTCCTGGGCATCCATCCCTTCCCTCCATTACATGCTGTTTCTCTCCACAGGATGTCCTGGCATTGCAATGAGCCTCAGCCAGCAGCAGCACCAAACACAGCTACCCATCGTCAGGCCCCAGCTGGCTGCTGCTCCCTGTGTTGCTAACCTCACCTCTCCCAGGGCTGAATTGCTCAATCTTGCCCAAGCATTTGACACTGGATTCTTTTGTCAGATGCCTTTGCTGGGACAGTGTGATAAGTAATGGACATGCTGTCAGGGGCAGGCTTTGCCAGATGACACACAGTGGGGCTCTGCTGACCCAAAAACTTGACTTCAGGAGCTGTGAGCCCCACCTTCCCCTGAAAGGGCTTCCTTTTTGAAAAGAGGTTATGGTTTGTGTGTGTTTGTGTGTTAGCTTTTAGTTGTATCTGTTGGGCAGCTCACCTACCATTTCATTGGCACACTGAGCACGCAGTCAAGATAGAGCCGCAATTAATGTCACACAATCAACTGAGGTGGCAGCCATGCCATTTTGGATGCCATACTTTGACCATTTTCCAGTTTGCATCTTTGTTGTGGGAGACTCCTTATCACACAGGAATCACCTGCCGAGAGGAATGCCCAGTCATACAAGAGAAACTTATGATCAGCAGTCATTTGCTTATCTGTTCCAGGTTTTGTATCTGTCAGTTGCAAGCAGTTGTCACCAGTGCATTTCATGTCCTTTATTCAATGCACATCAGCTAACCTAGAGGATAGACAGAACTTCTGATTTTAGGTTTGCATAGCAAGTTCACTTTAGTGCCAGTCTCCACTTAATAGTTTTGCTTGATCTTTTTCTCTCTAGCTTACATATGCAAACACAATGAACTGGGGAGAAAAAAAAATATTCATTGATGCTTATCTTCATTATGGACAGAATCTTTATCCTCAGATTTTGAATTTTTTTATTACATGAGTTCTTTCACGTCACCAAAAAAATGTATCCACACATATACATACCCTTTCTCACATGCACACTCCTAACTTCCCAACATATTTATATTTTCGGTTCCAATTTGTAACACTTCATCTGTTCCTGAGCAGTGCACATTCTTTATTTATGTTCAAGATTCAAGCAAAGAGAGTTCCTTCAAACATCTTTCTGAATCAGAGAAGAAATGGCAGTGAAAAAAAGCAAAACAATTAAATTCTCCCCCACTTATATGAAAACTTTACTGAGGCTTGTTTTGTTACATAGTGTTACAGTGAAAACAGATGATATTTGAAACTTGGCTTTGAAGCAGGCCTCCCTTCAGCCTCCACAGGCAACCAGACATTCCCCTTCTGCACATCGCTTCCAACAGCTCTTTCGTGCAAAACATTTCCCTGTTTATCCTCCAGACAAATTACAATTCCTGGTCTTAAGTTATTCGTGTACTAAGAAAAATGATGTGTTGTCAACCCCGGACTTCACTCCTCTTTCTAAATCCTTTCTTTCACAAAGAATGAAATTGAAAGAAGAGGGAATTAATTCATTGCACTTCTTTCTTTTCTTTTAAGATATTAGGGTGGGTGCAGTGGGATCAGCTGCTCGGTGGACAGCGCAGTGAGCAGCAAATACAATCAGCCTGTGTACCTTGCCTGATGCTCAGGCTCAGGGAGCAGAGCTTCAGCAGCACTGCTGACACCAGAAGAGCAATTTACCTCCCCTAATCTGTGTTCTGTGTAAAATGACTGTGAACGGTTTAGCAAAATGTTTAGCTTGTTTTGATAGCTGGAATAAATTGTAAACAAATGGTAACCACATGTTATTCACGGAAGAATAATTTTGCTTTGTTTGGTTTTATGACAGCATTTACATAGTATTTTTTGCAACCTTAGTGACCTATGTGACCTTTGTCCACAAGGACTACTCTTTTTCTTTATAACCAAGGAATTAACAAAATAGATTATGGCAGGTTTGGTTTTTAACTGTAGCAGCTAGTAATTTAATGGAAACCGCCCCAAGTAAACTTTGGTGTTTTCAGAGATCAGAAATTCTCTTGCTGCTCTCCCAGGGGCCTTTAAAAGTACTGAATTGAAGTTCATTAAGTCAGGGAGTGATGGCAATACACATTACTATTCTCCCTAATTCCTGCCATCACAAACTATTTTCTGGCTTCCCCTCACCTTGCTCTGAAGTGGTTTTCCTTTGGTTTATAGTGTCTTCTTTACTCAAGTTTTGGAGGGTGTACATTGCAATGAAACCTTCCGTAAAATCACTGACACCATCACACTGCAGTTACAGCTTTGGTCTGTCTGCCTTAAGGCACAAGCCAAGATCAGGTGGTTCTAGATCAGGAGAGAAGAAACAGAGAAGTCAAAACCACATAAATGATTTTCTCCTCCATTCAAGTGTCCCAGAAGAAATCACAGACATGTTAGGTCAGGCTTAGAAAAGTTGTTCTTTAACAAAACACAAGGAAAAAGAAAAAAAACAAGACCCAAAGCACTAGGGTGTTCATTATCTGAATTATTTCAGGGTAATATTAGGAAAGCAGTAGCAGAATTATTTTGTGGTTTGCTTCTTGTTTTCAAGACAAGACAGCTTTTTAAAGCTGCATGAGAAGGAACAGAGCCTCTTGGTTAGGCTTTGTAAATAGAAAACATCCATCCTAGGGCTGCTATCCCTTTTCTCTTTTCCTGGATCATCATTCTCAAGAAGCCACCTGTAATTCTCTTTGTAAATGATCTGTGCTGCATGTGAAACAAGGAAGGAAGAAAGAGGGGAAAAAATCAAGACAACAACAACAAAAATCACAAAAAAATTTGTTGAACAAGACACAGTAAAGTAAGTAGTTTTGAAAATGCTTGGTTTTCAAGGAGGGACATCTCCAGTTCTTGGTTCTCTAGTGTGTCAGGAGGGGGAAGTTACATCTGCTTTAACCACTGTCAGCTCCGTTTTACTCCCAAGATGACATACAAATTGAACTTGCAGTTGACTGCAAATATAAGAAGCACCAGTCCTATTATTTCTTAGTGTTTCTCTATGTTTTTGTGTCTTACATGTAGAGGCTTTTTCAGTAAAAGACAAAGAATACATCATGAGCAAAGGTTTTCTTTTCTCCATAGTTAAATGAGTCACTGAGTTAAACAAAGGCTGAAGTTTAGAGGTCTGATTTAAGAGTCTCTTTCACTTCTACTATCCCTAGTGTTTTGCCTTACAGGCTGACATGTTTTTCATTCCTTCTAAACCCTTTCTGCGTGACATTAATTTGCATAAAAAGTCCCATGGCAATAGCAGGAATAATATTTAGCTCTCTAAACCAGAGCATTTATCCATACTTCCCAAAGGTATGTCAGCTCTGAGTGCAACTGGTCAAGATGCCACTTCAAATTCCTGCCAGCTCTTACACTTGTGGTGGTGAATCTGAGCTGGTTGCAGCAGCTTGAGTCAATTTTCAGATCATTTTTCTTTCACAGGAACAACTGGAGCTCCTGGAGAGGAAAGACTGACCTGGTCATTTTGCTTCCTCCAGCTCCTTCTTGATGCCTCACTGACTTGCCTAGTCCCCCTCTCCTCATCCCCTGCATCCATTTCCTGCCAAAGGTCAGAAAAGTATTTATAAAAATTTCAGACCCACTTAGAGCAGATTTTCGATCTGCCATGTTCCAGCCACTGGGATGAAAAATTCCAGACCAAGTGCCCTGCTTGCTTTGATTTGTTTCTGAAGCTTCTGATTCAAAATTCTTCCTTAAGAAAATTGGTGGAAAAATTCAGGGGTTTTTTTTCTGTTTGTTTTTTAAAAACAGTACTTTTTAAAAGTTTCAGTGTTCTCACATTTAGATCAGAGGGAAGGCCTTTGCCAGGCAGCACCAAGGGCAGGTTCTCTTCCCCTGAGGAAGGGCAAGACAGGAACTGGGGCTGGTGGCAAGGCAGGGGCAGAGCTGGTCAGCACCAGCACAGTACCACAGACCATGCAGGAGGACAGCAGGCAGGGTCCAGATGCCAGGCCCAAGTTGAACTGAAAGTCCTGTTCACAGGCAAATCTATAGTGGCAAGGCAGGTTTGAAGTGAAGTCGACTTTGCAATTCACGTTCCAGTCCAGAGAACACCCAGTCATTGCACTTTGCAGAGATCACCAGGCATGATTGTCATGTGAAGGGAGCCAAGCTGGAAAATCAGACCAGAGGGTGTTCTTAAAGAATTTCAAGACTGGTGATTGGCCTCCTCAGTTGTCTCTCTCCTCCCAGAGACGTCCAGCCCCACCAGAACTTTATAACCTTCAATAAAATCTTTGTAAGCCCCACTTTTCCCCTTGTGCAGTGAGGACGGTGTCCCTGGTAGCCCCCAGCCTGGCACCACAACAGCAGGAGTAAGAGGGACTCAGGACCTGTGCAGCAGCCCACAGCAGGCATTTCCCTGTCCCTTTCTGCTACATTTTCTGCTGAGCTCCCCTCAGCTTAAAAGCATCAAAAGACCAAGTACAAGAATCGTGGAGATAATGGTTGCCCTGCACCACTGCCCAGGAAAGATGACAAAATTGGAGGTTTGCTGTTGAAATACAGAGCATAACTGCAAAATCAAAACACAAATGGCACTGCACTTGCAGAGGAATCTCAGGTTATACTGTTGCAGAGGTTGCTTTAAAACTGACAATTTACATCTTGCATGTTTAGGGGGAAAAAACACATAATGTTCTCAAAGACTGGCTTTGGCTTGAAACTGTAATGTGTATATGCAGCAGAGACTGAGAGAAAAAGGTTGACTCATTCTTCTTGTGTGAGGAGGGATAGTGTGGAAAAGATACCAAATAACACCTAATAAAAAATAGGCAGTGATGCATATAAACTAGATGTTGGGAAGAGGTCTGGTAAAACTTTATTTTCTGGCACTAGTAGTACACCCTAAAAGGCTGTCTGAATATTGGAGGGGTTTCTTGACAGAAAACTGAAAACTCTAATTGTAATAAGAGGAAATATTTTTTCTGACAGAGCAGTAAAAAGGTGCAACATCTGATGCCTTGATAAATATACCCAGTTACCACAGGCACCTATAATGCAATCCTCTAAACACATTTTTTTTTGCTGGTGAAGTGGAAAAATGGGGAAATTTAGGATTAAAGAAAATTCTATTCCACTTTGAATGTCTGGAGAGTGCCTGAACAGTATAAATTGTGTATCTTGGCCATCTACAAATATATAGGCAGAGACTTGAGGCAACGTGTTAGAAGTGCATTTCCTTAGTGGCAAAACCCAGTTGCAGCCATCAGTAAACGTGTATTTTTCCATCTGACATGGTTAGTAACTTGGATTCCTGATGAGGAAAAAAGATAGTACCAAATAATTAAACACAGAAGTGGTGACATATGCCCCATATAGTAGCAGGTTTTCTCTAATTGGTTAGGTAGAACCATGGAGATATGAAAAGTTAATGTTTCCCTTATATAAAACCATCTACACAGATGAGAAAAGGAATGAACAATAATCAGTAGAACTTTGTCAATCAGAAATGCCTGATTGAAAACATACAAACAAACAAACAAGACATCTACCGTAACAACTGTCAGCATGACTGCATCATTTGCCTCAGCACTACATGGGCGGCAGCTTGAATTGCACAACTGCAAAGACGTTCACCTATGTTTGTGCAGCTATTTTGTTTTCAGTGAGTTTCAAAGAGTTGATGGAAAAGTTTAATGGAAAGCTCTGTGTTGGGGGTTGGGATTCTTTCTTTTTGTTCCTTTTTACTTGTGGATTTTTTTCCTACTGAGTTGCTAGGAAGCACTGATGGCTGGGTACTTGAGACAACAGAAAGGTGGTGAAGCCTGAGAAGAGAGTCTGGTGGCACTCCTCTTGTTTTTGAGGGTTTCTCTTGGAGGGGCAGAGGTATGGTGTGAGTTGGGCAGGTAGAGGATGGGGCTGGGGCAGCTGCTAACGCTCTCTCACTCTCGACTTCAGAGGAAAACAGTTGAAGCCGCTGCTTGGGAAAGGAATTCATTGCTGCCACCAGAGCCCAGCCCAGAGCTGTTTCTTCTGCCATGGAGTAAGCCTTTGCTTGTCAAAGCAGCCAATGAACTGGGACCCTATTAACACCCACCTCACTAAAAGAGGGAGCTGTCCCCATCTGCTCGGGTGTCTGGGATCTTGGGCCTGCTCGGAGCCGCCACTGTCCTGCCCCTGCTGCTTCTTCAGCACTGCTCTGAGCTTTCACTACTCTGTAAGCCCACACCCCCTGTCTGCCAAGATGTCCCATGGTTCCAGCCACAGCTCCGGAGCTCCTGATACATCTTGCCTAACATCCCAGGATTTTTGCTCATTCCTGCCATATCAGCTTGGTGCTCCTCAGAGTCGTGCTGGGGCACCAGGATTGGCTGCCCCAGGGCATTGTGAAGCAAAACCTCTCCTCCATCCCTTCCCATCTCGGCCCAGCCGCCATTACTGCATGCTCCCCAAGCTGGTGCCACAGCGCCCCCTGCAGCCTTGGAGGAATCATCCCTGCCTGGCCAGGAGCCATCAGCGCCCCTGGCGGCTGCGACCGGAACTGCACCAAACGGGAAAGTGCCTGTGGCCAAGGAGGATGGCGCTGGGTTTGTGGTTCTGTTTGTTGTTAATGCCAGAGTTGTTGTTGTTTTCTTTGCCTTGCTATGCATACTAGTAAAAAACTGTTATTCCTATTCTTGCTTCTTTGCCTGAGAGCCCCTTAATTTCACAATAATAATAATTCGGAAAGAAGGGGGTTATATTTTTTCATTCCAGGAGAGGCTGCTGCCTTCTCTAGCAAACACCTGTCTTTCAAACCAAGACACTCTGGAAAAAAACCACTTTTTAAGCAATTTTCTGGGTTTGAAAGACTTAAAGCTTCTTGGAAGGAGGTGTAATTGATATGTATGAAACTTTAAAACAATTATTTTTGTCACATTCCCTTTAGAATATTTTTGTCGTGTTTCCTTTAGAAAATCTTTATGGTCAGGCAGAAATATTTGTGTAAAGCTATTAATATCACTTTAATTAAGATATGATGCATTTTATTCTCTTTATGCTATACTGTGAGTTGATTTGGCTTTCTTTTTCATCCCCATCCTGTCTTAAATTCAAAAATAGGAGTAGAGAGACTCATATTTGCTCTACATATGTAGCTTTTTAGAATAATTCACACTTAATCCAGAAGCATTTTATTACCAAATGGGAACTGAATGATCAAGAGAGCCCATACTTTTTCTCCTATTTAAAACATGCAAATAGGAAATATCATCGAGTCATAGAATCACAGAATGGTTTGGGTTGCAAGGAACCTTTAAGACCACCGAGTTCCACTGCTCCTGCCATGGGAAGGGATACCTTTCACTAGACCAGGTTGCTGAGAACCCCATCCAACCTGGCCTTAAACCCTGCCAGAGATGGAACTGTTGCATGATTCATGTTATGTGATTTTCCCTATTTTAAAAGCTGTGAGTCTTTCTGGTCTTTACTAACACCATCAGTCTAAGATCTGCAACATCTGCTTATTAACTTCCCCAGCACCCTTGCAGTAAAAAAAGAAGGCTTGTACTTGCAAAAGGATGGCTTGGATTGCACACTGGAAGGCGTTTCTGATTGACAAAGTTCTACTGATTATTGTGTTCATTCCTTTTCTCATCTGTGTAGAAGATGGTTTGCCACGTGGGAGAGAAAGACTCGAGGAAAAAGTAGAACTGTGTGTGTTGCAGATATGAACGTTTTCATTCTTTCCATCACTTGCTCTGGTCATAGACCCATCAAGGCAAGAAAAAAAGAGAGAGAGCAACCTGGACCAGCATGATAAAAGTTCTTTGAAGTCCCCAGTAGGTACGGGTACAGCAGAAAGTGTGAGCTTCAGCTGAGCAAACCTTGGTCCTACACCAGCACGTGTGGATATGTGGCCAAAGGGTGACTGCTCCAAAAATGTTCTTGGTATCACCTGTGTTAAAATAGCAAGTATAATAATGCCTAAGCTGTTGCAAAAGTGCAGACATGCTGCCTAAATAGAAATTATCATGTTTGGTTCTTTCAATATAGTTAGGTGAGTAAATGACAAAATATGAAATTCTAGATATCATGTGAGGCAGGGGCTTTCCTGCTGTCAGATCATTGTAAGGAACTTTTAAAGGATTTAATATTAAATTTTCATTTTTGTTTTCCTTAGATGTCTTAACTGGGCAGCATTATGTTCCAAAAGTGTCTGGTTTTGGTACAAATGACTCATAAATAAAACCTTACTGTAGAAGCTTTAATGCTGGCGTGTAGTTTTCCACAAAGCAAAATCATAAGGAACTTACCCTCAAAGTGGTGCTACAAATACTAGAGTAAATACGCAGGGTGTCTGTGGGAGTGGGATGGAAGACAGACCACCACCTCAGTGCAAAAAACTGAATTTAAAAGATGGGGGGAGTCCTTTTCTTTTTCCTTGCTTCTATGTTGCTTATTTGAGAAGTCAATCTGTCCAAAAATATTAAAAAATTCACATTCAATCCAAACTGATTCAGATTTGAAATACTTGCGTTCCTTTGTTACTGTTTGAATCAGAGATACAAATGCTGGATCATGTACACGTGTGCTGAGAGGTGCCAGCAGAAATGTGGCAGACGAGTCAGTAAGAAAACTTTAGTGATAGAGAATCAGATTTTGCTGCTTTATGATAATAACTGGAGACTGGAAGCAAGCCTTTGAATAATTTCAGATTTTCCACATTTCAGACTTTTCCAGCCAGTTTATGGTTCCTGTACTTTAGCTTTCTGCTAAAAATAACAATAATTACCTCCCACTGATTTTAATCCACCAAAGGCAGGAGAAGTTGGAGTCCTCTTGCAGGCAGACTGCAGGGGGTTGCCAGATTTTGAGCTGCCATTTGGTGTAATTCGCAGACAACAGAACTGTACCTGAGATTTATAGAGCAGTTGTGCTACTTTACCAAGCTAAGTGTTGTCAGGAAGAGACTGGAAACAGCAACAAGGAGCAATAATGGGAGCTGAGAGGAGAATTAATGCCAAGTCTTGCACTATAAAAGCCTCCCATGCCAAGACTGCCATAGCAGTGAACTGAAGTGGGGATGAAGGCAGCGGTGAGGAAGACTGGCTTTTTTTGATGGTGCCCAGAAGTGGCTCCTCTTTGGGATTTTGGCCTTCCTGTACTCTGCTTTCACAAGTGGCATATAACTTTCTGACAGCTGGGAGCCCACAGGTGTCTGTTCCAGCCACAGTTTTATGAGAGCCCACTGGAGACAGCCCCATGTATCCATTTATCCATTCTTCCATCCATTCATCCACCCATCTATCCATCCATCTCACAGGCTGCTCTCTGCTCTGCTTCTCATTAGCTGCTGCTGCCACTGGCCATTCAAGTTTTTTGCTTCTTCAAAACCGCAGCTGAAACCTTGTTTTGATGAGCTAAGATAAAGTCAATGTAGCGTGGTTCCATCCTTCCTGCCACTGTTAGTCTGGCCAGCCATGGAAACACCTGTCCTCCTTCACGGGTCAGCAAGCCTGTGGAAAATAACCCCACTGACCTCGAACTTCAAAGTGACTCAAGGAGAAAATTCTCTTTCTGGTTAAATGGAGTGAATCACTCGAATTCTCATTTCTCAGCTTTTGTATTTACTGATCTGTCAGCATGTTAACATTTCAGAAATACACTCTGTAGAGTGACTTTTTCAAAAGTGTGACTTTCACACTTTTTTTAAAAAGAAATTACGTACACTGTGCAAAATAAAACCCGTTTTCTCCAGGTAAAGCATAACTCACCTATGAAAAACGTTCCTTATTTCTCTAAGTTTCCTGCAGGCAATTTGCAGTAGTCAGTTAGGTAGTAAGGACAAAAAAATGTGCTCCCTAAACTGCATGCCATGGATCAAACTTAGTGAAATACTTAACTGACTGCAGAAAAAGATTTGCTCTTATGAAAAAGAATTGAGAAAAAAAATATTCCAAGTCAGTAATAATTTAAAAAATTAAAGCAATGAATTATTGCCAACCTGCAGATTTTGTCTGTCAGGAGCTTGGACGATCAGTGGTTCTGAGGATTGCTGTGGATGACTAGTCGCTCACAAACTGTCCTTGGGGATCACTTTTCCAAATCATAACTGAAATTATGACAACTTTTAAATCCAATTTGCTTTCTATATATCAAGCAGAAATATGATATCACTGTGTGATTATTCACATGTTGTTAGGTTGATTTGGTTTTGTTGGGGTTTTTTTAATCTCTAAGGACAACTGACATTCTGTGTTTTTCTCTGGTGAATGAGAGCAGTGTCTGCAGCTAAGACTAGGTATGGATTTACTTGGATATGGAAATATTGATGGGCTTGACTTTCCTTTGAAACCTGAAGAATGCTAAGTCAGCATTGTAACAGCTGTGCCTCTGCTCACATTTTTGTTTTGGATTCCTGGAGTTGACTGATTCTTAGCTTTATATTTATTTTGCACTTTGAAGTTCATGTTACAAGATAGGTGCTCCTGCCTCTTTTTTCTCCATTTTTTTATAAATAAACAAATCTCAGCATCATACAAAGTTCATGGAGTTTATAGTTCGATTTTCTTCATTTTGCTGGCCTGTCTCCAGAAAAGTTCTTGAGTTTGGGTGTATTCACTCAGAATTAATGGACTTTTCTGCCTAGATTGATGCCACTTGTTCCTCAAAAAGCCCAAAGTGATTCCTGTAAGTACATCTTTCCTCTTTCATCTCATGAGGTGTAGCCTTGTGTTATCACCTAAAAAAACCCTCCCTCATTCCCAGGGAAAACTTTCCTTGGGTGTTTTGATAAGTCTTATGCAGTACTTTTCAGTTCTAGGGTAATTAAATGCTGATGGCTGACGGTGCAGATTTTCATAAGAAAAGTTTGCCACCTACATTATTTTGCTTCTTTGTGACGAGAACAGAAGGTTTGGCACTTAATGGCATTGGATTGCATGCAACATAACAACCAGAGAGATTTTTTTCACTGCCACTTCCACCCTTGTGCAACAGGATTGATCTGTTTGTTCACAGGGGATACCTGTGCCTCATGACTTTTTTCTGAGACTGCAAGAGAGCTGAAGTGCTGGGTAAGGAGAAAGACAGCTCTACTCTTCAGGATGCCCCCTAAAAAAAGGCAAAAAGATTCAAAGCCCACCTGCTTAGTAGCCTTCCAGTGCTTCTTCCACAAGAATATTGAAGACTTGCTGCCCCAAACAGCTTCAGAAGACAGCAACTTAATAGTTTTCATCCTGGCACATAAAATAATTTTCCCAATCTAATATAATCACAGTATAAGTCTGTGGAGTTTGGGTATGCCATCAAAGGTGATATACACTGGATTTTGGCTATCTGTTCTCTAATTTTCTGCCTCAATGTAGTATAATTTTAAACATAGGACTGATTAAAAAAAAACTAAAAAAGAAAAAAAGGGGGAGAAAACAACCATTTGGAGATTTCATTTAATGAAACCAAGACAAGCTTCTACTAATTAGATAACATCTGATGGAGCAGTTTCAGTTGCTAAAAAGGATAACTTCGAAATTTTCCATCCGGGGGTCCTTACTCTTGAACCTGGATACATAGTCCAGCACATATTTAGATAGTTCTGATAGGCACCTATGAGGTAAGATATGTTTTTTGACACTGCTCCAACAGCCAGGTCAAATAAGGAGTCACATATGCACCTGGACTGACAAAGAGAGATCTCCCAGACTTCTACATCTGCAGCCTTATGAATGCTAAACCTTTGGCCTGCCAGCTCTGCTGGGCATTTCCACAGTAATACCATGAAGGTATCAGCAAGCTCTTCAGGGAAGCCTGTAGTCTTTGGCAGCGTGTAAATAGCACAAAACTTTTTTTGGCTTTGTTTCTGAGTCTTCTTGCACATGAATACTTGTTATTGGTCTTGCTGTACATGGAGCACCATTTCTGGATAAGAGATTGGAAACAATGATAAATTAAGTGCCAGTTGTAATTTGCTAATTAACCCAATGTGTCAGGGTGAATAGCCCAGGGACATGGTGCCAACAAAGCTGATTACTGTGATACCCTTACTGCTATGTCATTGTATAGTACAGGTAATTTATTTTTTCCAGGAGAAGCTCATGTTTATTTGTGTTTCACAGCAGTGTACAGAACCCATGGCCAGTTATTCAAACACATGTGGGGGCAATGATAAGCCTATATAAATTTGTACAGCTGGAACTAAATTTTTGTTAATGCATTCAACTGCTTGACAGGCGATGATGAACAGAAAACAGAAATTACACAGTCCAGCCCCATCAGTAACAATTGTCCACTGAGTACTCCAGTACTCAGTAGATAAAAGTAGTGTTGGCAACCACTGATTACCTGCCTCACAAGCTGCTGTCCACCAAAAATAGTAAGCAGTAGGGTTTTTGCTGCAAATGCCCCTTGAAGGCATTGAGCAGATGAGCATGACAGGAACAGAATGTGATTTAAATTCAAGCAGCATGGAAAGATTCCACAAGATTTCAATGTTGTTGAAGTCTTCTTGTAAACAGCTTTCTTAACATGGTAGATGCCATGTAACATGGTTAGAAGATTTTGTTTTCCTCCTTAGGCCAAATTTCCCCCCCCATGACCCCCAATGTCTACTCCCTCCCCTCCGATGAACATGAAAAGGGCAACTCCTCAGTCTGGTTCTCCATCTCTCATAACTGCACCATTATCACTCATAAGTAACCCATTAATGTGAAAGAGATTTTGAAACCAAAGCCTCTCTTTTTCAGAACCCTGATCTAGGAATGCTTTAAGGGTATATGCCAGCTCAAGAATCAGATTCATTTTGATTCTGGGAATCAAACCATAGCCTTGGACAAACAATAGAATTCAGGAATTCATGGCTCGTTCCAGAAAGTTAAGCAACAACCTCAGTTTTTTGCTTAAAGAAGGCTAATAAGGCTTGATGTAGCATTAGAGAAGCTAATTTGGAAGTAATAACAATACTTATTTTTTTAACAATTTAGCCTTAACACAGTTTCTCACTTCATAATATTCTTTCCTGGGGCCTTCTTTTGGAATATCCTACAGAGAGATGTCCTACATAGCAGGACACCCTTCGTATATTTCCGATTTCCAGCTACCTTTAAGTATTTAGTGGTTGAGAACATTTCACCCAAAGAATCCTCTCTTCCTGTGTGGGATGCCAGATGTCAGCTGCACTATGATCTGCAGAAAGACACACTGTCTTTAGGGTACCTGGGCAGTAGGATGATGAGGTTAGCCATTCCTGCCCTATTTGAAACAGGACTGTCCCTGTGTAGAAGTAGATGTAAGGAAATAATGAGTTGTCTACAAAGCAGTGGGTTATGAGCAGAGTTGAAAGGCAAAGGAGAACCAGTTTTTACTGCACCAGCAGAAGAATTACCATGAACAATACGTAGAATCAAAAGCAGCAGCAAACAGGACATGATCTCAAGGGAATAGACATTTCCATTTATATTTCAAGTTTAAGAGGATCCATTATAAAAATAGTTGCTCCCATCACTGTAAATACAGCTAGAAGAAGTTGCCAGCTACTTTGACTTTTACAAGCAGCCAGGAAGTACCAGAAGCCTAAATAATTCCAGTTTGTTATAGGTCTTATATTGCAGCCCTGATAAGTCCTCATAACTAAAGGGGTGGGGAAAAAGACGACACCAACTGGAATTCTTTAAAAATAAGCAGGTGTAAAAACAAAGTAAAAAAAAATAGTGAGGAGAAAGGTGACTAGGTTTTTGAAAGGCACTTTCACTGGAATTTATGTCCTACCTGCTGTGAACTTCAGCCTCTATAGTTTCCTGCCTGTTCCCTGGACAAAGTGTATCTGGTGTAGCTGTGGGCAGCCCAAACAAAGCCAGCTCTGTGTGCCCCTTAACACACAGCATTGCAAAGCAGAGCACCAGCAGTAAATGAAGTTGCTTTAGGAACAATTTTGTGGTTATACCTTAATTACTAGCGAATCAGCTGGCCTTTGTCCAAATTTGTGCAAATCTAAGATCAGTAATGTGGTTAAAAAAATATTTTACAATCGTAGGAAGTTAAAGGGACTGAAGTGGCCATAAATAAACGGTAAGGAGTAAAACTAGATGTTGAAAAACAGACTCCCAGATATGTTGGACGAGAGCCTATAAAAGCCTTCAAAAGAATTTTCTTCAAAACACTATGAAAATTAATAGGAAATGCTCTATAGGAGATTTCATAATAATTATAAAGATGTTGTTTGGCACTTTCTGAATAATGTGTTCTCTTGTTTAAAGAAAATGATACTGAAAATTCACATCAACCGTAAAAGAAATTATTAGGGCAGCAACAAACATATGCTAAGGAATGGGTTCAGATTAGCAATATTTTCTGTTAAACAGTGGTTTAGCAGTAGACCAACAGAACTGTCTCCTGTGTGAAGTATTTCATAGATGAGCATTAATTCAATAGGCTTGGTTAGGTGAAGTATCACTGCACATTTGATTGATCCTAATGCGGGCCAATATAAACATTGGTAAAAAAAGCCATCTTGGCCCTTTTCTGCTGGAGTCTCCGTCCTCCTGATCATCAACAGATGTTTTAAGACTTCATTACATATAATTTGCTGGGTGATCATTTAGCTTGAGACTCTTCCAATTGCATCAGCATTGTCCTCTTCCCTTTATATCTCCCCAGACTGCTACTGGTCCATTAGACTGACCAGAGGTTTGTAGATCTGCATTTGTTGTATTTCCAATTTCACCGGTTTTCTTTTTTTCTTTATTTTTATTTCAGCATGGGGCTCCTCACTTAGGTTTCAGTCTTCCCATGCTTCTTTGAGATGTATTTCAGCCATCACTTAGCTGCTGGGAATGGAGAACCATCTCAGTCAAGGAAACCCTCCTTGCACCCCAGTGACACTCTATTCAGAATCTTCTACATGACACTGGGGACAAAAGCCTATCACCACAACTGTCTCTTGTAGCACAGTCCTCAGTGTTCCATTACAGAGATCTGTTCCAATTCTAGTCTGTGATTTTGCTGGCAAAAAATCTCCCCTGTGTTCCCTGTGGGACTGCCAAACAATCTGGTGTCTTCCCACCAGAAGCTATTGTGGGGACCTTTACAAGAAAGAACAACCTCCTGTTATTCCAAATTCTACACTGAAAATCCACAGAAAGGGGAGCTCCTCCTGCTGCAATCTATGAGCAGGAAAATCTTTTCCAGGTCCCAGGACTGCAATTTCAATATTACTTGACTCCCAAGAAAACTGTCAAGGTATTGATCCTTAGTGTCCAGAAAATGGAGGAAAAAGTGCTTCCTGATTCCTCTATGTAATTTGATGTCATTTAATGTAATTCTTTACAGGGCAATAAAGGAGTCTCTCCTTATTTCCACTGAGGCCAGTGATAACTGTCATGTTTATTTCCACAGACTTTGAGGCTAGCTCCTACCTTTTTCTTCCCCTCTTTTCTTATACAGGGAGTCCTCTCTTTCTTACCCATTCTTTCAGCTTCCAATCTTTAGGCCTGTTTCTGAGTCTGTGTGCCTCGAGAGTAACTGACAAAACTGCCCCAAACACATGGGAGCTGCTGGTTCTGCAACACAGTTACACAATCCAGAGGAAGACTCATCTACAGCTCCCCTTGAAGAAAAAGATATTGCTAATTCCTGTTTTGCCTTGCTGTTTAACTGCTACTGTGATTTATGGGATGGTTTCAATAACCCATCCATGGTATTGCTAGGATTTTGGTTTCCAAGATTTCTATTTTTTCCTAAACCTCTTTTCCAAAAGAGGTACACGCAAAGGCAGAGTTTCTGCTCTTCCTAGAAATCCATGAGAGACTTATCTGTCCCCAGTCCCAAGCTGAACTCCTGATGCCAGTGCTTTCTGCTCACTGAATTCAACCAGGTGGTTTGAGGGTCAACCTGTTTTCATCCTTCAACCCTACTCAAGAAGACCCAGTGGTCTGCTGGATTGGATTTTTACTCCAATAATTGTTTTTTGTCTGTTTGTGCATTTTTCCGTGGTGAATTTTTATCTGACAGTGCAATGAACAGTTTCCAATCCTGTCTTTCTTTAGTTTCCTTTCACTCCTCTTTAGTCTTAACATTGTTAAATATTTTTGCAACCAGAAGGTATTTTTGGAGTGAATATACTGCCATGACTCTCTGTTTTCAATGGCAACGCTCAGTTCTGGCTGCTACGAGCAGACACAAGATGCCATGTAAAACTACAAGTTGATTTTTAAAAAACATGATTATATAATGTTTTACCAGTCCTTTTGGTTGAAATTCCAGGAAAGTAGCAATCAGGATTTTGTATTGCCTACCCTAAACAGTAAGAATGTTTTAAATTCAGTTCAAGACTAAAGAACTATGCTGATACAATAATAGTGTTCGAATTTTAAAGCTGTTTGGCAAGGAGGGATACTGAGAAAATGTCAGCTTCACCCTTTGACAGCACTGGCAATCACCCTTTCAAATCTGCTATAATACTATAATTACCCCAAATATTTGGTTTAAACGCTTTTAAGCTAACCTGCCACGCCAGCTGTAGCAGGATCTCAGTTGAGAGTTGATTTTGGTCTGCAGTCAGGTCAGAGGGCACCCATGACTTACTACCTGCATACGTTCAAATTCCCCAGACATCAGATTGAGACCACAAAATGGAGGAAAGTAAGGCTAATTTGTTGACTGTCATGAAGAAAGATGATTTCTGGAACAGAATCACAGAAACCACATCCTAACACTAACATACTGGGAGAGCTGTTTGCCAACACAATTTGTGTGAATTGAGTATTAGGTAACACAGAAGGACAGAGGACAAAGGGAGAAATAAGAAATGGCGCCATCTCCGTGCCCCCAAAACCCAGAGGAAGCCAAGCCAATGGAAAGCTTCCACACTCCTGAGAAAACAAGTGCTTGCTGAAGCTTGGCCCCTGCTTCCTCAGTTGCTTCTAAGACTGTTACAGCTACTTGTGCATGTCTCAGATCTTGTCACAGTGCCATCTTCACACAGTTGCACTGAATTTCAAATTAAATGTCATTAGAAGCTTAATCAGAACTACATCCTGTTGTACTTGTGATATTGGTTCTGAGAACTCAGGTCTAAATAATTCACTTTGAACTCTCAATTTCTGTTTCTTCAGCAAGAAAACAAGCTGGATTTAAAGAACAGAGGCAGAACAAGCAGAATCTTAGAGCTTGGTGTCTCCTTCAAACTGCTTACGGGGAGATAACTTGTTTTCCAAATTTGTTCATGATATTATTCTGCTGACACCAGAATCTATCCAGGAAACATCCCTAGGCTCTGTGAACAACACATGCACTTGCTCGGCAGAGCAAGAAATACTAACAGTTAAAGCCAGTAGAAGGCTTGTAGTTTGATTTTTATTGATTAAAGTCAAGAAGATCACTTTTCCTTCAAGTGAAGGTTCTTATCTCCTATTAAATTTATTAAATTTGTATCCTCAAAGGCTAAATAGATCTCTATAAGAAAAGAGGGATATTTCATCTGGTAGGATTTTTGAATATTACATTTTTGCGTGAAGAGCAAGACCTATGTTGAAATCCTTTCTAAGTAGTAGACAAGATTTTATGTGTAATCCCATTGAAATTTCAAATGAGCATAAAATTCTGTTTATAATTTTTTAAAGGAAAAAGTCCCACAAATTATTTTATTATCAAAAAATCCTCTTGAAAAATTCAAACCAGAAGAAAAACCTCCCTGCAAACCATCTAATATGTTTCAACCACTTGATGCAATGTGAGAGGAAGGAAAGACGCCTCTTTGCATGGAGATCTGTCAGCTGCTAATATCTCTAATAAAAGCAGAGCTACAGAGAATGTTCCTGCAGGTCTCATAATGAAAGTCTAGATGTTCATCAGAGAAATCTTCTTTGAAATTTACCTATAATGAATTTTACGAGTGTGTGTTGGGAGAATGCTCGTAGAGTAAGAAATTTCTACCGTGTTAAAGATGTCTATCAATAATGAATCATTCATACTTTGTCAGAGAACTTTCTATATTGATTTTTTAAAAATCCATACAACTTTTGGTGGGAGTTTCTAGAGAAACATCCATGCTGCTGTACATAGTTTATTTAAGACTGTGAATGCTAAACTTGTGTCATTCCAGGTTAGATAATGTTCAAAAGCCTGCATTATTGCTACACTCCATAGAAGACAATGCAAACTCTTTTGTTAGGCAAGGACATAACCGAAAATAAGACATTTTACATACAAAGTGCATTTTTAAATAGATACAGCAGCTACCTTTGTTTTTTTTTATAACCAGGCACATAACTTTTTCTGGGTGCAGACTGGCTGCAATTTTGAAATGTTAAAATCTTGTTCTTTCTAAATTGTTGTCTCATGAAAACAAGGCCTATATTGTCTTCCAAGGCTCCACTGCAAACTGACAGGATTCTACTGAAGCAACCGAGTGAAATGTACCTTCTTTGTGATAGGGTAGGAAAAACTTCCCAAGAGAAGTGGTGTAGTAATGAGAGCGGGATGTCAGCTTGTGCCAGTGATAATTGCAGCAAGTGGCTCCTTTGACTTAGACAAACCAATGTGAAATTGAAGTTGCTATGAGACTACATGTTGCAGTAGCAAAACATTACTTAGATGAAGACAGGAAGGGATGGCAAAGAAACTTAGATCCGACTTGTTTTCCACAAAGACACAATACAAAACCCATTTAACTGGGCCTCCAGACAACTATTAAAATCAGCTAAAGCTTCCTACAAAACTACTGTACTTGTTTGACTGAACATGGGAACTAAACCCAAATCATGTGGTCTGCTAGTGCCATCTATTGTGTATGGGGAAAAATACAGACACCACATGTAGGACTTGCCTATTTTCTTAAGATGAGAGAAATGCTCTTTCTGAATTACATTACCAATCCAAAATATAGCCAAAGCTCATTAAATCTCTGCAGTTGTTTATAAAGTACAGCATTTATTTTTATTTCTGTGTATTGCAGCAACATGCAGGACTCTGACCACTGCCAGGCCTCATCATGCCACTTCTGTCTGTGTCTGCACATGTGACTATACAGGCACTGCCATACACACAAGTACGGTGAAAGATAGACCCAGCTCTGACAGTTTTTAGTCAAAGCTACAGAGAATTTATAAATTAAAGCCTATTGCTACTTCCCCACATTTCTCCCAAATAAATGGACATTAACTCATCTTCCAAGGAAACAAATATTATCCCTTCTTAAAATACATGCAACATGCTACTTTTCACTGTTTCTTGGAGGAGATCAGCTCTTCCAGCCTCTTCCAGAGACAATATTTCTAGTGGACATTGCAAACCACTGGGAACCAACCCAAAACCCTCTGCAGTCTTCAAACAGAGGTTCTAAAGCCTGAAGGGTTGTAAAAATGTGGTCAATATTGAGAATAAGACTGTATTTACAGAGGAGTTTCAAATACCAAGCTCTTCAACATCTTTACACACTTCATGCTGGAATGTCCAAAATTCACTGGCATGTTGCCATCATCCCTCTAATCTGCTTGGAAGTTCTGCTACCAGTATTAAGAGCAAGAAATAAATGGCTTGCCATCAATATTACTGTACTACTGTCAAACATATGATGCTGTCACAGGTAAGCCAGTATGCAAACTGAACAGACCAGAAATTAAAGTTTAGAGTGCCTTATGAGAAAAGCCAAAGATAAGGTCATCACTGGCTTAGTGCACATTGGAGGGCAAAGCAGAGCAAGTAACAGTGTCCTAAGAGAAAGGGGGTTTTAGGCATTTTGAGTTGGTAGAATTTCATCTTTACATGATCTGGAACTGTGACAGAGACCACAACAGTGGTATTTCATCAGCAGATTTAGCTGCACAACCTAGAAAAATGAGCTTTTGCACTTTTGGAAGCAGTAGAATGATTTAACATAACCACTAAAAATAACAGCAGCTATCATGTGATTTACTGTAGTTTATGCAAAAGGAATTTCTCAATCACTCCTGATGGGCTGACAAATAGAGAACATCATGCAGAGTGGATGATGAAAATATTTCTAGCATAGCTTCAACAAAAAAAATCGCTATTTCTTGTTGCTAAGAAATATGAAAATATAGAAAAAAGGAGCAAAGCAACAAAAATGTGCTGTGACATTATCTGTGTTAACCTCTAGAGATCACTTGCCTATAAAAAATTACAGTGCAGTACTTAACAAGAGTCAGCCACAGCTAAATTATTGCTAAAATATTATTTTGGCAATTGCTTGCAACTTGTCTACTCACATTTCACCTGAAAAAAATAGTTAAGTTGTTGACTGAAAATTTGCTTGGAGCCAGAGAATAATCAAAGTATTTTCAATAGTTGTTCACTGCACAAATAAAAAAGTAATAATCCATTTTCTCTATCTGCATGTCAATGCAAGTTGAGGTCTTAGACCTAACAGATTTAATAAAAGGTGCACAATTGGTGCATTCCTTTAGTCATGAATATAACTCATATAAAAATGTATTGAAATAAAGCTCAGAAAAATAGGAAGGATTTCATTCAGTACTTGAATTTACCAGTTGACTTCAGGGAACAAGGTGATCTTGATTCAACCACTTTCTCTGAATTTTTTTTTTCTTCCCTTTAGGATACTGTAAGCACTGTAAAGGTTGGCTATAATTTGAAATAACAACTTCAAGCTTCTTACACTTTAGTTTATAAAAGCTAAGAATAAAAAGCAGTAAAAGAATAATACACAATGCAATAGGAAATATGGTCTTTTCTTAACAGAGTCTTGAAAATAACATGATGTCACTTTTTGTGGTTGATACACATTTTCCTTATGATCTTCACTTGAAGGAATGTGTGTCCCTTACAGGATACCCAATCAGCAAGACATAAGATCCTTCCTTTATTTAGCACTAGATTTGATTTTTAACTTCGTTGTAGCTATGAACCTCTGCAAGATAATCTGAATACTCTGGAAAGCAAATCTGCCAGTGAAAAACACTTCTACTGTTTTTATCTATAAGTACTTATAAAGAAAACATCAACTCTTTGAGTTGTGAAGCAGCTGAATTTAATACAGTTTACAGTACACAATAAAAGAAATATCAACAGATGACTAAGCTTAAGATATCACTCTCCAAAACACACATTAGTTAGTGGATATTAGCTACAGAAAATCAACAATATTTCTGCATAAACTGTAATAGAGTGTGGAAAATGTAATTTTCAGAGAATGTAATTGACAATCAAGTAGTTAACTTGGTGAATGGAGGTGTTGAATCAGTCCATGAAAGAACTTTTTGCCTGCAGATACTTGTAACATCCGACATCTCAGTTAATTCCTTTCCAAGTCTTTCATTATAGAAGTAACTCTGTAGCAGCAAATATCTACTGGTGCCTCTTCTTATTTTCCATTCATTCCCAAAGATTTTTTTGAGACATTCTTCACTCCATTGTAGATTAAAACACAGGCTGAAAAATTCTGCTTTATATTAACCAAATATTAATAAGATTTCTCTTTAGTACCTCATGCTTAAATGTACATTTACTTTCTATTCCCACTTCTGTTTTATGTCTCCTGTGGCCATCAGTGCATAAAAGGGAAAAAGGGGTGAATTTTTACAACATGTAGTGCAGTTATGATTACAAAACATTTTTCAAGCAATATAGTCTAAATTTCTCTTAGGATTTGTACTTCCATTACAGTGCCCAGTATCAGAAATATGTAGCATAGTGTTGCCATCTACTAACTTCAAATTTCTTGAAACAAAGATGCCCACTCCTGCTCTCACCATCTTTTCCAGCCCTTGCAACTTAACAGAGTAGGAATTCAGTCCTAGTGATTTCCATTGCCTTTACAGTTCCCTCTTTGCAAAATGTACTTTCTCAAGTTTAAAACTAATGCTACTAATCACACTGCAGCAAATTAAAAAGTACAAATATGTCCAGAATGGAAGAGCTGAGGAGATCAAGTCCTGGAGTGATTTTCATGTGCTTCTAGATATTGCTTTTGTTACAGTATTTTTAATATACAAAACCATATAAAAATTACAAAATATTGCAAAAAGGCAGGAGGAACCTTGCTCTGAGTTTTTAAAATCTTTTAGTGGTTGCTGGTGCAGAGTTAATGGCATGGGTTCTTAATACAACCTTATCAATCCCTGTCCCTCTGCCACTTTTTCTACAGGTAAAAAGAAACCTAGAATATTCATAGATATAAAATATTGGTTCTTTCACTATCAGGAGTCTTCATGTATTTCTGTCGATATCCTTATAGAAAATCTCTAAAAGAAAAATAAAGAAAGATCAGCCTAAGGTAATTTGATTTTACAGTTCTGCATTATAAAGTACAAGGAGATGAAACAAAACAAAAGAAAAAAGTGTTAAAGTGAAATAAATGCTGTGGGAAAATTAGAAAAAAGTCTTATTTTTCTTAGAGGGTAGCAGGGATTTTTTTCCTGAACTAATAGTTTGGTTTTCTCTGAGCACTGCTTATGAGAAAAAAGACCGTAGAATCTAAAAAATCTTTCTATCATTGTCAAACACTAACATTGGATTAATACTATTTTATAGCCTGTAATTTAAAATGTCCACGATTCTATTTTGTTTAATTTAATCACTTTCTCTTATTTTCAAAATATTTATATTTAGTAAAAAATTTTATATGCCTAAAGCAGAATTATCAACTAAGGATTGTTGATAAATATTCTGAGAATTACTGCATTGTCCTGCAAATCTCTGTCTCCAAGGGAAGAGTCTGACCTTTGATAAAAGACATGCCATCATATACACAGACATCAGAGAGTGATGGACTGGCAATAAATACCTCCCCCCAAAAATGATGCATTAAATGATACAAACATTTTGGAATGGTTCTTCGATAATTCTGACAGTTTTAGAAGGAAACTATATGCCTTTAAGATCATATACTGTGTAATTGTGAACAACTCTTTTTTTCCAAAAAAAGTGGGTTTTTTCTGCTGAAGCTAGCTTTTTTAAAATTATTTTATTCTTTTTTAATTTTTTTTTTTTTAATTAGGGAAAAGCTCTACAGCCATGGTCTGTTCAGTACTAAGTCAAATCTAAACAGACATGGAAATGTTTGCTATTGGTTAGCAAAATGTATGTTAACACTGAATCCAGCTACCCAAACCAGAAGGTTTTTGTGTCAATACTTTTCCAAAATGTATTTCATATTCTTTGCACTGTGAGAAAACATATAGCAAAATGTGTAAAACATCAATGGCTGCAATCTTTGGATTAGTATATAAAATCCGTCAGGTAGAAAGAAATGAAGTTTTAGTTGCATCATTTATTTTGATATTATGCCACTTTTAGAGGGTTGCTTTCTATGAAAAGATTGGTAAATAAGAAGAATACATTAATGGACTGTTACTAATTTTCAAGAACAGACACATTGAACTATTAAACTGAATTTTATGTTGCATAATCAAGGGGTAGAATATTCATTATGTAGACAGAAATCAGTTCTGTGACTGGTAAAATTTGTTTCTGTATAGCTTTGATGCATCTATCTAGGTAAAGAATGGTTTTTGGAAAATGCATTTGTTATTATACAATTCACTGCACTTAGTCACTGCTAAAATATGTAGATACCAACCTGAAAATCTCTAATGAATGTTAAAAAGAAGAAGATGAAACCAAAGGCCACTGTCCATTCACAGATTGCACTCATAAAATGGTAAGTATAATCCTGATGGAAGGAGACATAAAACAAATTTTCAGATAAAACAGCTAAACAAAATATGGGTGGAATGATATAGACATTTCCTTCTGTAAATTCAACAAGTACGATTTACAACTTGTCATCCCTGTTGCATAAAATTCAATTCACATTTTGTTTTTACAGAATGGTGAGTAAATTTATCAAGGTTGCATGTGTTACGTTGTGCACTAACATCAAAGGCAGTACAAGAAAACTACAGTTAGCACAGTATTAGAACAAAGGTTGAATATAATATTAAAAATATTAAAATGAAAACATTCAGTTATTATGTTAAGATTCGTGAAGTGCCCACACTCCAAGCTTTCACTCAGAGCCACTGAGCTCAGTAATTCTGAGCAAATTCTCACTGTGTTTTGAAATGGAGGGCTACCCTTTATGACAGTTCCTGACAAGACTTTTGTTTTTAAGACTGTCATAGAAAACCTGTCACATGACACAAACCGAATCCCAAGTGTTTCTTAATATGCCATCAACAAATATGCCATCTGTTTCAGTAAAACCATTTTTTCATCCGTGCATCTCAGAAACCCACAAAATCCCTGAAGATATTACTAAGATTGTCTAATTTGTAAAGATTTATCTCACAGCTGCCTTGCCACTGTTTGGTTGAAGTACATTTACTAAGTGTGCTCTTATTAAGCTCTTCAAGCATAATACTTTCAAGCAAATACTTCCTGCATTATTTAACCTGTTTTTTGAGTATATTCTTTTAGCAAAACTTGTCCAAAAAGAAAAATTTGTTTTCATAGTTGTCATTCTGAAAACATTGAAATCAATTCAAATTGATTTAGGTTTTAGGTCAGACTCCAAAAATTTATGACAGTATCAAAGAGTAGTTCATAAAGAACGATAAAAAAGCTGAGAAAACCAATGTTGTAAAAAAAAATCCCCCAAACTACAGAATTAAATTGGTCCACTTTTTGTTTCATGTGAGAAGTTCATTTTCAAGAAAATTGACTATAAGGGGAAGTAGAACAATTAATTTCCAGAATATCTTTTTTTTTGGGGGCGTAGTTTTTTTCTATGGGAAACTTTCAAATTCTTGGTCAAAATGAAAGTCTAACTCTTTGAAGACTGATCATCCATGACAAGTTTTCTTACCCACACCACAGACATCATTCTCATGAAGGAGTGACTGGAAACCAGCATTGCACAAAACTGTTCATGATAATGTACTATTTGAAGTCTCTGACATGGTTGCAATGCTTTAAGATAAATATAACAGCATTCCCCAAATAAAATCACACAAGGTAAATTGGCTACCTAGTAAGATTTTACCTTTTCACCTGGAGTCCAATCAATTTTTGTCATGGAAACTTTTGAAGCAAACACAATCACTGGGAAAAACAGTGTAAAGGAAACTATACAATGTAGTCTATAGTAGAGTAAAGGTGAAAATGGCTGCTTACAAAAAACACAAACTAGACCATCTTCCCTTTCTGTAGCAGAGGATATTCTAAAAAACCAGACTATCATATCAAGGTATTAAGAATACAAGTAAATGAAACATATGATTACAAGGTAAGTGGTAGCAGCAATCAAAACACATTTCTGCACAAATGAAGGTTTCTGTAAGTTCTTTCAAAGTATAGACCGTAAGGGAGACACTCCAAAACTTAGGTGACATTTGTGACCAAGAACTGTGGGAGCAGAGTCCTGCACTGTTGGAAGTGGAACAATGTTGGTTTCCAGTGATGCGCAGTAAGTGCCTTGATCTGTTTGTACAACTTCCTCTCTTGACTGAGGCCCTCTTTCAAAGCCCTGTCACAACTGTTGAAACCAAAAGCAGGCTGTAGCTGGCTGACTCATGTGATGAGCTGCTGCAATCAGTTTTCAACACTGGCAGATCACCCAAGGCCAATAAAATCAGTGAGATGACTATAGCATGCCAAGGGAAGTTATGCAGTGTGACTTTAAAAGAGGCTATTGAGGTCAAGAACCAAGCAACATGGTCAAAATTATCAAAAATATCTTAGGTTTGTATGCCACCTGTGTTTTTAATTTCTGTGTGTTTGGTTCATTGCAGAAGCAGTGGTTCCTTTTTTCAGACATTCCTCCCTACACTCCTTCAAGTGAAGGAGGTTGGAAAGTTGCTCTAGCTTCACTAATGTATGATTCTGTGAAGAACACTAGGGCATTGTTTTTCTGAAATAGGAGATAAAGCTTTTTAGAAGCCCCCAAAATTCATCTTTATGCTATTAATGTCTCCACATGCTATATTATATACATTAGAGAGCCCTAAGTAAAGAGTGTGACCTCATTTTTATTCTTTATCAGCAATGATTTAACTTATAAGAAAAACCATGAACACATAAAGGTAAAACCGTGGGATACACCGTAAAGGATACTGGGAATGAAGGCAATGCATGATATGACAGATATGGCCATCCTTATGTGACACACAAAGTAAGTGTTCCATCGTGGGCAGGACTTGTAAGAGATTAGAGACTGAAGTGTGATGTATACAACACCTGAGCCAAATGCCACCAAAGCTCCTATGTCATGGACACTGGGAACAGCCAGCTCCTGGAAAGAGGATCAGCACAATGGTTAGCTGCTATTACCTGAAGAAACTAGCAGGTAGTGTACACGAATGTAAATTTTCTGTATGACATACTGAGTAGAGGAACTAGATTGAATACTAAGGAAATAATTTCTAATTCCAGCTTTGCTTTGGTCTCCTGACTTGAAACATCACCTGACCTTGAGCAAATCTCACATCCTTTTCATGTCTCGGCTATTCTATTGGCAAATGGGGATCAGAATGTACTGTTCACCAGTTGTACTTACACAGTGAAAAGATTGAAGACTTGCAAGCCACCATTTTCAGCTTCCTGGGCAATTAAGGATGCTTGAAAATCTGCTAGATCAGATGCTTAGCTAGATTAGATCCTTATTACGCTCAGAACCCTTTCTACAAACTGCACTCAACATGCAAAGCAGGGTCAAAGCAGAGGAAATAGAAATTAGGTGAGGAAGGTGTTGTAATAATAAGCAGCCAGGACTCAGTTTCTTCATGCAGGAAAAGCCCACTCTTTATTCACATAACTCACTTTTATAGTTTTCACATGCCTTGTGTGCAACTTTAATTGGCTAGTAGTTTTCTTACTACATAATTCATTGGTCAGAAGGTGATTTGTGTGGATGTTCTAAGATTCAGGTATTTACATTTTTCTTTTGTGGATTCTCATGGGACAGATCTATTGTTTATGGATGTGTGAACTTGTTTTTCCCTCCAAGAATAGGTTGTTGTGTTCATTCTTATAATTTTTCTTTATGGGAACTTACAAGCTACTTGTATCTTAGCTAGAGTAGCAGGGCCTAAACCATATTTTATAAGGCCTTTCTTCTATAATATCTCTACCTGTTTGCAACAGGAAGGAGTTTATGGACTGACAATGAGACACAACAGAGATTAGATAAGAACCACTACTACAAATGTCAAGGAATCCCGTTGGAAACATTAGGATCAAAGTTTCTGCTTCCCTGACTCTCACAAATTATTTTGCATTCCTGATTTATCTTTTCCCTATTGAAGCTGGGTTTGTTTTCTATTTCAGTCAGGCATCGTTCAACCTTTTTTTTTTTTTTTTGTGCCACATATAAATCTTATCAATAAGAACAGAGATATTTTAAACTAAAATATGATTAGAAGAGACTGCAGTACTTGTGTACTGCACAAGTACCACACACTGCCTGGATGCAAAGCTAAAAAGAGCAATTATCATCTTAAGGCAGAGGGGATTTTTGTCTGAAAATGCCATTTCCATTACATGTAAAACTGTAGTGGCTGTTGAAGCCCTAACAATCTTCATTTCAATTTCTCTGTATGTCATCATGTCACTATATGAGTACAATAGTATTTAACAAAATGTTCCAAGGTACACCATCGTTTAAAAGAAATAATGCAGCTGTTTCCACAGATTTTAAGGCAATATCTCAAGCTTCCTGCCAATTAAATTTAATTTGATTCTAGGCTGAAGATTTCAGTGCAATTGTCCTAATACTTGTGTCAGCATCTACCTTATTATATACTTTATCACTAGAAAAGGTGAAATGAATAATCTGTTTCAGTATTTTTCCTGCCTCTTGAATTTTCCTTCAGACACTGAGGGGTGGACTTTGATTTGTAATGAGATGTCTAATCCTTTCTGGCAAAGTAAGCAGTAGTTCTACAAATCTCTATCAAAAGAGAAAACATACTGTTATGCCATCTCCGACAGACTCAAAAGTTTAATGGGATGATGTTGTGCTCAATGTTCTAACCTTTCACATAAGATTATTTTGTAGAAAATGCTGTGAGTGTGCCATCATTCAGCCAAAAATACAGATGCTTTTCTTAGTCTGACTTATTCTGCCCTACCTGATTATAGGTGAACTAAACTTGGAATAGCAAAGTTTTTTACATTCAAATTTTCACAGAAAAAGATTTTCAGGAAAAAAGCCCATAAAATACAGACCTGTTACAAGACAAGCACACAGAAAACTCCTTAAAGGCATAACTGCACAAGCAAAACTTCTTGTGTATAGGGAGGAAATAAATCTGTTGCTGTAAAACTACTGAAAAAGGCAAGAGCAAGGAAGGCATTCTTACTCTATTTTCCAAGGATCCACATGGGGATAATGTTAAACACTGTTATCTATTTGAAACTTTTAATGGTATAATAATCTTACTTTATTTTAATTTTTGTTATGAAAGTTATGGTCATACCTGAAAAGTTGCAACTATGCCCATTCCAGTGCAGCCCATCAATCCGATACATAATGTAAACATATTGCATGAAGACCTAACAAAGTGTGATGATTCATTTTGCTTCTCTATTAATAAATATCGGATGTACATTGTAACTGCAGCTGAAAAAAGCAACAAAAAAAAGTGTTTTCTTCAATAATCATATATTGGTAACATTTTAACACCCTTTCCTGTAACACATGACATGCAGAATAAAATTATAAACATAATACAATAAAAAATACTACCTTTAACTCTACTGGGATGAAAAAGTTAATTCAGATGAACTTTCAGACAGAACTTCAACATTATCTTTGTCTTAAAATTGCATATTATTGTTATCTAGAACTAACTGCACATCAGTTCAAGAAAAGCACTAATTTAAATCCCATTCTTGTGGGTTTTTTGGGCACAGAGGCATTGCCATTCCACATTAAGAGCAGATGTTACAGGGAGATAAGAACCATAAGCTGGAAGCAGGAAGCTTTATTCTGCTCTGAGATGCAGTCTCGTACCAGAACTACATCTCCTTATAATGGGTGCTCTGAAGAATTAATTGCTTTTTGCAGAGTCACTGCATGCCTGGCCCTAATATGCAGTTTACTGCTGGTAAACACCTGTACTGAATTAGGAAATCATGGTTCTTCAGGATATAATAAGCTGTAGACTGAATTCCACAGCTCCATAACAGAGAACACAGTTTCAGCCATCTACAGCTGGAAAAATAAATCAGGTAACTTTGCCCAGGCACTACGAGGTTACATGAGACACTCCAAGATAGTGTGACTGAACAAGACTCTTATAAAAAGCAAAATATGTGATTTTCTTGAGGCCTTAAGGCCGCCATAGCTACATGTATACAGAGGTACGCAGCTCTAGATCCTCCATCCTCTAAAAGATAATAGAACATGCCAAACTTCCTGATTCACATCAGTCATTTTGTAGAGAAATATGCACGTTGTGGGAAAAACCAGGTGTTGCTTCAACACTGCTCTTTCCTTTGCTGCAGCATCTTAGAACCTAAAGTTTCCCTACATCAGAGTTTTTGCAAAGTAATTATGCCATCTTTGTTCCACTTTTATTTCCAGTGTGTTGACTACTTTGCTCTGATGAGGTGCTCTGAAGAGACACAAGTGCCTCTAAGCCTGCACTAACTGCTCCTAAGGACCCAACTCTCCAGGTATTACTTACATCTACCTGATAATGCCTTTTGACTGTGGAGAAGTTGTTCAGCAGAATACTGAATAGATTTCTTTAATTAAAGCAGGGAGCTTTCATTAATTCTCATTTCTTCATTCTGGTCAACCCAAATACCTGATACATACCTAGAAGTGCTGAAATATTAATCATAAAACCAAAGACACCACTCTCTGGAGGTTTAGTTCCAGTGTCACTAAAGCAGGAAGAGAGAGAAATTAAAAGTTAATTGAGATCTGTGAAACATAAATGAGGCAATTGAAATCCCAAGAGAAATATAACTTGTGTGAACTGCTGCTGTGTATGTAAGGCAACTCCTCTTCTGCTGCACACTTAGCCTCCATTTGTAGTAGAGAATTCTTCTTTTCAAAAAAAAAAGCATATTTTGAAAGCATACTCTTTGATCTGTGTTTCTTCTTTTTCTGTATGCAATATGCAAAGATGTGACAGACCTGTACTTTGCTCATGAATGATATGATTACATGAATGATATTTTAGAATTAACGTTTCTTTTATCTGCTGAATTAACACTCTGATAGAGTAAAAATATATCTAATGGCAGTCACTATCTTAAGATGTGAGAGAATTGGGTTTAATTTCCTTAAAAGGACTTTACTCTATGAGAGAAATTGTGTTCCAATGTCCAGGAATGTTCCCAGCAACTGTTTAATTTACTAATATAGATATAGCTTAAGAGTACTCTATCTCCAAGGTGTTGTAAGTCTCTTCTGATGAAACACTTCACCCTTATAAGGTGATATAAGAAGTTCACTGGGACAGAGAGAGGGAGCATGAGTGTGAGAATGTCTCCAGAATTTATATACATATCTGCATGCATGTCTATATATATGAAAAACATAATGTATACAAAATATTTGTTTTGTAGAAAACGGAACACCTTCACCATAGAATCCTTTTCCTTCTTCCCCCTGCATATATGCAAACACCCACCCCAGAGAATGTCCTTTCCTCAAAGAATGAACATACTCCTGGGAGCATGTGGGCTCAAGCACCCTCAAGCAAAACTCTTCTGTGGAAAGTGAGTGCTCTGCCAAAAAACAGTACTATGATCTTGCCACTAGTGCTATGATCTTTGTACTATTTTCTTCTTCTCTGATGTCTATTTTTTCTTGTTTAACATGCAACCAGTTGGCATTTATTTGATCAGGTTCTGTTGGTCAAACCAATGGAAAACATCTTGTTGTTCAATCTTTACATAACTTGGATGTGAGGTAAGTTTTCAGTTACTGGGCAGTACCAAGAGGCAGGATAGTGTGTTTGAACAGAGGCACCCAAAACCTCTACTATCAGGTATGTGAACACGTAAGGGTATTAGCTAATGCCAAAGTTTAGTGGACACTGAGCAAAGATTCTGAGAACAAACCTTTCTCCTAGAGTGAGAGTGTCAATCTGCTGAAGGGTAGGAAGGCTCTGCTGAGGGACCTGGACAGGCTGGATTGATGGGCCAAGATGAGTGGCAGGAGGTTCAGCAAGACCAAGGGCTGGGTCCTACACTTTGGCCACAGCAAGCCCAGGCAGCACTGCAGGCTGGGGAGCAGTGGCTGGAGAGCTGCCCAGCAGAAAAGAACCTGGGGGTGCTGGTTGACAGCAGCTGAAAATGATCCAGTGTGTGCCCAGGTGGCCAAGAAGGCCAGTGGTATCCGGGCTTGTATCAGCAACAGTGTGGCCAGCAGGACCAGGGCAGTGATTGCTCCCCTGTTGCTGGCTCTGGTGAGGCCACACCTTGGGTGCTGTTGTGAATTTGGGCCCCTCACTGCAAGGAAGACACTGAGGGGCTGGAGCATGTCCAGAGAAGGGCAGCAGAGCTGGTGAAGGGTCTGGAGCACAAGTCTGATGAGGAGCAGCTGAAAAAGCTGGGGTTCTTTAGCCTGGGGGAGAACAGGAGGGTCAGGAGTGACCTTTCCACTCTCTACAACCACCTGAAAGGAGGCTGTAGCCAAGTGGGAGTTGGCCTCTTAGATAACAAGCAATAGGACAAGAGGAAATGGCCTCAAGTTGTGCTAGTAGAGATTTAAATTGGATGTTAGGAAAAATTTCCTCACAGAAAGAGTGTTTAGACATTGAAATGGACTGCCCAGAGAGGTGGTGGAGTCACCATCCCTGGAAATGTTAAAGGAAAGCCTGGACTTAGGGCCATGGGCTAGTTGACTCAGTAACCTCAGAGGTCTTTTCCAACCTGTGGTGATTCTCTACTTCTGTGTATAATGGGACAAGTAGGTACTAGCTAGGGAATTTTTTTTCATGTCATTCAAGAAGATGAATACTCTTCATTCCAACAGGGAGGCTGGATTAGGTTTCAGTGCTAAGATTCTGAAGCTACCACTGAGTACAGACAAAATGACCTCAGCATGAATGATCTCCACATGCAAAAGAGAAAGCACTCTCTACTTAAGCAATCACTCTCAAGGATTTTCACAATTTTGTTATGTTCAGGACAGAAAAGTATGACCATCTCAAATTACTTGGTTATTTTAGAAATTCATGTTTGCTCTCCACCCCCTTCTATGTTATAGAAGGATTTGTTTAACAAAAGTTGCTAAGATGATTTATCAGCAACAGGAGGAAGCTTAGAATAAATACAGGATCTTTTTCCATGAAAAGCTGATTAAAAAAAAAAAAAAGAGAAAATTCATATACTTCTTTTTTACTAGATTGGTCCAAATTCTCAGACAACAGATTTTGGACCAGACTTTTACACAAGTTTCTACAATTTGTCAGGCATTAGGAATGTCTATTCACCTGAATTTTCTTGTCCTAATGGTTTCTGAAGACTTGTTCCAGCTTGTGGTCTGTATTAATCTTGTTTCTCTTTGACAGTGAAATTGATGAAAACAGTGAACTAAGTATTTTTGCTTGTTTGTTTGTTTGTTTGTTTGACACTCCTGAAAATCATCTTAATTCATGTTTAATTTAGCCCATTTTTTAACCTTGAACTTCATCTTTTCTTTTTGTTTCTGGAGTGTTTTCATTAACACGACAAAGGAGTCCATTTAAAATGTGGGCCACTTGTGACAATCTTCAAGGACTTTTTCAAATCAGAAACCACTCTGTGGTAAGTGCAGGACTGTAATCACTTCAAAGCTTTTGAAGGGCTTTAGGTGAGAAGAGGATGGAATTGGCACACACATAGAAAACCATTTGAAGTTCTTGGAACACATCGTAAGAGCAATCCAAATAACCTGAAATTGCACTGAACTCCATTTTTTAACAAAATATATTCTCAAGCTAAAGGTTTATAGGTGATTTTTGCTGTTGGGGATTTTTAAACTCAACAATCTTAGATTGTGCTGTAAAGAAAATTCATACCAGGAATATTGTATCACAATCTATTTACAAATTACTGCACTGGACTTTGAAGGATGCAATCTTTTAGGGCCAAAAGACTCATCATCCTTAAATTTTCTTCACAGCCATCATAAATTATTTCTCTTCAAACTGAAGTCCCAAATTTTTAAAATAGGAAGATTCTATTACACCTATGGGGATTCTGATTTCTCCAGAGGCACCAACTGGTAGCAAATACCTTCAGGACAATTTCCTTTTCTCTTTCACTGCGAATTCAAACAAGCAAACAGCCATCCCAGTGCATCCAAATTGGTTTGGATTTTGAGCATTATGAGCAACAGGACTAACTTGGGCACAACCTCATCATCCTTTAGGACTCAGCTGCTAGAACACACAAAAGCATATTCATTTTATCTGCCAAGAAATGTATTTATATGGTTTATTGATGAGACATTAGCAGAGCCTCAATGACAAATTTAGGTGTGGTCTCTGGGCTGTGACAGCTGCTACATAGTAAGCAAATAAAATTCATGTTATTTCAAGACATACACAGAGTACTTGGGGAACATATGTAAGAATTACAGCAATGTTGAACTAAAGTTTGTCAGTATCCTTCTTCTTTGTGTAACTGGAATTTCCCCATATGAGCTCTATTTAATTCTTATAGTTCATTTTAAGATATTGCACAACTGAAATGTTGCAACATTCTTCCTCTTTTTTAACACTCTTAGTTTTACTAAATCACATTCTCAATCATATGATTCAGATTCTTAAGCTAAAGCAATGACCTGCATATTAAGAATGTGAATATGGTATGACTATTGTGCTGAGTACTTAGAAGAAAATCTTGTATTATTCCCAAGTACATCTTCTATGAAGTTCTTATTCTTAGACCATGTGCCTTTGCAGGTGCTTCACCAATAGTCAACATACAGCCTTAGTCCAAATGTGGTGTTAAAAGGATGTAACATAAACAAGAGTTTTAAAAAGCCTTACTAGTAAATGCAGAGGGCTTGAAATGTGAATGAGAATCACTGGTGCAGCCTCTTAGGTCTTTGTTTTGTTTAGGTTTTTTAGGGCATATGGATTTTTATTGTGATTCCATAGCTAAAGGATAAGAACAATGTTTTCTGGGAGCTATTCCATTAAGCTGATATAACTATGGCTGCTGTGATGCATTCATTAGAGTTGTACACTTGTGGCTTAAAGTTTGGTCCATCACTTTTAGAAAGAATGACACAATTAAGATACCTGGGCTGTCAAAATCTTAACTGCAAACAAAACTATACATAAAAAAACACATCTCATTCTCTCATATATTTTATTCTATGACATGACTTCAACATAAGAAACATAATTTGTCAAATTTCTTACTACAGGATCTCAAAATATTTCTGAACACAAACCATGTACAGTTATATCAAATGATTTATTTTTGTTAGTTAATAATGGATAAATTGCACTGATGGCAAGCACTTTTGTGATAGTAAAGCTTTGTGTGTAATCAAGGATGAGCAGTGGGATATTTGTTCAAGTACAAGAACAAGGCTTTCCAAGAGCTTTCCAGATTTGTGCAGAGAGTCTTAAAAAGTTTGCTAATATAAGCATGAAGCCCAACTTTCTCTGGCTCAGTTTGAATGAAGCTCAGCTATCTTGTGGGCTGTGGTGTCATTTGCTCTTGCCTATGATGACAAACCCTAATTTTTAATCAAATTTTCTTGCATGTGCCAATCAGTTAGCAAGCTTCTGAAATTATGTATGCCCAAAAATTTCTTCAAGGAATTAGGTCTAGATGTATCTTGAAAGATATATTTTAAAACTATGTTTAGATCTTCTGTATATCAGAGACTCTTGGATTTCTAGCTAACCTAATCTATTGAGAGATAAACATTAACACTTTCATAGTTTAGATTTAAATGTTAACATAAGCCATGCATAAAGAATGATTTACTCAATACTGCACTTAAATGAAAAAGGTTATAGAGAAGAGATGCCAGGCATCTCTTGGGAAGTCTTTTAAACCCATTGGTCCTATAGTGAAATATAAAAAATGCATGTTTGTGTGGATGTGTGTACTGCAAAAGCCATCACAGGGCTTTGGGTCCACTGGTGCACTTTGGCCTAGTTCTGGAGTTATACAAACAAAATTACACTTTCACCATGTAATAGTGAAGTTTTTCTAGGATCAGGCCTGCGTTGGCTGCAGCAAAAAACTTTCATGTCCTTTCCATCGTGTCTCCAGCGTCTGTGGCTCTCAGAGGTGCGGGAGGTGTGCTGGGTGCCAGGAGTCCCAACGTGTCCCCCTGTCACCGGGAGGCCCCACCGCCACTGTCTCTCCTCCCCCGGGGACCCCACACTCGCTCCGGGAGCCCCTCAGGATACAGCCCATGGTCACACACACAGAAGCCCCGCACGTCGGCCTCTCCCCCGCGCCTCCGCCTCACCTGATGTAGGGGACGAGGGGCTCGACGTGCCCCGCCAGCACGGCGATCACATAGGAGATGATGAAGGCGGCCGAGGACCAGCTGACGAGCAAAGCGGGCACGAAAGCCACGCCGGGCATGCAGCACAGCATCGCCGGCGACTGTCCTGCCCGGGGCACCGGCAGCTGGGCGGCAGCGCCCTGGAGTCGCGGCCCGGGAGCGGGGACTCGCGGGGCGCATCCGCGCTCCCCCC
>JANPWX010000177.1:0-226776 GCA_024734555.1 Trochalopteron elliotii
GGAGCGCTGCTCTGCGGAGGTGAGGGGCGCGGGGGGCGCGGAGCGGGCACCAGTTGATCGCGCACGGGCGGCTCCAACTCCTTCCCGAGCCCGGAGTGCGCTTGTCAGCCGTGTGAACTAAAGCCATCCCTTCCTCCTCTTCCCCCTGCCTTTCCTTTAAATGCTGCCTCTGCGTCTCTCCGCTGCGTTCTCTATGCCCGCTTATGTGAATGGTGGGAAACCTTGCCGAGCTTGCGTTTGTCTAAGATGAGAAACGGGCAAAGTTTACTTTGGTCCTCAAGGATGGTGATTTTACAGATGCATGTTAATTACTGCGTTGTGTTAAAGGAGGTTCTGTGCGGGAGGGGGTTGGAGCGGGATTTGGGCAGCGGTGAAAGCTCCGAGAGCAGCGCGGTGACGGTGTTTGGGAATAGCATCCTTTAAATTCTGTTGGAATTGTGCGGTGTTAGCTGCCGAGTCTGGATGGAAGAGCTGTCACCTGGGTTGGACAAGATGCTTGTTATCTTGATTAAAGGGACAGCCGAGGAACAGGTTCGGCTTAGCAGAGAGGTCGTTTGAATGATCGGCTGGTTTTTCTCATCGCTGAACTTCTGTGATGAGAGAGTTCCTCTGACAAAGGCAGATCTCCTGTGAAGTGGCTCAGGGGTGCAGGCAGTGCATGCTCCCGAGGGGGATTTCTGACTGCCGTGTCTCAACACTTCTTGTTTCCTTGCTCAGACGACACGCGATGGTTGTGGATGCTTTATTAAACCGTGCCCTCCTCCCCGTCTGGGTGGGGGAGTGTGGAAACTTCCTAAGCTATCTGCAATGCCTAGGAATAAAAACATAATTTTGCCCTTTATCCTGCTGGTATCAGTGGTGCTCTTCGGCTGTGGTAAGAAGATTACTCCTAAAAGACTCTTCATTGTTTAGCTCGGTCCAGTCCTGCCAACCTCTCTCCCAGGGCAGTGGATTGTGGAGGCAGCCGTGAGAGATCCAGAAGAATCTCAAGTGTGAAGCGAGAGCAGGATCAGGAGCAATCCATAAAGGGACTTTTCCCACCCTGGTGGGCAGGGAAAACAAGGCACTTGGCAGAAAATGGCACGGCCTCTCAATGCCGGTCAGAATTAACGGGCAGCCCCAGTGACTCGATGAGCTCTGAAAGTGCCCATGTGAGGAGTCTTAAAATGCAGGTTTGTGTTCTGACTGCTGTAGCCTGGAGGTGAGAGTTGTATCATCCTTGTGCTGGCCTTCAGAGACTGCAGGAGATGAAGGTTTGTAAGTTTTGTGGGGCTGCTTTGACCGTCACAAGCTCATCCTCTGCAAGGAGCGTTTAATAAACTGAGTTAGGCACCAATATAGGGGCACTTCTCTGTGAAAGTACTCATACAACAGAAATAGGTGGTTATGATTGATTGTAAAGGTAGGAGAAAGTGCTCCAGGGAGAGTTTTTAGACAACCCAACTCCTTGAGCCATTTGTCCCTGCTGGAACCTGGCTCATCCATACAGGAAGGGAGTCAGGAGTGGTGCCCCAGCCAGGCACTGCTGATCCGGGGCTCTGCTGGGCCAGAAGAAAAGACAAAATATTACTCTCCTTTTCAGGGAAGAAAAGCAGAGGTTCTGAGCCGGGGGATTGGCCTCTCAGCATTGTTGGGCACTGTATGATTTAGAAAAGAGCCACTTAATTAAACTTATTTAATAAGGTGTTTGTATAGTTTCCTGTGGAGCTTTAATGAGCGTTTCATTTGCGCTCCCCTCGTGTATTTGCACTCTCTTTGTTGGCGTGTGAGGATAGTGATTGTTCTTGAGAGCTAAAGTCCAACTAAATGGAAGTCACTTTATAGCTCGCAAGCAGAAACGTTTGTAAATGTGCTGAGAAACTTACTGTTATAGACAAGTTGTCATTTGCTATTTAAAGAGCTATATTTACTTCTCTCAACTCATTAGCATCTCCTATCAGGCTTGAGTTTCTAAGAAAATTCTCCTGAAATGTTGCCTTAGGCCTCAGCGTGCCATTATGCCGGGGTTATTATCTGGCCAATAATGTTAATTCATTCAATCTCAAGAAAGAAGCTTGGCATTTCATTTAAGCCATGCCTCCAGTCAGACCAGGATGTATAAAAGTCAGCGTGCAAAAGTGCTCTTGCATTTGGGTGCAGGCACGTGTTTTACATCCCAATTATTGGATGGCTTCCTCCTTAGGTGGAGAGGATGTGTGTGAAATTGTATTTACATAAGTAAATCCCAAGTGTATATATATTCCTTTCAGGAAATGACCTCTTTTCAGCCAAGTGCTAATGCATGTGCTTAAGCCCCCTTATAGCCTATAGGAGGTATTCATGAGCCTGAAGAAAGATTATTTATTTATTTTAATAGCTTTTCTGAGGCCGAGTGCAAATGTGAACACACATGTACAGATTTACTTCATTTTGTAATGCACAGATAAGTGGGAATCTTCATTTTCCTATTAACAGCAAGCTGGAACAAGGCTCACAGGATCTGCAGGTGCAGTAAGCCCTAAAATGCTTTTAAGGATGCAGAGCTCGAGAACTGATTTGTTTGCACAAGCATCTGTAAGTGCAAGGAAGTGTTGGACAGGAGCAGCTGTTGAAGGTGTGTGGAGTTAGCAGGATTTGGGGTCCAGAAGCAGAGTTTGAGCACAAATGCAAACACAGCTGTGCATCCCTAGGTTGGCACAGCACCTGCCAGGGCTCTGCTCTGCCCTTCCTCATCCCACAGCCCTGCAGCACGTCCTTGTTTTGGTTACACTGCAGTGGACACTGATGGAGGCTCTTTACCTTGAATATTCATTCTGATTTGAAATTAATCAAGCAGCGAGGTGGTTTTTTTTAATACCTTATTTTGGAAGTTCAGTAGCATGGCACACCCTACTGTTATGGAGAACTTCCTAAATTTCCTTTTTCTCAATTTCATCACGTTAGTGCTAGCCAAGAGCACAGCAGGAACTTGCATTATGTTAAATTATAGCTGCATGGAGTTTTTATAAGTGGCTAATCTCTCTTCTGGATAGAACCCTTTCAAAGTGGAGATAGTGCTGTTAATATTCCACTTTACTTTGTTTTCATATTTGGTAGTAGATCAAAGTTTATTAGACACTGTACTTACCTAGTAAAACACCCAGCAGTTGTACTACAAATGACTGTTCAAAGCTGCTTTAAGTGCATGACTGTGATATAAAATATCATCCCTGTAATCGTTTTTCTAATGCAGAAATGTGTGTCTGCCTCTTGGATTGCAGAACTAAATATCTGTGTGAAATTAGGCACTAAACAGCACAATGTTATGTTTTCTTAAATGGCCAAATAGTAGTAAGTGTTGACAAATCCTATTCATTGGGATGAAGGGATGGGGTTTTGCTGTGAATTGGGATTTAGTTCCATGTTTTTAAACTCTAATGACAAAGCAGAAGTTCAGCACTACTGAAAAGGTGGCGTGTAAGGAATAGCCAGAAATTCTGTGAATAATGGCAAATTTGCCAAAATTTGGAATGCAAACTTTCCTGGTTAGAATTTTCAAGGTAATGCCCCTCTGCAGTAAATCTTTCAGAGCTTTTGTTCCCAGGTGTGGTTTAGGTTGTGTCTCTCTAAGACAGTTAAGTGACAAATAAGTAAATTAAAGCCTGCAATCTCCAGGGTGTGATCAATGCCATTAAAGAGGTGTCAGAGATTGCTTGTGCAGAATCCCAGTTTTCTCCAGGGAAAACTTTTTCTTTGCATGCAAGTTTGTGCTGCCACAGGGAGATTTTGGCAGTGGTTCATATCTGGCAGGCTCCACTAGATGTGTCCCAGCTATCCCAGGGACACAAAAAGCATATTATGATAAAAAAGATGTAAAATGGCAACAAAGTTGAGAGAACTGGTGTGTAAGGGCAGTAATAGAACAAAACCATGTAATGGGGACGTTAAAAAGGTAAATGTGAGGGAAAGCAAATGCATGTTGTGGGTGACTTCCATGATTGCCACTTTGGTGAAAGACTTGACCCTGGTTTGGCCACCTTGTCCAGTGGGACTTTTTGGTTTGTTTGGTACCTAAACACTCCAGTGATAAAAATACAGGCAATATTTTGGGATGCTGTAAGGTGTTAGCTTAAGGTATCTGGCTGAAATTTGACTTGCCTGCCTTTCATAGTCATTAGCAATCACTTTCTGGCCAGAAATGTTGTTTTTGTCTAGTTCAAAGTCTTGTCCTGACTTGCTCTTGGAGGCCAGAGTCCTTTATATTTTATTCAGCCTCCCTTACAGACTCAGTACCCTGGCAAAACAGTTTCACAGTGTTCAGCTCTTCAAGCAGTTGTACTGTTTTGTGTTCTGTGGACTGGCTCAGGCTCTAGTGACAGATGTGACCCCTTTGAAACAGGGAGGGACAAATGGTGCATTGAAAGTTCAGAGCTTCTGCAGTCTCCTCACTTAGAGGTATCTGGTAAAAAGCCTGCGGATGCATCTCGCTCTGGAAAGGATTTCAGCCCAGCAGTGCCTGTGTTTTAGTTAGCAAATGGAAATACTCTCCCTCTTTATCTATTTGTTCGCATTTTTTTGGGTCAATACACAGCCTCGGGTCAGCATTTTTCTTTTCAGCTGTACCCAGTGAAATGACCCAGCCAGTGTACTCTCCTATTTACCTTGCCAGTCTAAAGCATATTAATCTGCAGAGCTTGGATCCCATAAACAAAGTGTCATCCCCATCACTAAAATCACTGGCAGCTTTGCAGCCCTGGTCAATTAAGTGAACTTTTGGTTAGGGGACTACATTGGGACTAAGTGGTTCTTTGCCACTACACTTAAGAAATGTGCTAATGTCTCCCAATTTCAGCACTGACATCTTGGGTCAGTAACTTGGTGCTTGGAGACAGCCTTTTCTGGCATTTTATTTTTTTTTTTTTTGCTTGAATAACAGAGATCATGCTAGTTGTAGTGCTGCTGTCATTAGCCAAAGCCTCCTCTTAAAACTGTGCAGTTTTAGCAGCTTGGCAGATGTGAGCAGCCACACAAGTCCCCTGGAGTGGGCACTTTTATTGTGCCCTGCTGCAAGAATTTAACCTGATTTTGCCATCCACTGGGGTTACAAGAGCCATGGATAAGGTCAAACATATTTTTTTTTGTTTGTTTTGTTAATAATTTCTTCTCACATCCTATTTTTAATATTCTTCAGTTGTTGTGAAGTTTTTATAATTCTGCAGAAGCGCAGTGTGAAATTTAAAATGTTTTTATCATAATTACATTAATGGCTGTTGCCAAAATTTCTGTGTTTGGTGCTTTTAGGTGTGTATTTCTCTATAAAACCACCACCCTGCTGTAAGTGACTTGCCCTTTCCAATACCATGAAACCAACACTAAGCCCCAAAACAGTGGTTAGGAATTTGACATTTATGTGAAGACTTTGAAGGTAACTAAGAAGGTAAAGTTTGAAAGAGTTGCTTATTTATAGAAAAAAAAAACCAACCAAATAAACTTTGAAATAAGGTTATGCTTTTGGACAGAAGAAAATACTTAATTGTTTCCTGAGTACATTTAAAAATCTGATTCTCTGTGCCCAAAAAGGACATCTTAAGTAAATAAAAGGAAAGCTGATGTCCCCTGATGCTGATGCAACAGAGGGGCTGCACCACTGGATTCTGCTCATTAACTGCAGCAAGCAGTCCCAGGGTGTAGGTGTTGAAATATCCCCACCAAGATGTTTGAAGTTCTGTTACTTAGGTAGCTGCTGCATTTTGCTGCCTGGTACCATTTTTCAACTGGGCAGCTCTTCATTTGAAAATATTTTTGAAACTGATGTAATTTACAAGACAATTTGCTTTTAAAATTGGGCTTGCATCCCAAATTTACTTAGATGATTTCTGTATTTTTGGTGAACTGTTTCACATAAAGGGACCATTTTGACTTCAAGTAGATGTATTCAGCTACAAACTGACAGATATTCTATTAATGTTTTTCTGTAATACTGTATTGCTGTTACAAAAACGAACTGTTTAACTGCAATGAAAAGATTTGTCACTCCAAAGGACTTCTGAAAAGCACTGTAACTTTATGTAACCGTTTAATTTTTCCTTCTGATTGAGAGTGAAAGTTAACTTTTGAAGTGTTGGTTTCTGTCCTTGTGAAATCCCATGTTCTGAGCAGTTGTATTGCCTGAGGGTGCTGTTCCTCACCAGCCTGAGCCAGTGGAAACTGATGCTGCCAGGTTTCTGCCCTCTCCCAAACTGAGCCACCCTCTTCCTGTGCCAACCCTGGCCTGCCTCTCATTCCTCTGGAAACTGCTTCAGGAGAGATAAAGCACAGAAAATACACTTTTTTTAAAAAATAGAGGGTGAGTTTGTATCACCTTGAGATCAACTTACTCTTGAATAAGCAAGAAGCAGGGAGGGACAGCAGAGCTGAGCTGGGTCCTGCAGCAGTTGCAGTGGTTTGGTTTTAATTTGTCCCTGGGACACTCCAGGAAAAAAAAAAGGGATTGTTCTGGGAGTTGCTTACATCATATATCCACTGCAGGATATTAAACACTGAGAGGTTAGGGAACATGAGAAGCACTCTGTAAATGATGCAGCTTTGATTTCTGGATAGGGTGGAGGTTTTTTTCTCATTCTGCTGGTTCTGTATCACGTTGAACAAATAAAAGTGAGGCTTACATTAATATACTGCCATTTCCTCGTGCAGGTAGAATGTGCTTTTTGATGCTTCAGATAAAATTATTTACCTGAGCTCAAACCAAACACACACCATCACCACCCCCACAACAAACCAAAAAAAGAGCCCCAAACCCTGAGTTTTTTGCCCTGTTATTTCAAACAGGATTGGTAGCACCACTTCTCATTAGACTTGTCATTAGGAGAGCTTGGTTTTAGTTTCTTGTAAATGCCCCAACCATTAACTGTTTCAGCTGAAGTATTCTGTGCCAAGCATCTGCCTCAGATTGAATATTTTTTTTTTCTTTTCCAGAGCTTCAGCCAAGAATTCAGTGGTTTACAAGAACAGGGCTTGTGGAGGGGGGCGGGGGGTAGAAACTCTGGATTTTCCTTTGTTCAGAAAGAGTTGGTGACCTCTTGTTTGGGAGGCACTGATGAGCCATGCCAGGAGGAGACCTGGGAGATTGCTGAGAAAACAGGGATTTGATGGGATGTCAAGTTAGCAACGTTTGAAAGGATCATTTTGCTTATGACAGGGAAGAGTCGATGTGTCCTTAGAGCTAAAATCTCTGGGAATTGCTGTGCCCTGGGGGCGTGCCTGCCAGGGTGAGCTCTGCCCTCCTGGCACTTCCAGATGTTCTCTGGAGGAGTCTCTGCAGGGAACATCTGCAGGAGAGCTTTGGGGCAGTGTCCATCCTTGTGCTGGCCAGGGTGCTCTCCTGGGGCAGGGATGGATGGACAGGTGGGTGACCCTATTTTACACCACAACCACACAGACTCCCTGATTCACAAGGCTGAAAATGACTCCTTTATTTCTGGGCTGTATCTCCCTTTTATACTATTCTACACAGACCAGTTGGATTGGTGACACAAAGACAAACCTCTTCACTCACATTGCTCAGAGCAGAGGGACAGCAAGGAGAAGTCCCTCCTAGGGAAAGGAATGAATAACAAAGGTACAGTTACCAAAACGTGTTTCTTGTTTACAGAAAATTCCCTGAGAAAAGAAAAATTTCAAAAAACCAAAACATTTCAGGCACAAAACCAGAGCTGCAGGTGGGCACAGACCTTCTGATGTGTCTCTGGTGCCCTTTGTCACCAGGTGGAGCCTCCCTCAGGTGGGCACAGAGTCTGGCCCTACTGCTTTGTGATTTAATTAGCAGTGTTAATTGCTGCTGTCTGCAGCTGAATTACCCTGTCAGTCACTGTACAACACCATCAGACTTGTTTGGGGACTGAAGCCTGACCAGTGCCTGTGTTTGCTGTAAAATCTGTTTGATCCACACGTTCATTTCCAGCCTTCCTTGGGTTGGTGCTGTGGGTGTGCTGCTGGAGACAGTAATTATGCCTTATCCATCTTTATTCTTTTAAATCGTTTTTTTCACGACTTGAAGTGGTTTTTTTTTACTTTCTAATTTCATATCTCTCTGGAAACAGCCAGAATGTTTGATTTTTTGTGCTGTAGAATCAAATGACCTCTCGCTCTGCTGGCATGAAATAAAGAGTAGCAAATAGAACAAATAACTACTGTGGGGAAGTTAATATAGTATTGACTTCTCAATACCTGTTAATTTTCACTGATCAGAACATGGGCGAAGAGGGAGATTGAATCTGGCTGCCCCTTAGTGAGGGGTGGATACCCACTTGTGAATAATATCCTAAAAACTCACGAGGGTTTCAATTTTGCTACAGATTTATGCAAGATCTTATAGAACATTGATTTGTATTACAGCTTTGTCATACTTCATAGTATACTTTGTTGTTATTCCTTGCATTCTCACATTTTTAATGATGAGTTTAATCTAGGCTTTCTCTATCTCTGCTCTCTTGGTGGGATGTGAAATTTGATGATGTTTCATGGCTCCAGCATTGAGCTGTTCAGATGGAAAAAGATGCTTCTCCTTGTGCCCAGCTATAATTTGGGAGTTTGACTCCACTCATACAGAATGTGGGTGGTACAACCAGAAAAGGCCCCAGGTTTTCTGGGCAGTGTCTGTGCTGTGAAATGTTTGTTGGGTGACTTTGTGCGTGCCAGGATTTGGCACCAATGGCCAAGGAGAGCTGCACCTGCCTGACCTGAGTGTAAAGCCTCTGCCTCCTGGAAAAGCTGATGTGACACTGCGTGAGCTTGTGATTCTTCTTGGCTGGGTCTCTTGAGTCTATCCTGCTGTGTCTTCAAATCTTTGTCTTTTAGATGGCCTTATTTCTGCTATTAAACTAAGTTGGTTTATTTGGCAGTGACTAATTGCTGTATTTTCCATCTTCTGTAGGTGCTCAAAGAGACAGTGTTTCATGACAGATGTTACTGAGCTCCTGCTGTATCAAATGCCTTTGTGCTTCTCTTTTTCATAATTATACCCTTGATAATTCCAGAAAGAAATCTATTAAAGGAATTCAGAAATAGGGAGCTCTCTTCCCATGTATATGTGTTGAACATGCTCCCTTGTCACTCCATCACAGTGAGAAAAGGGAAGAGCAAGGAATTCCAAGTGGCTTTCCCTATTTTCTGTAATTCCCTGCCCAGCTGTATGTGCAGATGTGAATGCTGAGGTAACCTCAGATTTCATTTCTTCATCTGTAAAATGGAAATGACTTGATTACCTTTTTTATCATAATGTGGATAGAAAAAATATAATTTTTTTTTTTTTTTTACTTTGGGGTAAATTGCAAGCTCCTTTTTGAACAGCACCTGCAGCTGATTAGGGAGCACTGAGAATTATTGCTGTTCCATTTTTACTGAGGGACAGCCCCACTCTGATAAAGGATCAGGATCACATGATAGTGCTCAACAATTCACTGCAGGTGCCCATTAGTTCCATTTTCATATTGATCCCATAAGCTGATGTGTTGTGCTTTGGAATGTCAGCAAGCTGGTCAAAGGGAATTTTTTCCAATTGTGTGTGACATAATGGAATTAGAATATTCTCCTTTTTCCTTTGGAGCGTCGTGAGCAGTCTGGAGATAAAAGGGTGGCTCTGACTGGTCTTGAAAGACAAATGTGGAAACACCTATGGTGCAAGGTCCATCTGGAAGGCCTTTATTGCATTATCCCCTTATTCAAAGCACCAGGGATTGGTGTGTTGCCGTGGCTGTTTCACGGATTAAAGCTGGATATCGCTGTAGTTCAGGCTCAAAGCTTCACAAGTCCTCAAAGCTTCAGGCTCCCATTGAACTTTAGTCTTGGTTTTGAAAATTCATTTAGAATTAAATTAGCTGTGGCGATGAAACTGTGGCGCTTTAATAGGAATCATCAGATGACATTTAAACATGATCCTGTAGTGCAGTCATGTCACAACTGGTTTGAGGTAAAAAAACCCTGCCTTCAGGCAATATCGTTCAGGAAAGTCACAAAATGCAAATGGTTCCTTTGAACAGAACTTACAGTGGTTTGTTTATGTTTTGAGAAGAGGGACAGGATCCACCTTTGTCATTTGCTGAGATGTGTGAATTGGAATGGAATCCACACTCCTGAGTGCCTCGAAAATCTGGATCCTGATCTGGACCCCGAAATGCATCTCTCAGCTTTACAGAACAAATCAATTCAACGGTGCTTCCAAACCCCTGTAGACTTCAGCAATGTTCTGACCTTTCTGTGCACTTTATGCCTCTTGCACCTCCTCCCTTCTTTCTTCCTTTAATGAGGGTGTGTCACATTGGAGCCGTGGGTCTGCAGGGCTTATTAATTTCTCTGGACTCTTCCTAGTTCATTATTTTATAACTGTGGACTTTTCTGAAGTTAAAGATGAGCTTTTAGTGCTAGAACCTGTGCATGAACACCTGCCAAGACACTGGCACGAGCTGTTGGCTGACAGAGTTTATTTATCTAACAAGTCATGGTTGCTTGGTAAAGTGCCTTCAGCCCACCTTGTTTTCCATGCAATTTCCCTTCCAGTGAACAAAACTGGATGTGATGTGTCAGACATTGAGTGTTATTCACAGACAGATAATAGTTTACAATGTTTTCCCCCCCCCCCCCCCCCCCGTATTTATATATTCCTTTGTTGGAAGAGGGGAAAGTTCAGAGTGCCAGGTAGAATTTGGCACTGCAAGACTGGATGAGAGTTGCAGTGGTTTTGGAAATTTCTCTCTTTTCATGATGATTATTCTCTTTGTAAGCGATAGGTGCAGTTCAAATAAAAAACTATTTCAGTGTCCTTCATGAGAGGATTGAAACAATTAATCTGAGTCCATTTGCTCAGCTTATTAAAGCCCATTTAATGCAAATTATTTGGCTGTTACAAGTAGAGGCACTTTAGATGTATTTATCCATGATTACTTATTTGGTTTTCACCTCTAAAGAAATCAAATGTAACCAGAATTTTCCTTACTCTGCCCTGTATCTTGCAGTAGCCTTGCACAGTTTCTGGACTCAGAGAGAAGCTCAGTTTGTTTGGAATTTTGCTCTGGAGTTTTATCAGCACAGCAGTTACCCATTTCATCTCTGACTTTATCAAATAATAGTTCGTGTGCTGGTTTCTGGCTTCATCTGATGCTGAGAACTCCTGAGTGTCAGTGTTCTTTCCACCTGACACAGCAGGGTGATATGAGAGAGGGAGGAAAGAAAGCACAGTGTTTTCATCACTGCACAGTAGAGTTTGGGGGTTTTTGGTTCTTACTGGGCCTTAAACTCAGTTTTAAACTCCATTTTGGGTGTCAATTTAATTGCTCTGTCAATTTAATTGTTACTGGTGGTCAGGTGAGTGGCCTTTGTTCAGGAGGATGATTTGGGTTCCCAAATGTAGAAATCTGCTGTAGAGGGAGGGCATTCTGTCTCAGTGCAGCAGCTGGGAGTGTTTTGTGTCCGTTGGACTGGTGGGAACAGTTTAACCATGCACAGGTGTTCACAGTCACAGGTGAGCTTTATTGCACACAGTTATTGTTCAGTGGCCACAGGGGCCTGCAGCTCCTGGTCAGTGGCCAGCAATTCTTGGGAATTCATCCCGTTTGCACAGACTTCCAGATAAAGTTAAGATCATAAACTACTCTCTGCTCCAGTGATCACACCAGAGTAAGGAATGCTTCCAGAGGATAATTCACGTTGATGGGATGTTTTGACTCCCAAAGGACCTTTCTTCTTCCATCTGCAGAGTAAGTTCCTATTTCTGGGCATCAAATGGGGGTGAAAAGCTCCTTTTTCTGTTACCTGTGTTCTGTTTGTGCATTTGGTTATCTAAATGTTACTCTAATAAGCTATCCAACCTTTTTAGAAAACAAACTGGGAGTTGCCAGCCTCTGCTTTTGTTCAATTTCTGTTTGTTATTGAAGAAATACACTTGGGTTTATATTGAAATTTACTATACTGAAATGGCACAAAAGTAAATAGCACTCCACATAAGTACAGGGTGAATATACACCCCCCTCACCTCAACCCCCTCTTTTGCAATTTTTAATCTGTCTCACCACATTTCTGGTTTTAGCCCCTCTTAACTGAGAATGAAATCGAACAGTGTGAGCTTTTTGGGAGACTGTTTTGAGGAACAGAAAATGCAAACCACATGGTCCATTCCCCATGTGAAGATTTAAGTGGAGAAATCTTTCTTCATTGGGAAAACAAACTCTGCTGGGTTTACTAAGTGACATTTCAAAGCAGTTGGAGATGAAAGGCCTGTGGTCTAATTCATTGCATATGTGATATTTCCTAGTGGATAGGTGTTATGTTGAAAAAGAAGCCAGGGAAGTGCAGGAAAACTGAGGGGGTTTGGTCTGAATTGGCAGTTGAAAAATGAGTCTTAATCACGTTTTTCTATCTGAAAAGTGGCAGATTCTCATGATCAGAAAGTCACAGTTAGAGTAACTGCTCAACACTTTGCACTGTAATACTTTTAAAATGACTCTTTCTCAAGCTGTAGCAGTTTTAGCTGAGGCTTTTCATGCTGTGTGTTTTCTGACTGATTCAGAAGAGCCTCTGTGAAGTGGTTCAGTTGTTTCTGAGAACAAAGGCAGCTGGAGAATCCTGAGTTCCAGCCAGCTAGGATCGTTTCCAGGAGCAGCACTGGTTGGGTTAAATCCTGTGATTTTCACTTTCGGAGGCAAAGATAGATGGTGTTTTCCTTAATCTCTCTTTCTGAAGTGATGATGATGTATGAATGCTAGCATTCATTTTTACTAAGTAAGATTCATGACTGCAGATAACTCCTGCAAACACGTCCCTGCGTTACAAAAAGGCACATAAAAGGGGGGGATGAAAATATTTTTGAAGCTTTTTGGTCTAATTCCACGAAAAAAAAAATCCATTTGAAGTTGCCAGACTTTTCCAGTCTGAGAATTGGGTTTAGTCTGCTTTAATGCAGAATTGAGGTGGTGGCAGCAGGGTTATTCTGGGAGTGTTGTCTTTGGGGAGCAGGCTGCCTGTGGGATGGATTTTCCTGGGTTTGTTGCTCTTGGTTGAGCCATGGTGGGCTCAGTTTGCAGGGTGGGAGCAGCAGAGCTCTCAGTGCCTCCCTCTCCAAGGAGGAGGAAGCACTCGGGGCACGCCAAGGGTTAAGGAACAGGTGCTCATCCAGGGGCTGCTGTCTCATTTTGCACACAGGATGGATAGCTTCCTGGGAAAAAATCCCAGTTTTGGGGCTGAAGGAGGGTTTTGTCTGCGGGCTCGGGCTCTGTTTGTTACAGAAGGTGTGGGGATGGCAGGGGCTCGGCGTGGGTTTCACTGGGCAATCTGAGAGAGCAGATCTCAAATTTGGGTGAATGATGTGGCTCTTGCTGTTTTTCACACTTGGTGTTGGTGGGAACATCCTAGAACGTGTTTTTAGCAGCTCTTGCTCTTATCTTCTTTTTGCCAGAGTCAGGAATAAATGCTCCAGACAGTGTTTCTTGTTGGGACTCAGATGTTTATTAATTCTTATCTATGTTACAGTCTCACAAACCCTGAGTTCTGCAGCACTTCAAGCTAACAAACTAAAAGTGGAGCCCCATACTCTTTCTCTCCAAGGCCTTTTAATGATAAACTGTCCAATTATGAAATGACACCTAAATTATTTTTACTTTTAGCCCAATAACCAACCACCCGTGGCCCCCAATGTGGATTTTTCTACCCAATTGCAAAACACCACCCAGACCATGAAGGAGAAGGTGAAAAAGGAGGACTGGCCACTGCCCTAAAGCCTCCATCTTGCTTTATATATATTACTATAGTTTAAACCCTTAAACTCTAAGTTTTGCACCCTGTGGTATCACACACTTCTATCGAAACCACACACCCACAATCCCAGTTCTATCAGTCAATTTTGGGAGCCTTTTCCACGGCCTCAGGTCAATGCAGTGTTTGCTTGGGGGGTCAGTGCCTGTCAGCACAGAGAGTCTGGAATTCTCAGTGCCCAGGGTTCCAACAAACAGCCCTTCCAAGGCCACAGCCTTGTTCTTAGGAAGGTTTTGAAGTCTTCAGATGCAAGCCACAGAAGGAAGATAGGCAGGGGATATCTGGTTCTGGGCATCTTGTATTTCCTCTCTGAAATTTCCCTCAGCATTCATCACTCCCATTTTCTGAATCCTTCTTTTATCTTCCCTTGCTGGAGCCAGACGTGCTGGATAAGTTTGCAGGTTAACTTGTGTCTCATGGAAGGAGCAAAGATTGTAGAAGGACAAAGAGAAGTTGAGTAACAGTCTGGGGAATTACATTCTGTTCATGTTCCTGCTGCACAGCACTATGCTGGGGGGAAAAAAAAAGACACATTTCTGTTATGCTTTGATATATTTTTATAGCTGTCCCTAATGGAGGCAGGAGATTTGATCAGAACTTGCACTAATACTGAATCCTTCAGAAAATCAGGCCACAGGTTTTCTAAATTAGGCATCTGTATTAGCAGATGCTTCTGAGAGTGTAGCTGCTAATTTTGCTGTTCTGCAGTTCAGCCTTTTAAAAGCATGGAAAATTCTGTTCAAGCAAAGGGCTGTGTAAGTAAATGTATTAATATTTCTGAAGTGTGCTGTATAGTACCATGATAAGCTGCCAAAAAAGTTGATCAGAATGTTCATAATTCAGGGCAAGGCTTGAATATTGTGTCTTGAATGACTGCATGGGGTTATACATAATGATAAAGAAATGGTGAGCAGCTGTCTGTTCTGTCAGCCTTACTCACAAGTGCTCTGGAAGAAATAAATTGTCATTAAAGGCTGTATCTTAATGCATATGTATGTGGGGATGAATTAAGTTTAAGTCTGGATTTCCTTATTACTTTTTTAGTGCTTTCCTTGGCAAACTTAACATTCTTTTTTTTGTGAAGGAACCTTCTGGCTCATTGTAGGCTATTCCTGCTGCTTTTAATATCCTTTGAGATTGATTCATGAAGTGCCAACATCTTGAGCTGTGGAAAAAGAGTAAGAATCCTAAAGAAAGACCCTGGATACACGAGAATAAATTTGAACTCAGACTCTTTCTGTGCCACTTTGATCTGAAAGAGACATCTTGTGATTCAAAGGAGCTTTGCTGTTAACTAAGACCATGAATTTAGTCAGCTCCATTTTGATTAAAAACTGATAGCATTAGCAAAATACATAAAGGCAACATCTGGTTCAGGTTTCTTGGAGGGATATTTTGGAGAACTAAAAGAGCTATGTCTGGTAATTTTTGAGTGTGTCTGTATGTGATAATTGCTCAGAGGAAGAAACTCTCTGTGGCTGGATGAGCTCAAGAACGTTTTTACATCGATGATGTTCAGTGATTAATGTGCTGGTTGGTAGAGGATGGGTTGGTTGGTGTGTATTTCCCTTTGACTGGCTGAGAGTTCAGCACAGGGGAGGGAAGTTGTGAGGAAAGCAAAGCAAATGGAAGTGGAGGATGGAATCCACCAGTGGAAGGATGGTGGGATCCCTGCAGACCTGGAGGAGGTGGTGATGGACCCAAATGCAGCTTGGAACTGTGGGTGCTTTGAAAATTTACCAATAATTCAGGTCATGGCAAGGAAAACCTGTGGCTTTTTGACTTCTTCAGGTCTCTGAGCAGAGGGCAGGAAGAACAGAATCTCAAAGCAGCGTTTTCCTATAAATTAATCAAGTGGCCACTGTGGGCTTGCTGTGTGTGCTCTGGGCAGTGTCAGCAGGATCTGCCTTTCCCTTTCTGCATGCAGACAAAATAATTTTCCCCCCCGAAAATTACAGAATCCCCTAAAAGCTCCTTGCAGCTGTCAGGGAATGAGGATTCAACACACTGCACAAAAGGCTGAGCATGTTGAAGGTCAGGAATGGCATTGACATGTATGGTTGACAAAAATATTGCAAGAACCTCCCCCAGTTTTTTAAACTGATGCATTTTTTAGGGTTGAGTTTAAATTTTTTCTAGGCTTCAACAACAAAAGTCAGACTTTCTTTAAGATCTTTATAAATATTCCTGCTAATTAAGCTGTTGACAGTGAAGCTGAGAAAATCCACTTACGGATTTTTTGAGTGTAGTGGTTAAGGCTTTGAGAATTATGTTGTCCATTGTATGAAGTTCCTTACACTCAGCTTACAGAATGAAACTTTATTTGAATGTCAAAGTGGTAATTTCCTTCAGCAAGGAGCAGAAACAGGCTTAAGACACTCCATTAATTAATTTATTTCAAAGAAAGGGAAATACAAAGTGTTTAGAGAGGAAGACAAACAGAAGTGTCCTCTTTTAAAGTCTCACAGAAGTCTGTTCAATGGCTCTAGAGTTCCTGATACTTCCTAGAGTGGTTGTCAGTGCCTTACCTGATGATATTTTCATCTGTTTACTGACACATCACCACAGAACTATAGTGCTGGAGATTCTTTAGCTGATAATTCAAGCTTTTATCTTCCTATCCCTCTTGAAAGCGGGCTTACTTGAAAGAAAAAATAAATATTTTGTGGCTTCTTTTTACTGTGTGAACAGAGAACAGTTATTTGTAGTTCTGAGAGCTTTCTTCTGGGACCTGTTTTGGTTTCCTCAGGAAATGTACCTTATTCTCTTTTTCCTCCCTTAAATGTCATCTATTAAAAACATCTAAGGGGATGGTGGTGTTCAAATAATTGTAACTGAGAAGAGAAATCTTTGGTTTAGACAGCACAGAGGAGCAGTCTCTGTCTCAGAAACCTTCCTTTAATAAGCAGCAGTGACCTGGAGGGTTTCTCCTGAGTTGAAGTGGTGTGAGAGCACAGAGATGGGATGCACTGCAGATAAAACTCAGGCTGAAATGCAGGTTTTTAATGCAGCTCCAGCAGCTGAGCTGGGTGTGCTGTGCACAGAGAACAGCTCAGTCCAGCACCAGGCAGCTCCAACTGCTGCTCCTGCCTGAGCTCCTCACCAGCTCCCACCTCCCTCTGAAGATAAATCCACCAATTCAGCAGCAGGTGCAGATTTGGGTTCTGGCCAGATCATCCTTGACAGGACAAAGTTGGTTCTATACTTTGTTTTTTGGATGTGCCCATTGTGTTGGCCACGCTCCCATCATAAATTATTTTTATGTGCCTAATTCATCCTCGATGAAACAGAACAATCCATTAAGGATTCTGCACTGTTGTGTGTTCTCATGGTGTATGACATCAGTAGAATGCCACAAGTTAATTACATTCTTAATTACAGCTTTGTATTGAATTAGGGATGTATTATCCATAGAATAATTGAAAACCTGCTGAGATCACGTCTGGTAACATCTAATTGTATGCCATGATTTTTTTCCTCCTAAACTTTAAATAAAAACTGGCATTTCATTTAGCATGGTTTTAATTAATTGACATGAGAAATGTAATTAGAGCTGAGGCAACAGACCAACTATCTTAAGAAAACTGCTCAGAAATTAATGATATTTTGGAGAACAATTAACAGTTTTCAGAGCTGGCTCCATTCTCCTACATTTCTGGACAAATCTTGAGCAGGCACAATTGAAGAGAGGAGTTGCTGCTGTCAGAAGCAAAGAAAGATTTGAATGTTCAGAGACATTCTCAGTGCTCTGTCAACTTGAGGAAACTCGATCTGCTTGCAGCTTCAGGCCAAGAAACCCAAGAATAGCCCAGGAGGAGCTGGAGATTTCACAATTTTCCCAGATGTTGAGGAGGACAGGGCATGGCTGTGCTGTACCAGCAGCAGCAGAGCTTCCTGGTGGCCTGAGAGGCAGAGAATTTCTTTGCCAGCTTTTCTTGTCTCCAGTGGAATTTCCTTCTGCCTGCCAAGAGTTTCACCTCAGCATCAGCGAGAGCTGCTTGTGAGTTGTTGGGCTGGTTCCCCTCTCTGCCTTTGAGTTGGTTTGGGAGCTGCTTTGCCACCCAGCATCCAAAGAGCTTCAGGTAACAGGGAAAAAACTTCATTTCCTCTTTTCTTTCTTTCTGCTGCTTTGCTTTAGTAGATTCTTGCCCTGAATTTCAAGGCTGTGGGTTAGGCAGGACCTGGTAGTGAGAACAATGGTCAGGTGGTTGGTCAAAACACCGAACACCTTTTTTCCTTTTTGGTAAAAATCTTGTCTGGGATCTTAAAGAAAACTCACTGGACTTTAAAAAAGGCATGTGGGAAGGAAATGCAGCTGAACAGTGTGTTCAGTGACAGAATTTCTGAGCTTGACTTAAAATCAGAAGCTTTGGGTCCGTCCTTCTTTTTTACTTTCCTTTTGTAGGAGCCTGGGAAATTGTTTGGTTTGTGTTTTGTTTAACAAATGATTTTTTTTTTGTGTTGGTGTTTTTCCATAGAGACAAAGCCTTTCATTTAAATCCACCTACAACAAAGCTTTAATTCCAAGGTGAAGAATAATGCCCTTTGGCTGTTTGCAGACAGATTTATTTATTTCAGGACATACAGTTATTTCCTGTGCATAACCTGACTTAGAAGTTGTTTTTTTTTTTTTGTCTTTGATACCTCCAAAATTAATATTCACCATTCAGACCTGCCTATGCAGAAACCTGCATCTACTTTGTTTTGTCAGTGAAGAGCATATGCAGGGGTGACAGTGCTGTGTGAGAGCAGGTTCGAGAGATCTCACTGTGCTTGGACACCAGCAGAAAAACCCTGGGCACATCAACTGAGAGCTGGCTGGCAGCCACAGCACACAGAATGGAGGGAATGTTTGCCTAAAAGACTGGATTGTGTCAGGCGTGACTAAGCAGGAATTTTAGCTAAAATGCCTTGGCAAATTGAATGCTCAGAGCAAAATAAGAACGTTCATGCTCTTATCTTTGTTCACTTCGAGACTGGGTTGGAGTTTTAATATTAAAAAAAAATGGATGGAGGGGAGGGAAAGGAAGCTCTGTGGAGTGTTCCTTGATTTTTAGGAATGCTGATGGAGGTGACTGCTGACTATTTTGCCATGGCTGTGTTTACATTCCTGGTGGAATATGCATGCCCTTTACTGGCCTGTGGCTTGTGGGGCACTGGGCTGTCAGTCAGGCAGTAAAATACTTTAATTACCCCTCTGCACCAGCCAGAGCACAGAGAAAGGCTGGGAAGGGATGAAAGGAGCTCACTTCAAGCTTACTTTCTGATTGTCAGAAGAATGATAAACTGTAAGTCCTGGCTATTATTATCCCTCCCTTCTCCAGGAAGGGCATTCCTGATGGGAAGAGGTGTTGGGGTGGATGTGCTTTGTGTGTCTGAGGGAATGGGAATGGCCACTGCAGAGTGGTGGCTCCGTGGACTTTTATCCAGCAGCTCAGGTAACCCAGAGCTGAGAGGGGGAGAGATTTCCTCCCCCTGCTGCAGGACCATTATGTGTTCATAACAGACTGCAATGGTATTTTTCTTAACTTTTTCTTCCCTTCAGACTCTTAATTTCCTTTTTTTTTTTTTTTTTTTTTTGCCACTGATATCAAAAACACTTCCTCTCTCAGGTAGAGATCTTCAGCAGTTAAATTGCGCTCCTGTGGAATAAATGGGAGCCCCTGTTGCTATAAGGTTTCTGAAAAGCTGTCCCAATTAATTAATAAACAGGTAGGAAGCTTTGCTGAAATACATGACCCTGCCTGCTCATTCTTTTTTTTTTTTTTTTTTTTTTCCTGGCCTGCTGTGTTCTTTGTTCATTACTTTTCTAATGATTATGTATGCAGCTCAATGAGCAAATCACCATATTCATATTTGTCCTCTACTTGGGCTTAGCATGTCAAACACTGCTGTTCTGGCAAAGTTCAGGGGACTTCTGGAATGGGAGAACAGGGCAGCTGGAGGCTCACAAATTGGTTGAAAGGTAATTCTTCTGCAGCTTTGTTCTACCACTGTATCTCCATGTTCTTGGGAACGTAGGGAATAGGGGATTTAATAATGGAGCAGATATGCTGTGGTTACAATAAAAAAAAGGGGTTTTGGAGCTAGAAACCATTGGCTGGCAGTGAGGGAGTGCACTCAGCTCAGCCTGGAGTGAGCAGTGGCCATCGTGTCACTGCTTGGGCCTGGGATGGAGCTGGAAAATCCTCTGTGCCAGGAGGAGCATTGGAGCAGGAGGAGTCAGCCGTGGGAAATGGTGGCAGAACCTTCATGCAAAGCTCATGTGTTGGACTCACATTTCCAGAAAAGGCTCCTCTGGTTTCCCAAAGTCAGGGAATGCATCAGTAGGGACACAAACCGTGTGCCAGACCCAGACAATTCCTCACTGATATCAGTCTGCTCTGGATTGATGTTGGGATAAGCTTTTGGGGGTGAAAAAGAAGGGGGATCCAACAGCCTGAATCGGTGAATTTAGGGAACTTAATTTTTCTTGCTGTAATTTCTGGCAGATTCCTGTCTCCTGAAGGCTGGAGAAGCGAGCCCATGAAACGAGCTGACAGTAATGGGCAACAGTCTGTCTTCCCATCTCCCTCCAGTCCTGCCTGAGCCTCCCATTTTTCAGTGATAATGCTAAATGAAGTACAAGCTTGGACAGCAGCCAGGTGTCAGCACATGGCAGAAGGTTTTAATTCTGCTTTTAGAAACTAGATAAGTGGTGTGCTAATATAAGCTAATAAAAGCACAACCTCTCTTCTCAGTTGGACAGCTTGAGAGGGAAGATGATCATGACACTGCCATGTTGTAGGGTTTTGTGCTGGAGCCTGTTAAAGCTCTGATGATTACAGCTGTCTCTGCAAGGTGCTGTCTCACTATTACAACATCTATTTGCTTATATGCAATGACAGAGCAAGCAGATCCATTAGATCTCAAAGCTTCCCTGGGAAGCTTTTTGTCTCTTGATTATGTGCTTTTCTCACTGTTGTGTTCAGACTCAGGCACTGCTCAGGGTTCATCACTGCTGTCGTCTTTTTCCATCCCTCTCCCAGTTCCAGTGCTGGGAGTTGTGTTTTCTGAGCAATCACCAGGTTATTGCATTTAGCTGCTTCCTCTCTGAGAGCCCCCAGTTTCTTTGGATGTGCTGGAACTTGTGCCCAGGACAAGCTGATTGTGCTGTGGTCTGTGCATTCTGATGATCACTGAGACATCTGGTTTCACTGAAGAAATTCAAACCCAAATGCCTCTGAATGCACAAATGGACTGAAATCAGTGGTTTTAACATTAACTGCAGTAGTGCTTTTTAGCCTTTTTCTCTCATTCTCAACACAGATTTCTAACTCCTTCCACTCTTCAGCAAACCTGTGCTTGAGTTTGTGTGCACTCCTCTGTAGCACAGGAGAAATTCTGTTTAATTTTATGGCTTTTAAGTGTTTTAACGTGTGGGATTACTGTAAATTGTTTCAGAGAGATCAGTGAAAAGAAAGTGCCCACCTCTCCCGTTGTGAGGCTGGCTCTGTTGTGGAAGGTGAGCATTTCTCCCCTACAAAATGCCAGTTACAGAGGAGCTTCACTCGGCACCTTTTTGGCACCGAGGAATTTCAGGATGCCGGTCTGGATTCGCAGAGCAGAGTGCTGTTTTCAGTGCCTCAATAAACCTGGATGTGACTTCTGCAGCGCTGCAGGGGTGCATTTAAAAGCTGCAGCTCCTCTGCAGCCGGGGTTGCTGAGCAGATCCAGGACAAAGCTGTGCCAGCACACTCGGAAGCGTCTCGATGGCTCCTTTGCCAGGCTGCTGTTTGCCAGCTGAATTTAGCATTCTCCTTCCCCTGATCAATGAATAGATTTTCCCCTCAGATCCTCTTTTATTTTTCGGTTTCCTCTGCGGCGTTTTTTTTCCCCCGTGGAAGATGAAATCTGTCACAGGGGCTTAGATTTATTAACTGCTGCCTGAGTCGCTTTGTGTGTGATGTCAGGGCAGGAGAGGAACTGATTGTATCCTTAGAACTGGCTTAACAGAAAGGCTTTGGATAATTCCGTAGATTTTTAAGATGTTGTGTTGGCTTAAGTGATTAGTGTGAAAGCTTCAAAGAAGACTAAATATTTAAGGCTTTATTCTGCCCTTACTTGTACCCATGCATATCTCTGGATTTTCACATTTGGATGAAAAAGTAATTCTGCGTCTCCCTCCCACCCCTTCCCTTTTTCACCTCTCCCCCAGTCAGACTGCACAGGGTTGGTGTTCTCCCTTCCAGCAGTTGGTGGGCAGCTATGGAATACTGCCAGGGGCATGGCAATGAGGGAAGGCAGAGGGAGGAGTGGATCCTGGTGGCACACAGGACATCACTCCCTGTCTTTAGCCATGGCTGCTGAAAGCTGCTGTCCTACTGATCCCATTTGCCATCTGTGACAGTACTGTAAGTAGGAACTGTTCATTCAGTCAAGGTGAGAAGCTCACTCAGCCTGGGATTAACTTTTTACAGTCCCATCGGGCATTATGTGTCAATGAAGGCAGAATTCGGGGTGGGAAGGACTGACTTGATCCTCTCTGTTCCCTTGGAGTATTTCCTTAGGGCTTTTCACAGCTCATGTGTAGCTAAACTGTGCATTTTGTCTTTGCCAGGCGAGTTCTGGTTATTCCACTGCTCTTCAGCTCCCCTCTCAGAAGTTTCTGCCTGCAGAGGTGTGCAGGGATGCAGTTCTAAGGGAAGTGTGTATTCCTTGGCCTGCAGCATCATTGCTGTGTGCTGGGGTGTGCAGGGATGCAGTTGTAAAGGGAAATGTGCATTCCTTGCCTTGCAGCACCATTGCAGTGTGCATTCCTTGCCTTGCAGCACCATTTCTGTGTTTTGGGGCACCCAGGCTTGCTGTAGAGCTGGGCTGGATGGCACAGCTGGCAAATCCTGCCAGCCCAGGTGAGGTGTCTGTCACTGCCAGTGGGAGTTGCTGAATTGCTCAATAGATGTATTTTCCTCATTGTCCCTTTCTCTGGGTGCCTGGGGGGCTGAGGCAGGTGTGTGAATGGCCTCAGCTGTAGCCCAACAGGGCAATATTTGCCTTTTGCCCCAGGTTGCTTTCCTGCCCTGTCTTTGCATCCTGCCAGGTCTGGAAATGTGAGCTAGGGACTCCTCAGCTCTCCCCAAATTGCAGATTACAGCAAACCCTCACAGGAGCAGGACTGAGGTGTGAGCTAGGGACTCTCCAGCTCTCCCCAAATTACAGATTACAGCAAACCCTCACAGGAGCAGGACTGAGGTGTGAGCTAGGGACTCCTCAGCTCTCCCCAAATTGCAGATTACAGCAAACCCTCACAGGAGCAGGACTGAGGTGTGAGCTAGGGACTCCTCAGCTCTCCCCAAATTACAGATTACAGCAAACCCTCACAGGAGCAGGACTGAGGTGTGAGCTAGGGACTCTCCAGCTCTCCCCAAATTGCAGATTACAGCAAACCCTCACAGCAGCACTCCTGGAATTGTTTGGGGCTCTGTTGACACTCAGTGTGAGATGCTTTCCCCAAGAATGGACTGCTCAGTCCCATTCAGCTGCTGAGCTGACGTGTGGGAGGAGTCTCTCAAATGTCATTTGGGAGGAAATGAATCTAATAAGTGTGGCCCTGAGACAGGTAATGAACTGAGCCTCTGGTTAGCCATGAGCTCTGTGGTGACCTCTGCCAGCCACAGCAGGCAGACAAGGGCACTGCTGGACGGTGGGTGAAGGAGGATGCTGATTGTTCGAGATGTGGAGGGAGTTCCACCCCTGGAAAAAAAGCCTAGAGGACTTTTTATTGAAGCTTGGAAGGGCGCAGCATTTGCTGTGATGATTCACTACCTTTGCCAATTTGTAGTTGAAAGGTGGGCTCTCTCCATTCAAACGGATTGGTGGTTCTGAAGAAAGCAAATTTAAGTTGGTTTTTAATCCTTTTTTCCTTAAGTAAGAGCATTGCTTTTCTCCCAGCTGTGCAGAAAGTGAATCTGATTGCTTTCAGTTGTTCCTTTGTGGAATTCACTTACATTCCCTCACAGTAACTGAGGCAGTGACTGACTTTTTCATTATACTTTCCATAGCACAGATTGGCATAGAAGGTCCCTCTTGATCTTTCAGAAGTGGAATTGTGATTCAGAAGGAGGGGGGAAGAGGGGAAAAATCTTTTAACTTCTCCCTCTCACACCCAAGTTCTTTTTTTTCAATCGTTCTTGTGCAATGAAATATTTGCTGCTGCTTAGTAAAATCACTTGGAATTTATCACTGAGGTGGTAAATGGTGAAGTGTGAGAAGCTGATGAGTCTGTGGAGCTTTGGAGTTGATGGTGGAAGGCTGTGAGCTGTAAGGGGGGTCTAAATTCAGGAATTCTGCATCCCAGAGAGAGTCAGGATGACACTTGGGCCCACAGGTGAGGAGCAAGATTCAGTTCATGCTTTGAATGAAGATTTATTCTAATCTGGCTCTTCCCCACTTGGTACTTGAAAATAAAGTAAAACCTAAACTGAATATGGAGCATTCTGTCAGGGTGGGTACTTTTGCTATAAAAGTCGTTATTCTTTTCTTTTGGCAAGAGGATGAGGCTTCATTTTACCTCTGCAATAACCAAGATGCAACACGTCACAGAACCCATTTAGCTGTTTGCTTTGGTACTTCTTTATGCTTAAAACACACACTCAAACTGTGTTCCTGACTATTCCCTCCCTGAAAAAAAAATTTAAAAAAAGTTGAGTGTGTAAATATATTTATAGAAGTATTTTGATGAACTGCTTCCCATATGAAGTTCCCATACAAAGCTGTTTTAAGAATAAGAAGTTCCTTTAAAATAACAGTTTATTCTGAGAGTGAAAAATAAGTGCACCTGTAATAACAAGGGATTTGTCCCAGGAAAACCAGTAAAGAAAATATATAAAAATCTGAGAATAAATAGATTTAATAAACAAGTAAAATGTCTTTTACTAACCAATAGAATAATTAACAAGAACGCTAAAACCAATTAGAAGTTACCCTCAAAGTTTATTAAAACTGTATAAAAGGGAGCATGCAGCCATAATAAAAATCCTTCTGAGCCTTCTGAAAATTTTACCGTGTCACTCTCTATGTCGTGTCCACCCTAACAACAATAAGAAAGGAGTGTAATAACTGGTATTTTCCATGAGAATGTAATTTCACGTTATAAACACTCAGTGTATTTCTCCATCCCCAGTGCATGTCAGTACCTCTCCGTGGCTCACTCCGGAAGAGTTCAGACAATTGAACTGGTTGTATTTGTAACTGTATTGGTTTTGAGCCCGTTTCTTCGCAATTCCTCCCATATCGCTTCCTTTGGTATCACTTTCTACAGTTCAATTCCCCCTTCTCACCTCCTTTACAGGCTCACGAGCTTAAAAAAAAGCGATGCTTCCACATGTGAGTCCTGGAAACACCTGGGTTTGTATCCCTTAACACTTTTTATCCTGCCTTTGTCCCCGAGAAGCCAGGCCGGCTCACGTTACAGTCCGCGGGGAGCAGGAGCTGGGTGGGAATTTGCAGAAATGAGCTTATGAGCTCGCTGGAAAAGGAATTGCAAACGCTGGGTTGGTACCAGCATCAAAAACCCGACTTGGTTCTTTTCAGAAGGAAGTGGAGAATGAGAGACGTATGTCATTGAGACACTGCCTCATTGATTTGTATCTTCTCTAAAATCTGCATATAATTAAAGTGCCACAAAAGTTTAGCTGGAGCAAAGAAATGTGGAATCTCTGTTAATATTGAAGAAGCCCTTTGACTTATAGCAGTTGAGAATGTGATGTTGTAGAAAGACGGTTAATAAGGAAGATGCTTTAAAGCTGGGTATTTTAAATACATATTTCTAAGTGGAAGAAGCCTTTTTTCGGCGCTGGTATTTAAATACTGTAATTTGCTATAAATAGTGGTTAAGAAAATGGAGACATTTGTACAGTTACATTCTCCAGTTCTGGTGACTTGAACCTATTTTCAGTAAAAACTCTTCAAATGCATGCTAACTTGCAAAATGAGATTGCAGCGTGCTTCATCATACTGAAAAGCGTATTTTACCACAAGGGTTTCACTAGAAATCAATACAGAATATTATACTCATTAGAACTATTCTAACACTGTTCTATTAATACTAAAGAAGCTCCCTTTCCCCCCCAAGATACTTGGGTTACTTTACTTTCATTTACTTGCTTTGTGACATCTTTACTTTCCTGCTGTAGGAGACTAATTGCAGGAGCTCAGCTATTTTGTGTTTTGAGGAATTAGCCATTAAATAGCACCGACTTAAAAATCTTCCTTGATTGATTACATGTAACTGTCTGAATTGCAACAGTAATTCAGTGTAGCAGCCCTTGCTTATGAGGTGTAAAGTAATTTATCCTTGCTAATAAAGCATCATTGTATGCTTGCTAAGAAAAAATATTGAATTCATTCCCATTACTTTGTGTTTTTATATCTTGATTCTGTTCGAATTTCTGCTGTAATATGAAAAAAAAATATTCATTCACTTCTGTCAGGAAGATGACTTTGAAATCCTTTGCAGTGGAAGAAATCAAGACAAAGAACTGCCAAACAGAACTTGTATTCTGTGAATGTAAATAGGTTCTGCACCATAATTAGTGATTTTTCTAGGGCTGGACTGGAGGCCCTGTGTTTTCCTGGGAAAATCCGTTTGATGTGTACCATCCCTAATTTCTGCAGCCCTGAATGAGCAAGGCTCTAATTCTGCTGTAATGAAGCATGTGTTAATGTTACAGCCTTCTGTCCAGCCAGGAGCCAAAACACCATGTCTGACTTTGTAATGAATCTTGCCGTGGTCTTGTTGACTCCGTGGGTAGGCTTTTGTTCCAGACGTGCCCTCAGATATGGCGAGTTCTCATTGAAACCTACAAAGCTTCCTCCACTTGTGCTGGGCTTTGCTCAATTTGCCAACTTTCCTGGAAAGCGTGAATGTTTCAAACCGCTGGGGGAATTGTTTGTTAGTTTGCTTGTTAGTTTTGGAACAGAGGGATTTAAAACAGTGGAACTGACTAGAACTGGTTCTATTTCAGTTATGTTTCGGCTGTTTGTTTCCATTTTGTTTTCTTTCTGTTTTGTTTTTTTTTAAGCTGTGAGTCATGTAGAACAGAGATAAGGCTTTGCTGTGTATCTCAAGGTGGAAAGTTTTATTCTTGCAGCCATCAGTTTCTTAGTGTCATTTAATAATGAGCCCTTGTTTCTCTGTTCTTATCAGTAACTTTTGTGTGTGGCTTGTTGTTCCATTCTTTTTCTCCAAATGATTTTCTGCTCCGACGCTGTTTGGATTTTTTTCATTTGAGCTGCGATTTGAAATGTTGCAGTCAGAACACTCAGTTTGGCACAGGCACAGTCAGACCCAGGATGACACTGCCTGACTTCGGGGGCTTTAGGTATTGAGGGTGACTTATTCAAATCCTGATCAAATGAGTGGAATTCCTCCTTCCCTGCAGGAGAAGCCTGTGAGAACAGTTCTGCTGCAGTTGTGCTCTGCAGAGTCCCACAATGGCCAGAACAACGTTCCCTAGGCACTGTCCTTCAGCCAGCAGGGCTGGGGGCTGAATTTTGGTGGGGTGGTGGCTGATCCCACTGGGAGCACATCCTTGTGGCATCCTGAGCTTTGGGGCTGTGCTCTGTGGGTCACAAAGCCATGCAAAGATTGTTATCATCCTGCAGAAGAGGTCCTGGGTGGCTCCCGCAGCGTGCAGATGAGGAACATGCAAATGTAAAGCAATGCCTGTTGTAAATGTTGGGCTGTGAGGTGGGTTTCTTCAGAATTTATGGCACTCCCACTCTGCTGGAGAGGCAGCTGCGAAGAACCCTTCTGCTGGAGGTACAGTGAGCCGCAGACTTCTGACATACCTGTCCAAGTGCAAGTCTACTAGCTTCAAGAAAGAAAGAGTGAACAATTCTAACTACAGACGGGGAGCAGCACAAGAAAAGTTCAAGTTGTTCAGAGATGGGAATATGGATAGAAGAAGTCAGCTACTCTGAAACTCTGCTACCCTGAAAATACTCGAGTTTGCTGCTTTTCAGAAGGCCAAACTTCCATAAGTTGTGTTGGTTTTTCAGGCATGTGTATGGCTCGGTGAGTTTGCATATAGAGTTTCCCCCAATTCAAGCGAGCACTTGTATTCTTTGTCCTCCGCATTAGCATAAGTTGTTACTCCCGAGAGTATGTGTTCATTCATCGCATCTCAGCGTGGCAGTCGAAGAATTAATTACTCCGAGAAGGGACAGGCCTCTTGTAAAAGAGTTTCACAACTCGAGCCTTTAATGGATGGCTGTCCCCCGCTGGGGCTGCAGCGCAGCTTGTCAAAGCATTGGCGGCGGCTGCACGGGTCAGCGCCTCGCAATGCGGGGACACTGTCACAGGAGCCGCCACACCGCTCCCCCGGCCTGATTTACTCGGGGCTGAGGGGAAACTGTCAGCCCTTGAGTCGCTGTTCACAGGAAACAGGAGTTTGAGGTTCTCATTTAAAGCGAAACAAAACAAAAAGTGGTGTTTTATTTAAGCCCGCCTCGCTCAAGCGCTCACCTCGCCGGATCCTCCCCAAGTGGATCGTCTAAATGCAGCGCTGCTGCCTGCTTGTTTCATTAGCTAATGTCACTTATCGATTTTCATTAAAAACATGTCAGCATTGATTTTTCTAAAGCACCCTCGGAAATGCATTCTGACCTTTTTTTTTTTTTTTTTTTAATGTTGAATCCGCTGCAGAGTCTCCCACTGAATCGGTCTAAAGCGGGATTATTTTCTGGCTGAGAAATGTTGATTAAATATTTTGATGTATGAGTGGTTAAGGCTGCTTTAAGAACAAAGCGTGCCACGGGGAAATGAACTGAGACAAGGGAGAGGCTGAAAGGGAGGATGCTGTAAACCAGGCACTTTGTCCATTCATGCATTGTTATTTAAAGTTAGCAGTGGAAATAAGCTGAAGGCCTGGTGCTGTGTATGAGAATCAGTTCCCACTCCAGATTGTGTTGACATGGTAGGAGAAAGGAGATATTATTTTGAAATGTAGTTAAATCTGAGTACAGAAGAGTATTGTCTTTTACCTCATTATGATGACTTTTCAGGGAGCCTGGTGTATTTGTTGTGTAAGTTTTAAAACGCTGACAGTCACAGAATTTAAATTACCAGCTGATTTTGGCACATGCCTGTGTTATTATTTTCCTGCTCTCCTCCTCTGGCTCATTTTGCTGATTTCTCATATCTGAGAAATGGGTTCTTACACACGTCTGGGGATGTGCAGTGACACATGAGAGATGTTCTGGGGTCCCTCCCAGTGGCTCCAGCACAGCTGCAGGACTTGGAGCTCACTGCTCCAAGCCTTGTGCTCGTGTTCCTGCCTCAGTTACCATTCACAGAATTGACACACAGCTCAAGTTCAGTGACTGGAAAGTTCTGGTCCTGCTGAATTTAATTTTCTGGGACTGCGGAATTGACTGGTGAATTTAAAGCAGTGGCCTGCTTTGGGTCATAGTGTGCCACAGCAATCCAAATTCACGTCTGAAAACAGAGAAAGGCTTTCAGAGTCAGCTTTGTGTGCACCTCTTTCCAAAGACAGACTAACTGGTTTCCCCATAACTTTGACGTGCTCCTCCTACCCCATAATCTGGATTTTGAGTAAGTAACTTTTTTTTTTCTCTAGATTTTTATATTTCTGAGGCAGAAAATGTGATTGTACACCAGACTCTAGTCTCTCAGAGAAACACCACTTTACATTCATTAGGTAATTAACAGCCTTATTTGCCTGGCTGTTGCATCTCTTATGTTCTTGCACTGCATGAGAATGTGTTATTGAACAGTAACATCAGCAAACTTGGTAAGGGAGAGAGGGAGTGTGTTCACAGCTGAGGGAAACAACTGCTGTGTTACTGGACTATAACCCTGGCACTGCTTGGTTAGCAAAGTTCAAGCTGAGTTACGCAGTTTTTTGGGAAGAAAAAAGTTTCATTAATAGAAAAGAATATCAAAAAAACTCAGTGTGGGTGAACAACTTGGTGTGTGGAAGTTTCCAACAGTTGCCTTGCCCTAATATTCCCTTTTTTTAGGAGGAGAGTATAGATGAAAAGTATGATTTGAGTCTCTTGTGTGCTGAGAAATACATGACCAGGTGTGACTTGTGTTATGTGCATGACCCAGCTGTGCAGGGAAGGCTCAGGATCTGCTCTGGGGGCTGTGGGTGACAGCCCTTGTGCCATGGTGTCTCTCTTAGGATCTGAGTGTGACAGACTTTATGCCATGTTGCCTCTTTTAGGGTCTGTGTGACAACCCTTGTGCCATGGGGTCTGTTTTAGGGTCTGTGGGTGACGGACCTTGTGCCATGGTGTCTCTTGCAGTGTTTGTAGGTGACAGCCCTTGTGCCATGGGATCTCTTTTAGGGTCTGGGTGACACACCTCATGCCATGGGGTCTCTTTTAGGATCTGTGGGTGACAGACCTCTTGCCATGGTGTCTCTTGTAGTGGTTCCTGACCTTTTGGTTATAGGCACACAAACCCCACAGGGCAGACCAGTGTCTCTGCCCGCGGGTGCCTCTCAGACCTCTCCACCTGGAGCTCCCTCAGTGCACATTCAGCTCTCAGCTTTTTCCTCTTCTAATGTGCTGCATTGATGGTTCTCCGAGCTGTTAGCAGGGCTCAGTGTTCTGCAGCACAGCAGATTTTTGGGACAGGCCCCCTGTAAACATTTGCTGTGCTCCGTGAGGGTTTCATGAGGGCTTCGAGTGCGACCAGCTGGTCCCTGGCACCCTCCACGCCGGCACCGAGCAGGTCTCTAAAGGCAGATAAATCCACATTTCTCACCCCTGCGTGGCACAGCTCCACACAAACACAGCCCCTGTTGCCCAGAGCAGGGCTGGAGCAGCAGATGGAGCTCCAGGAGGCACAGACAGAGGTGTCCCAGCTCCGGAGGTGGCCCCGGCCCCAGGAATGCGGCCAAACCCCGCAGCGTGGCCGGCCCATTGTGCAACCCTACACCCGCGGCTGAGGGAGGGCACCGGGCTCCTGCCTCACCCCCACCTGTCACTCGGCTCAGCCCGAAAGGATAAGCTGATCTTTTGAAGTCGAGGCTTAAAATTGTTGAGGCTGGAGGGCATTTCTGATGGGTTACTGGGTTAGGGAGGAGAAGCAGCAGCGCTGTGGATGGGATCAGCTCTGCTTTGATCACACTCTGGGGTGTTGTGCACACACACACACACACACACGTGAATTTAATATCTACTGCTTAATGCTTACCCTACACTGTTTGTGTTCCTAAATCAGAGCTGGGGGATGTCTGATACCATCCTTTCCTTGAGCAGATACATCCCAGAGCTTTTCTCTAGAGCACATACATACATCTGTAGAGCAAATACAGCTCTTTCCTCTTCCTCTGCGAAGAGGTTCTTTTCCTTGGCTAAGGAAGGGGTTCTTTTTCCTGATGAAACAAGGAGGGGACACCCTAACTTGTGGGATGTGTAAATGTGAGTGTAAAATGCTGCCCCAGCTTGGAGATTTCAATGCTCCTAAAATACAAAAAATTAAAAGCAGGCACTGGCACAAACCTGCCCAGAGCAATACACTGCAAATCCAGCTTCAGAAGGGGAAACACCTTCTTTGCCCCTCAAACAACCACACCATAAATTCTCCCCCTCTTTTGGTTTTAGTACTGTTGTAAAAAGCCCAGGCCTGCTTTAAAAACCTGAAACTTTCTCTTACAATGGCCAGGGCTGAGCTTTGAGGCACTGCCACAACTCATTGTCTGTGGAAGAAGCCCAGCTGGGAAGGCTGTGATTTATATCAGCCTGCCTGTCATGGGGTGAAAGGAATGCCCGGTTTTTCATTTTGATCAAATGTTAGGTTTGAAAACCACCCACTGCTGTAAACTCAGTTGGAGTGGAGAGATGAGATGGAGCACATTGCATGCTTTGTTGCTGAGATAGTGTTTTAAGGCTGGCTGAATCTGTTTCCCATTGCTGAGTGCAGGGAGCAAAGATGTGGATTTAAAAAAGGGAAAACTAAACTGAGTACTTTTTTTTTTTTGTGTGTGTGTGTCTGCTTTCAGTGAAGTAGAAGATGGGGTGAGGGCAGTTCAGGAATATGTGCTGCCTTCAGTGCAGACACGAAAGGAGGAAAAATCTTTGGTGTAGATGAGTGTGTAGAGAAGATGGGGATGGAATTTATGGGGGTGGAATTTTCCAAAGGGACTAGCAGAGATAATCACCTAGTTCCACTGAAAGCTGCTGGACCTGCCTTTTTGCCTAAAACTGGGAGGGGAAGACAAGATAATTCTGATCTGTAATTGAGTTTATCTCCTTTTATGGGATGAACAGTTTCTCCCATCCCCTCTTTCTTGTTTTTATTTTGTCTTCTGTTTAGCAGCTTTCACGTGGACTGTCCTTTCTGAAAGTTTGGATGCTGATACAATTCCAGAACCATGATATTCTTTCTGTTTAAAATGCACAATAGTTTCTGTGGCTTTTTCTTCTCTTGGCTGTGTTGGCAACAGCACAGAGAGCTTTCCCTGGTTTTGAGTTTCATTACAAATTTCCAGCTTGGACTGCCCTTAAGGTATAAAAGCATCTGATCTGAGTTTGTGGCTTTGAGTTTGTGACATTCAGTTTCTGATCTTTCTTAGGTTAATTCTCATTTTGGCTGAGCTTCCTGATGCAGAGTAACATTTTTACCTCATTAATACAACTTTTCATTCACTTAGTCCTAAAACAAGCATCAAAAAAACAGAATCTGAGATTTGAAACTGCAGAGTTGGGAGCAGTCCTTGCTAAGATTGCATTAAATAAAAGCTGTGAGGAGTTCCTGTGGGCTCCTGTGTTAAGAACATAAAGAATTCTGTGCTGTTGAGTGTCTGTAGACTGGTGATCACAATCTTTAGATAGTTCTGTGCCATGCTCATGAGAAGTTTTATGATGAAGGATTGACTGCTATGAGTAAGAAAACCATTGTATCTTGCTCTGCTGCTGCTCCATTTGTAAATGTAAAATTAGGAGATGTAGATAATTTCCCTGTCTGCCCCACAGGCTGTACAACCTTGGGCAAACCACGTCTGTGCTCCCCTGACACAAGAAGCCATAACACAGCCTCAGAAGGGTGCTTTGAAACTAAGCACGTTCAAGATTAAAATATTATGGTGACAGTGGTGAAAAAAAAAAACCCAGTGTGCTCTGAGCAGTGCATTTGATCAGTCCTCCAGGTCACAGGAGATTTAAAGGCCATCTGTGGTATGACTCCATTGACTTCTATAAAGCAGGATCAAACGTGATTCATGCATCTGTGTGGTCTGACCCCTTTGAATTCTCTGGTCAAGTTATGTCAGGAAGGGAGAGAAGCACTGAGCTTTGCTATCAATTTTTATGTGGGTCTTTACAGAAAACAAAACCGTGTCAACAGCTGATGGGAGGGAGTTTTGTAGGTTTTTGTCACAGTTTCAGGGACATGAGGAGCAAGTTGAGATGTGCCTTTCAAGTTACAATGTAAACGACCTCTGAATATTTTCAAGGCAGTTAATATGGGTGTTATAAAGTAAATTATTTTCCCCCTCCATTAAGTAGTTTAATGCCAGAGCTGCTGAACTAGAACCAGCTATTATTTTAGGAATACAGTTTAAACCCCTTGCTTTTCCATCTTTTTTTTTTAAGCCACAGATTACACCTTTATTGGTTTTGTATTTCCAGACATAAAGAGAGGAGTTGCTCTGTGGCCACATAATTCTGTCCCAGCTGGGAATGGCCAAAAGGGCTGACTGATTACACTCCCTAACAGTGCAAATCCAGGAAAAAAATCCAAGGTTTGTTTCATCAGGGCATCAAAGGCTGAGTTTTTTTAACATCATGCTGGTACTGCTTCCCAGCTGGAATGTGTTAACTGTGAGCGTTATTGTCAGAAATGGCAAACATCAGGTAACATTGCACTGTGGAGCTGGAAATGATTCTCAGCCTACCCTTACAGCTCTCATTTTTGAAATCTATATCCTGTCTTTTCCTTCAGAAGGTCCAGGCCTGCATTTCGTGCTGTTTGGTATTAACTTGGTGCTTGTTCTGTTCCACGTGTGATTTAGCAGTGAGCAGAGTACCAAATGTCAGCGTTCTGGAATGTTCCTGTCAGAGATGTGGGGTTGGGATAACGTTTGGTTCTGTTGTTTTGGTGCTGTGTCTGTACCTGGAGAATCAAAGCAGGGCTGAACTCTGACTCTGTCTGAGGCTGTTTTGCAGATAGGGATTTTTGAGTTTAACAGCCATGCAGAAAACACTGCAGGGCTCCCAGCTCTGAGATTTCTTGCTAGTGAGAGCAAAGGCTTTGGAAGTACAAGCTGAAGCTGTTTCTGAGTAGAAGTGATGTTACAACTGTCTCCCCAGCTTCTGTAATGGAAGTTTGCACAGTGTGTCTTAGTCTACCATCAGTAAGGTTCTCCTAGTTGATAAAAGGAGATTATCCATTGAAAAAAAGCAGTGTATGTTCATTTAAAGTCCTCTTCATTGAGTAAAATGGGAGACTTAGCATTTCTGAATTTTGAAATATATTCATATGAATTTGCTGCATTTCTATCATTTAGCTCAATCATCTTTGTCTATGATCTAATTTGTTTCATTTGTGGGCTTTCTGGGAGAGAGGTGAGATTATTCACAGCAAAAACTGAAAATGTGGAAAAAGCAAACTTTGATGTGACGGAATATTATCACAGAGTGGATTATTGCTTACTCTTACTGTACCTATGTAGATATATTTGGTTTCTTGTTACTGGGTTAAAATGTTAATGACAACTAATGCAGAATAACTGGGTATTTATAAGTCATAGAAAAGGGAAAATTTCTGAAATTACTGCTAAATAGGCAGTATAAATTTGGGAGTCGTTTGGACCAGTCCCATCAGGCCCTGGAAGTTTGGGGACCTCAATATTTCACAGAAGGACTTAAGCCACAGCCCTGTGATGGAGAGAGATCTGAAAACAGCCAGAGGGGTCAGCTCTGCTCTCTCTGGTGAGGCTGGAATTTGTCCAGGGGAGTTCTTATCTGTGAGGTTCCCTCCCACACCTCAGTTTTGTGTGTTTGTTGCACACATTTTCCAGAGAGGAGAGAAGGAGGGCTGCTGAAAAGCTGCCTTAGAAAACATAGGCTCTGAAGGGATTGGGGGGAAAAGAGGGCAAATTCTTTTTAATTCCCATTTGTACAAATAATTCGCAGATTAAGGGTTTTGGCCGAGAAAGAGAGGCTCAAGCCTGAAATGTATGGCCCCCATGTGGGCTTCATGTGGAGCAGCTGAACAAAATGCTTCATTTCCAAAAGCCACTGCTCAGCTTCCCTCTCTGTTCTCAGGGAGATGATGAGGAAGAGAAAAGAGGACGACTTTGCAGCTGATTAATCACTGGGAAACAGTAATCACTTGGTGCTGTGTTTGGGATCATTATTCAAGGACTTCCAGACAGAAATAAACCCAAGAACTACAACAGTAGCTTTCTCTAATTATTTTTTCTGTGCTCAGCTCTACTTTGGGTATTGAGCAAACCATTCCTCTTCTTCCACTTTGTGGGCAGTGATCTCTGGGGCACAGATTCAAACCATCCTGGGGAGTTTTCATTCTAGGAGCTGACTCAGTGTCACCATATTTACAACTTTAAAAGAGGCTGTTTATTATGGAATTCATTCTAAAGTCACAGCTAAGGGTGTATAGCACGTTTAAATGTATATATCTGCTTATTATGGAATTCATTCTGAAGTCATAGCTAAGGGTTTATACCACGTTTAAATGTACATATCTGCTTGAAAAATAGTTTGAGATGGATCTTTGTTGTAAGTTGGCACAGCCTCTCCAGAGCAGAAAGAAGCTGAGTAGGTTTCCACCCACAGAAGTTTGGACCCCTTTAGATTTTCCTTTTCTCTTCCGTGTGTGTAATGCATGGAGAAAGAAGACAACCCTCTTTAATCTGGGGAGAATTTAGACACTCATCAAGCACTAAAGAGGCACCATGCCGAGGCTGAGAGCTGAAATCCCAAGGATGAAATCAAGTAATTGCTTTATCTCTTTCTTTTCAGACATCTAGAGAGACGCTTGAAGGCAAAACTAAAAGTAAATGAATGAGTGGAGCCAAGTGGATTTAGAGGCGGGTGGATGAGTTAAACTTGCAGGGAAAATAGCAGCAAATAGGTGACATTCTGTGCAGCTTCCAAAGGCTGCCAACAGCAGCATTCAGGCTGCAGTGGGGCTCTCTCTCTTTAGCATCTCACTGAAGGGAAAATGTCAAAAAAAAGAGTCCTAAAAACATCCTTTGTAAAGGACAAAAAGTTTGATCAGAACTTTGTTTTTTAAAGCTGCTTGTAATCAATGAACTACCATAAATACTGAGTTCAGCAGTTAACTGTCTTCATGTCTGTAATTACTCTGAGATCCCCAATATTTGCCCAGGCCCAGAGTGATTTTTTCTCGTGAATTTAATTTGAGAGATTCGTATTCACAGAAAGCAGAAAAGACAAAAAGTCAGGAGGAGGGAAGGCAGGGAAGGGTTGGGCACTCTCTTTAAATGAGCTATTGAGTCTGCATAACAACATGACCATTTTACAGTCACATTCTGTTGCAGCCAGTTTTTCATACTTTGCAATAGGTTGGGATCTGTTTATTGCTACTGGAGGGCTTTTTTTTTTTTTTTTTACCTCCTCAGCTTTTTCTCATGTAGATGGTTTTATGCTTCTCATCTAGGTTAGGAACAAGAAATGCAAATTTTTTACCAGACTTGAATAAGCAAGCTGTTTCCAAGGAAAGAAGTTTCAGGCTTGGATGTTAGGTTCTAGGCAAAGAATTTATGGTATTTTTGAGCTCACTTTGTGCAAACCAGTAAATGAATAGCGATACAGCAAACTTCAGTAAGGCTAGTAATAAAAAGGTTAAAAAAACCTATCAGGTTCTTTCTTTATAGCAAGGAGGCTCCTGGCTTGTTCCTTGTTCAGTTTGTGGGATAACTATTGACAACAACTTCCAGCTGCAAAATGAGGAGTTTAAACTACAGAGACTGCATTTTGCTTAAACCCCAGGGGCCAGATTTTCCCCAGCTGAAAAGGAAAGAAATGACCAAATTTCTAGAGCCCTGTAGGTCAGGTCTCAGCATTGCTGCCTCTGGGTGCTGGCTGCTCCCAGACTCCAAATGTGGTAATGCAAGTTCAGCCTGAAAGTCTACACCTTAGATATGTTGTAGCTTTACTTTTGGCCCCTGAGAAGGCCAATTAACTCATCCAGACCTAATGACATCTCATTTAATTAACTGGGGCTACGATCACATTCACTACAGGAGCCATACAAAAATGCCACTCACATTTCACTTTAAGTGTTCTGTGTCAGACACCATCACCCAGGAATGAACTGCTGCTATTAAATTTCATAAACAATCATTTGAAATAAAGAGTTGTCACAGGAGCAGACTTAAGCAGCATTTTAATGTTGCATCAAAGGCACTGCAGTGCTGAGAATTACAGAACTCCCCTCCAGTCAGAAAGAAGAGGTCACCAGGTCTTGGTCATACTCACCTGGGCAGGCAGGTATTACCTGGGTGTGATTTATCTCTTCCTTCTGGAGGTTACAGATGTAGTTTTGGGAGATTGTGAGACCAGACCTCTCTTGGCGTTTGCCCTGAACCCCCCAAAGTGTGTGTGCCAGTCCTGGCTGCTGTAGGAGCTGCTTGTCAGGGAACTGACTCCCCACAATTCCAGTGAGGAATTGTAGCAGCAGAGCAGTAATAAACTCAATCCAGTCACTGTCGTGGCCCAAAGTGGGAGAATATTGACATTTTGTTTCTCATATCCACTTTCTGAAGTGTTTGATTGAAGGGTGCCATGTGTGTGATGTGGCTGAGGGATCTGAGTACTGCAGGCACTGATTTTAGAGGGTGAAGCAACATTCAGCTTTTCCCCTTGTGTCCTGTGCTCCTGCTGCAAACCTCCCCTGCCCAGGGCTCAGCCAGCACAAGGGGACTCTGTGCCAATGCTGGTGCTGCCTTTAGGATTGAGGAGTGGGGAGCTCTGAGGAGCAGTGGGAAATTCAAGTTGCTTTGAGGAAATCAAATATTCCTGCTCAGTGCAGAGCTGTGGGAGTTGTGACCCTCCCAAAGATGGGACCTAAACAACATCACCTTGCTAGAGGTAGAGATGAGGACTCACTCAGGCTCCTGTTTGGCACCTGTGTGGGTTCAGCGGCTTGGGAACCGTGGGGAATTTTGGGGAATCCTGTTTCCTTCTCAGTCACAGAATGAAATGTGCAAATGCACTGTTTGAGGAGTTTGCAGTTCACTCAAATTGTGTAATCAGGGCAGGGAAATGGTGGCATTTAACCTGTGCCTGTGTGGTGTGAGCTACTGTCACAGTTCAGCCTCCTGGCATCATCATTCTCTGCAGAAATAGAGAAATAGTTCCTAATTGTTAATAGATGTTCAGTTCTTTGTGGATATAATAGTAGTTCTCAACAAAACAAATACATATTTTTAACTATCCAATCACATTTGGAATGGCTAAACAGAGTTCCCTGATCAGTTCAGGAGGAATAGTTCTTTCTGTCTGCAGCAAGACCAGCTCAGGCTCAATCTCCAGGAGTTTGATACCTTGGAGCAAGTTCCTGGATTCTAAGGGGAGCTGCCAACGCCACCTAGAGTCGAGGCTGCCTGGGATTTCTCATTATTATAGCAGTTATTGTGAGGAAATAACACCTATTTCTCAGCACTTTTGGCAGAAAATACTGTAAAAGAAATAAATAAATATTTTCCATTAGCAGAGTGCCTTTGTCAGCCTCACGCTGAAAAAGGAGAGATGTGGTGCAGCTTAGGGGGCTGTGTTTCATTTCTCCTGAAGCAATTGTCTTTTTGCTCCTTGAATCCTTTTCCTTTGCTCTCCAGTGCCAGGTCTGACACACCCGGTAATCCCCCTCATATCTGCAGTTACAAAAACCTGGAGAAATCCAAACCTACCATGGAAACCTGCTGGTTTAATCAGGGTTTTTATCAACTGTTTTGTTTCGCTCCCCCGAGTGTTTCAGGATGGTTTCATGGGAGGTGCAAGGGAATTCTGGGAGGTGGAAATGAGGATTTCTGTGTAAAATGTGGGATTTGAGGGGGTTTAGAAGGAAAGATTAACTGGGTGAAATGTTTAGATCCCACGATATCCTGCAGAGAATTCCTGTTTTTCAGCTGGGAGGGCTGTTCTGAGGGACTGAAGGAATGGTCTCAGTTCCCTTCCTTGCAGCATGTTGGGAGTGGAGCTGGGATGAGCTGGATGATTATCTCATGATGGCAGAAAATTCTTATTTGCTCCATGTCAGCCATTAAGAGTTTCATTCTGCTTTGTATGAGGAGTGTGAACCTCAGTGCAAGTTACTTCTTAATGAGATTAAAAACAACCAGTATTTAGTATTTTAGTGAATAGTCTAGAGCCCAGGAATCCAACCTGGGTGTGCCAACTTCCATCTTACTTCTCTTCCCCTTAGCCCATGCTCACCTTTCAAGATTTGTTTCAATTGGCAGCATTTCTAATGAGAAATGCAGCTTTCAAAGGCAAAAGGACATTTGTCTCCTTTAGTTCTCGAGGTGCTTCATTGTGAGGCTCGTTATGGTTCAGTTGAAGCTTTTTGAGTTGGGGACAGTGTTGAGGCTGGAAGGAAATGAATGGAAAATGCAAAGCAGGGGGAGATTTAACAGGACAAAGTCGTTCATGTGGTTATTTGGCAGTTGCAGGAATTAAATGTACCCAAGAAATTCCCTACTTTGACTGTGTCATACAATAATCATACCAACATAAAATACTAATATTCCATCCGTGAGATTTATTTATGCTCTTGTTGTAATAACTTGAAAAATGCTATGAAAAAATCCTTTATTTACATTAATAATGCCACTAATATTTCCTGGATCTGGTGAAGTTATTGCTTTTTGCTGCTTAAGGAGATATGGTAATTCAAGTCTATAAGCTTGAAGGAAAACGGGGAGAGGTGTTTCTCTGAAAGGAAATGAAGCTAAAACTCTCAGGAATTATTCCTAGCCCACATCAAATTCAAATATCTCCAACAGAGCTATTTGCCAGTGAGTGTTCAGCGGGTCTGTTCTGAGCACAGACATTTTCTGAGGCAGTATTCACAGGGTTTTCCTGTGCTCCAGATGGATGGGATGGCCAAGGAAGATGAATCAGCTCTGCTGTGCATGGCTGGGGTTGGGAGAAGCTCACAGAAAACAGAGCTCTGCTGGGAGTTTGCAGGCAGCTCTGGCAGTTGCCATTAATCTTGGAGGAGGCAGGAGCAGATGGGAGCAGTCAGTGTGGGTTTGTGGGGTGAGATGGGCTGGGGAGAGAACAGGACAGCCAGGGCTCTGCTCTTAGGGCAGGTCATTCTATTAATTCTGTCTGGTAGTTCCTTCAGCTTTCACACTGAAAACACCATCAACAGTCCTCTAAGTGCCTCTAAAGCCTTTAAATGCAAGGTAAGGGTTGGTGTGCTCATGAAATGCTGAGCAGTAAATATTTTGCTTGTTTGTGTCTACTTAAAATTGAATCTTGGAGGATTTACATGGAAATTCTATCAAGTACCAATCTTTGTTCAGCCTTCCCTACGTGTTTTGATTTTTTTTTTCCCTCATTAATTTGAAAGCGTTTGGGAAAGGAAAAGAGCCAGTGTTTTCTAATTGGCTAACATAAAGTGAAATTGCTAAATCCATATGTAGGCACCAGACTGTGCTTTGTTTCTTAATGGGGCTAATTTTGCTGAGACCTGAGGGACCTGAGCATCACAAATCAGGTTGCCTGTGCAGGTATTTTCAGTTTAAGAGACTGCTTCAATTCTCAGCTGTAGGGGCCTACCAAGGGGGCAGAAGTTCCATCTGCATACTTGGTGAAAACGTTGGGATTGCTGCTGGAATCCAAGTTATTTTTTTATGATAAGAACATGTAGCTTTATATATTGGGAAATTTAATTTATCCTGCCCAGATTTTCAGCCAGTCCCAAGCAGTAAGGAAGCCAGAAGGAGTAAGTCCATTGCTGTGACTGAGCTGGTATCATGACCTTATTTTGAAGATGAATTGGATTTTCTTTGCCTTTTGTAAATATTATTGAGAATGAAATTTCTCACCTCTTTGCAATTACACTGGTATCAAATATCCAACAAATTTTTGTCTCCTCTTCCACCACCGTTACTATTGCTGGCATTTCTCATCATGTGGAACCATGTGAACTAATAATGAAAATATGTTTAAATGCTTGGGTCAACCATTAATATGTCGATATACCTTAATATATTTTGGTCTTATAATTCAAATAATATCACTCTCCATTAAATAATTACCCTTTCAAAGACCCCCAAGCCATTTTTTGAGCACAAGTTAAAGCCCCAGGCATTTCTTTCTGCAAAAGAACTTTTGGTTATTTTACTTTAGGTTCTACCTACTTAGAAATGAGTGGCCTCAGGTAACTCAGCATCCCTTGGAGAATTACAGATATGGTGCCTCTGTTGTGGGGTTACCTTATTTTGGATAACAAACCTTCATCTGAATTCAGAGTTTTATTATCTTGGTAATTACAGTGAGGAGTTTTATGGTTTATTCTTGACCACTTGATCTGAAATACTCTGGTTTTTCTTATCACCACTGCTCCCACAAAGGATCCCTTAGCTCTTGATCTCTGCAGGTTTGGGAAAGACAGTGCATTTAAAATAGTTTTAAAAAATCTATTTCCAGCTCTTTTGCATTTGAAAGCTCTTGGTGCTGTAAGAATATTTTGTTTTAGCTCCCCTCTAGTTATCAGCATGAGAGAGAGAGCAGAGCTGACAAAAGCCCCTTGGAGCAGCAGGACTTTTGGCAGCTGTGAGTTCCTCGTGCCTGCTGCTGTCTTGGGGGAGGCTGGAGCAGCAAGGCACCAACCTGGCTGGAATGGATTTGCTCTTTACCTGTTCTGCTGTGGATTAAATGAGAACAGATTTTTGGCTCTGAGCATCTGTGCATAAATTCCTTCTGAATAGGAGGCGAGTTATGAAATGAGATCAGCTCTGAAAAGTAATTCTAACCACAGCTAATTTTTTATTTTTTTTTAAGAAAAAGGACTATAAATTGCTACCTTTTGAGCAGCCAAGGAAAATTAGGGGCTTGTGTAGGCTCTGAGATTTTGCCAGATTCTGTATTGATTCGTGTTAAGTCTGGTTTGCTTGAAAGGGTGTTTCAGAGTGGGTGTGAGTTTTCTGCATGGAGAGGATGGATGTTATGTACCTTGAGCTGGGATGACTGCAGGTACAGAATGCTGTGGAACAGCTCAGTTTGATCCACATCACTAACAGCACCTGTCTGACCTGAGCAGACCTGCTGACCTTTCTGCTCCTTGAGTCTCCATCTACATTTTCTGATGTGGGCACTGACTGTGCTCAGATGAGATGGGAACAATTATCAGGCTGGTGCAGCTTTCAGTTGCTGCCTGGCTGGACTGGATCTGAACCAGGCATCTGGAGGAGAGATTCTTTATTTTTTGTTTGCTGAGATTTCTGAGCTGAAGGATGACAGCTGAGGAGAGGGGGACTGGAGGGCAAAAGTAAATACTGATGGTGTAAGGAGGAAAATAAAGTGAGACAACACATGACAAATAGCAGTGTGTCACTGAGGACAGTGCTGACTGTGCCAGAGGATCCTGTGCCATGCTCCATGAGAGCTGTGGCCATGAGAGAAGCCCTGGGAAGCTTTCCCAAAGTGCTGTGTACACTGCTGGGGGCTCACAGGCCACTTCAAAGCAGGTCTCTGGGCCAGGTCCCCGAGCCCAGGCAGGCGTGCAGATCTAAAATACACACCAGTGTCCTTTGAAACTGCTGCAGAGGGTTCCCACAGCTCTCCCTGCTGCAGGGGGTGGCTGACTGCAGGAATTCAGCTTTCTGTGACTTGGTGTGATGTTGGATGTGTTGTTTGTTCCATCTGAGTTACAATCTCTCGACTCGGTGAGGAGAGCAGCACACCTCTGCCTCACACCAGCTTTGGGGGTAAAAGCTGCAAGGTTCTGTGGCAGAGGGAAGGGGAGGCTGATTTTTGCAGCCATGGCATTCCAGGGTGTTTATCCCAAGTCAGGACCCAGGTTCAGGGGGAATGTGTGATCTGCACAGTGCCTCTGCTAGAGCTGGTTCTAATTAGTCATTTTTATGAGCTCCAGAGTCAGACAAAAACGAGGAGCCCTCCCCTCGTGTAGTTTCCTGTTTGCTGGGTGCATGCAGAAGAGATCTGGCCCTGATGTATGTTAATAATGAGCTGATAATGTAAGCCAGCTGAGAGATGTGGAGTTAGTCTGGTCTGCTGCCAAGCAGGAGGTGAAAGTTCAGGAACTGACTCATGTTGCCAAGACCTGGTCCTGTGGAGAAGGTCTGCTCATTAATAGATTGAGTTTCTCATTAGGGCTACAGAGCATATGCTTACAGCTTTTGGGTTGCAGGCTGAAACCCAATCCCAGTAAAAGCCTGCTGAACAGAGAGGCAGATTTACTGGTAAATAAAGGATTAAAGGAACACTTGGCAGGGTTGTTGGACTGGAAACCTGACTGGCCTTTGAAGATTTCTCCATATTGTAGGTCCTCCCTTTAAATTTATACCAAGAAGAGACGTGCTCTGCTCTTTACCAGAGGGCAGGAGCTTTCCACAGTTTGCTCTGTATCCATTCAGGGTAGAAGATGCTGATATGTGTCTTCTAAATCAATGCATGGTATTGCCTTTAAAGTAAAACATCCCTTAAAAGTGGTTAGCTCAAAGGAGCCTGGTGGAAATAAGGCTTCCCTCCCACACCCCCCTCACTTGGAGGCCTTGTCTGCACAGAGAACAAGACTCTGCATTAGTTTTCAGAGCAAGCAGCTCAGCATTTACAGCATCTCTAAAACTACTCTTGTTCTCTTTGGTTTTTTGAATGAGAGTCTCCAGCAAACAGGCACAACTGCCTGCTTGGGTTACAGCCTGTGACGTTCATTACAGCTGGCCATGAATGGGGTTCATACTTGGCTAAACAGCTTTAGCAAACTGAAATGCAGACAGGTTTAAATAGACTTATAAAGGGGAAAAAAAATAAATATATAGCAGTCCAAAAGCCCTACAGCTGACAGGAGTGTTAATACAGCACTTTGGGAATTCAGGGTGGCATTAGCTTTATATTTTTTTATTGAAGGAAAAACGATCCCCATTAAAGTTTTGGTTCTTGAATGTGGGTGATGTAATGGCTCTTGTACCACTCTGCCTTAGCTGGCAAGGGTTACCTGGGGAGACATGGAGCCAAGAGGAACTGCAGGATAGGCTGGTCAGGATGGTAAGAGTTTCTCTTCCTTTTCATGAATTGCAGTCGTTGCTTTGTTAGCTAATGAAGGAGACAAAAGTGCAGAAGTGGAGACAGCCGTGAATTTTATCGAGCCCCTCTTCCAGCAGAAGGGTTTCCTTTGTTCCTGCCTGCCCAGAAGCCACAGGCATCTTTAATCATTGCTGAAATCCTATTGTCTAGATCCAACAGCCGTGCTAGACCACAGCTTTACTGCAGCCAGATGTCTGACACCAGAGAACTTCCAGCAGGGAGAAGGTATCCAGCTTTTGCCTTGCTCAGACTCGATGTGACCAGTCAGGCTGAGAGTTAGGTTAGTTCAAGGGTTGGATTTACAGTTTATTGTGCAGAAATGAGCCATAGTTGTGAGGGTATGCACAAATAAGTGTTTTATCTGTGCTTGTGCATGCAGCACGTTTCCTTGTGGTGATACACACTATTGCTGTTACTCTATATTATTTCTTTTACGTGAATAAGAACTAGCAGAAGGATTTTTTTTTTTTCAAACTCCAAAGCCTCTGTTGAATATCACAGAGCAAGATGTGGTTGTGGAGTCCACCACAGGAACTAAAATTCCCATCAGTGATGGAGTTCCTGCAGCAGAGGCGCTTTCCTGGGGAAGGCTGCCTGGGGATGAGGAGCTTGGCTCAGTGTGGATGGATCACACGTGGGTTTGTGTCACCACAGCAGTGTCACAGCTCCTGCCTGGTCCTGGGTGCAGTCACAGCCAGGTGACAGTGGAGACAGTCAGGCCCTTCCAGCCTCCTCAGCCCTGAGCATGCCTTGCTGTGCTGGCACCTCGCTGCCAGTGGAGCCCAGAAATGATGGAATTCCCTGATGAAATCAGCTTTTCCTCAGCTGTCACCCCATCCCTGCTCCAGGCTCTGTCCCCAGAGCTGCTGTGGCTGCTGGCAGCAAAGCCAGCAGGGTGTGAGTGGACAGCAGACATTGTATTGAGACATCTCTGGCCAGACACATCAGCCCCTCCATCCCTTAGAGGGCAGATAAAACCACTGCTAATGCTTAATAACATAAATTTGGAGGAGATCTTATGTAAACATATTCAGCGAGCCTTCATTAATTTCCCTCAGGAGCCAGGCTGAATGAAGATGAGTTTCAAAGAAAGGAAGAAATTAAATTTGTTGTTAAGGACTGCACATGTTGGAAGAAATTGTTGGAGGCACTGTGTGGTTTTTAGCTGTGTGAATTAGGGATCTGTGGCAGGGACGTGGGGGAGGAGAAAGGTTTGGGAGTTATATTAGGAAAGGATAAAAATAGAGCTTGCAAAATGTATAGCAGGGCTCTCTTGCATTGATTTGCAGGGAGCTCTCAGTGATTCTTGAGCACTACAGCACTTTAGGAGCACGACACGTTCAACCTCTTCAAAAGATGGTGCAAGTCATTTGCTGTGTGCAGTTTTGTGGTGCTCAGCATAACCAACTGGCATCCGTCATTGTCATTTGTCTTTGCCATGACTTTAAGGACACTTGAGAAGCAACAGGAAGGTGGGATTCTGTTTTCCAGCCACTCCAGAAAATGCAGAATGACTCTGTTGTACCTTCAGAGCTGCACAGCCCAGCTTTGCCTCTGGCATTAATGCCCTCCCTGAAGCTGCACCAGATTGTTGCTCTGCTTTGAACACAAACTGGATCCAGATTCTCATCTTCATCTTAGGCAGGCCTTGATTTTTGGCTTCTGAATGTGCTCTTTTTGTATGAACTTCATCTTGAAAAGCAGAACTTGGTCCCGTTGGCTTCTGCCTCCTAATTCCAGAGCTGGAGTTGCCAGATGTGTTCTGCCAGACACTTTCCTCAGGTGTGGCACTGATGGAGTGGTTTGGTTTGGCCCTTCCTGGGCAGGTTACAGCGAGATATTGGAGCAAATAAAAGAGACTTTAGAGAGCCATTTCTCAATCATCTTCTCTGCCTTAAAAAGAGAATTAAAACCACGTGTTCATCATTCTTCTGCTCCATTTTCTCACTGTGATTTAGCATTCTGTCAGGTCTGCTTGTGTTTCCCTGGAAGATTCCCTCTTCTGGATCTCATTTTCCCTTTTGTAGTTTTGCCTTTCCCCTTCTCACTGCCAGCACCACAACCACTTTTTTCTCCCTGTCATTTCTTGCCCCACTCACGTTTCTGGTGCAGGTAAACTGGGAAGAAGAGATGACAGAAAGGCTGAATTGGGGGCTGGGGATTGAGGAGCCCCTTCCCTCAGCTCCAGGGGTCACCAAACAGCACCCAGAGAGCTGGGACGCTCCCACAAAGCTTTGGAGTCAGGACAGGATACTTGAGAGACAGGATTTGGGGTTTGGGGAGTAGCTGCTCACCCCAAGATCCACAGTGGCCTTTGCTCTTTAAAACCAACCCTTGGAGGTGCTGGGAGCACAAAGACCATTCCTTCTGATTCATCCCTGGGAAAGAAGGTGTTTAAGCAGATAAATTTCCGCTGGGTTTCTGTCCTGCTGCTCTCCTGGAATGATGAGCTGCTTTGTGCTGTGTGACAAAGAATTACTGGGGGGTTAAAGGTGACGCCGAGTTCATTTCCCGGACGGGCAGGGCTGTCCCCCACCCCCTCAGCCTCATTTCTCAATTAATCTTCTCATAAATCCTTGCTGCATTTTTGAAATGGAGATGATTAGCAGGGTTGTAGCCAGGATATTGGGATGTTCTGGCACGGTTTAAGTCACAGTTTGCATACAAGCAACTATTTAATACATGCAGATATTAAAAATGTGAGTGCATTGCATATGTTAGTGTTCCAAATTCCTCTGTGAAGCAGAGGAGGAGAACGAAGTAAAGAAGGATAAGTGGCTGCTTAAATTAAATTTTCATATAAATAATAAACTTTGCTTTTTTCAAGAAGCAATTAAAAATATTTTTGGGTCATTGCTGATATAGCACATGGTGATTTTTCTGTCTTTTATGAAACTTTATTGATTTATACCAGTGGTGAAACCAAGTAAAAAATATTTTTGGGTCATTGTTGGTATAGCACGTGGTGATTTTTGTGTCTTTTACAAAACTTTATTGATTTATAGCAGTGGTGGAAACTTTCCTAAGAGTGAAATTCTGCAGCAGTTAATGCTGATCCAAGTCAGTACTGCCAGGGCCTTTTTTTCTTCACGATTATTTAGATGTTTTACACCAAGTTTGCAGATTCCTGGAGACGCCAGGCAGTGGAGGTTGAGGCTCTTGGTTCCCACTCAGGAAAGCTGACAGACTGGAGTCTAATCCAGGCAGCATTTGCTGCCTTGCCTTGCCAAGTTCCATCCACCATCAGCAAGGCTCCTCCATCCTCTTACCTTCCTTGCTTTGGTGCCTTCACCTGCTGCACAGGCAGTGCCCCTGTCCCTGCTCCTGTCTGCTTTCTGTGCTTGGCTTTGGTGGAACCTCCTGGAGAACTCAGTTACACTGCCCGAGTTCCCTGTCTAGATAATGGCAAAAATGATTTTAGCTGTTGGATATTCAGCTGCTGAGGTGGGATGTGTAGCTTTGGTTTCATGCTTGAGGTGTTTTGGTTTTCTTGAAATTTTTTTCCCTGAAAATTTTTTTGTAAATAGGAGAAATGTTTTTGTGACTGTACTATGTTATTTATTCTTTTTCCTGAGAAAGACTTCTTCTTGATGTCCCTCTGCTCTGAGCAATGTGAGTGAAGAGGTTTGTCTTTGTGTCACCAATCCAATTGGTCTGTGTAGAATAGTATAGAAAGAAAACACATCCCAAAAATAGAAGAGTCATTTTCAGCCTTCTAAATATCGAAGTTTGTGTTGTTGTGGTGTAAAACAACGTCAGGGAGGAGAGGTCTGGAGGGGTTTACTCCCAGCAGAGTCCAGGACCTTGGGAACGGCAGCCCTGGCACGTGAGTTGCCAGTTGGGAACGTGTCAAGATGTGTCCTAAAAGTGTGTTACAAACCCCCAGGGAAAGCCTGGCTCAGATCTGATTGTAAGAAATCCCTTTTCCCTTTTCAGCCTTGGAATAATTACTCACTGCCAGGTTATACCTGGCTCTTTGAGTAATTTCCCTTGTAGCTGTGTAATGCAGAGCCCAGGGGAGGCTGGGTCTCAGTGTGGGGCAATGTGAGATAAAGTCCTGTTGTTTGTGTTGCTGGCTGGCTTTATTTTTAATTAGTACCTGTTTACAAGAAAAAAAAAATCTTTTTTTCTTTCTAGTTGGTAAGGGGGAAAACCCTTGTAATTAATTTACTGAGTCCTCTGTGTCCTCCTTTTACACTTTTGCAGCTGAAAGCTTCATCCTGCTCAGGTCTGAGCTCTTTGGTACTCTTGGTTCTTGTTGGTTTTCGTGGCAGTGAAGAGTGCTGAGCAAATTGCCCCCATTCACGCTCTAGGACCCTAATCTCTCTTTAAACAAGGAGCTGTGCAAAGCAATTCAGTGTCTAAACAGGAGTTGAGTGCTTATCAGCATCTGACAGGGACTTAAACAGCAGAGGAAAGCACAGAGCTATTAAAAACTAGAGAAGGAGAGACAGGACAAGGAATTGATTCATTGCCAAGGCCAGAACTTGTTCAAGTTTGTAACTTACATCTTGCATGTTCCCATTTTTAAGACACTTGAGTACTTGAAAAAAAAAACCACCCCAACCAACTAACTGTGATATTCGTGTATTTCGCTCAGGATGGCATTCTGGCCAGAATTTAAAATGTTGTGAAGGCTTTGGTGAGCCATCCTGTTTGGCTAAATTTGATACATCCTCTGCAGAGAAGTGTCTTTCATGTAATTGTACTGCCATGAAAATTAGGCTCCTTCGGCTTCAGTGGAAGATAAACAGTGCAGGTCTCTGAAAAGACAAGGTGAAGGTAGAAAATACTGATCACATTGTCTCCTTTTCCCCCACTCTGTGACTGCCACTGGGTTATTTTTACCTGCTTTAAAGACCAGAAAAAAAACCCAGACAGACAATGTTTTATTTGGTCTTTTGTGTGACGAACTCAACGTGGTTTTGACTCACAAAGTCAGTCAAACTGAACGATAGCTCCTCTCATTTCACTGCCAGAGAAAACTGGGTTGCAGAGGTTTCCTGTGGCTACCATATGTTTTCGATGGAGCTGGCAATAAACTCGGGTGTCCTAAATCCTCCTCTCCTTTCCAGCCATCGGACAGGGATGGGTTGAAGTGTTGTTTGCTTTGTTCTTGCGGCGCTGACACAATGGATGGATGCAGAATCCACCGAGTTTTGCCACAATGAGGCGAGCAGGGAAAGGCCAGCGTGTGACATTTCCTGTGCTGCTCACAGGACACTGACATTTGCAGCCTCTGGCCAGCACAAAACCTGAACGGTGCCTGTAGCGGAGGAGTTTTCCGAGCCTTTTCTCTTAACAAAAGCTTTCATTAGTGGGAAAGTCGAGTTTGCAGGTATTTATCTTTGATTGCACGCAGCAAACTCGCTGAAATAGGTCAGATGGGCTCGGCAGTGGAGACAACTGGGAATGTCAGCCCTGGGAGGGGGAGTGATTCCCCAAATCTTCACTGACCTTTGCATGTGCACTGTTGTTTTACAGACTCTTAAGGTCATCAGGCAGTCTGAGAAAACCATTTATAGATTTCAGTCCTGAATGTCAGGCAGTCTTTGACTAACGCAGCTCTGTGAATAGAGGGTCAGAGAGAAGATAGACCTGTAATAAAAGGATATTTTGCAGCCAAAGGGTGGGATGTACAGAACTGCAAAAAAAAAACCCCACTGGAGGCTGTTATTAAAATACGGGAAATGCAGTTTTCTGAGAGTTCTGTGTTTCCAAATTAGAGTTTAAAGCTTCTCTTTCCTGTTGGTGAAAAGGCTGTGCCTCACAAGCAGCTATTTGTGGTTTATACACGTGTCTGTTGTGTTGGTAATCCCGAGGAAAATGGAACAACCTGACAGATGTTGGATAAGGCTTTAGAATGCAGAGGTCTAATCCTGGGTTCTAATCGATGCAGCTAAAACAAGGAGTTTTACATGTGGTTAATGACACTGCTGTGGATGGTGTGCACATCAGTGCAGGCATTCTGATCACCCTTTTAATTCTGGCTCAGTTCCCTGGCTATGAGCTCCATCATCTAATCATGTTCTGTTTGAAATATTTTTTTTTCCATCACTCAGTTTCAGTGACCATCCCGTTGTTTTTGTGCTTCCAAGGAGTGCAGAGGTTCCTGGTGTCCCTTTGTTCAGTCCTTGCTGTAGGTGCTTGTCGTGTTCCTGACAGCTCTGAAATGCCACTCTCCTGCCTCTGCTGGAGAATGGGGCAAGTCTTCACTTCTGTACTAAATCCAGGACTGTCTGTAGAACTTCAGTGGAGATTTGATCTGTGGTAATATACAAAGGATTAATTCATTAAGGATATACTCCCAAAATGTGAGAGAAGTCTATTTAAATGGAATGTTATTGCAGTTTTTCATCTAACAATATACTGAATGAATGAAGTTAATCTCTCCCACTGAAATCAAACAGGAAATTTCCTCACAATAACTGATTATAATGGCTCCCAACAATCTTTTGCAGTGTTGTTTAATTGAACTGTGATCTAGGCTTGTGTCTATATCTGGTTTAAAATGTGTCTGGGTGGTTAGCAGACTCCATACTCCCATATATGTGAACAGGAATGTCCCATCCCAGATCAATCTGCAAACCACTGCAGGTACAAACCTATCCTTGGACTTCAGCTTTCAGTTTAGGGAATTTTGGATTCAAAAGAGAACTGCCAAAATAATTTTGTCAGCATTAATTTTGTTTGATGAAATTGCCCTCACCAGGTGCTCACAGAATATTTGAGAACAGGCTGCAATTTCCCTCAAATGTTTGCTCTATGGATTTCATTGCCAGATTTGTTTGCAGAGTTTATTTTTAGCTGCACATATTGGTCATCAGAAGCATTTGACACTTGACATTGCCTGTGTGCAATTAGTGCTGGAGTGTCTCTGACCCCTCAGAGGGTGAGGAATGTGAGGAACAGAAACTGTGGCTTCTGCAGTCACCCTGCCATCCTGCTGGTTTTTTGGAATTCTCACAGAACTGTGATTTTTAAGCCAGAAGGGAGTATGAGGCTTCAGTTATCCCTGTAACTTGTGCTGAAAAAAAACCAATTCCACCTTTCAGGGGGAATCCAGTCTGGATGTGAAGACACGGACGAGCCATTGCTCCCTTCCTTGCAATATTTAATCAACCTCACAGTTCAAAATCTGCTCCATGTCCTGAATTTGAGCTTCTTTGGTTTAAGATTCCTCTCAGCCTTTCCATCAGCAGAATTTCCTATTTCTAGATGTTAAGGAAAGGGAACTTGGAGGGGATGAGAGTACAGCTAAGGTCATTCAGAGGTCTGAGTGAACGTATTTGCTGAGCTCTAGTTCTGAGCAAAACATTGCTACAAAGATTTCATACACTGTGAAGTCACTAAATGGGACTGACTGTGGTGCTGGCACAGAAAATGAAGGGAAAATGAAGCAGCAAACATAGCTGTTGACATTTTATGGTGAAGGAAACATCTGTGCTGATTGAAGTGAATCTTCCCTGCTTTCATTCTTTCCCTGCTCTGTAGTTCCTGAGCTGGAATCTGTGATTTGCTCTGTGAGAGCAGGACAGGTTTGTAGTGGAAGATGGAGTCAGAGGAGAATTCAAAGATGGGGATTTTGTGAGGGCATGGTTGGTGTAAGGTGCTCATCTAGGGGCAGGTGGGAATGGGTGTCCGTGGAAGGAACAGGGATGATCTTTTACAGCATTTGCAGGATTTTAGGTGATGGTGGTGCTGTGAATAATAATAAGTTGGGTTTGTTTCTTAAAACTCCGGGAGCATGGAAGTGTAACAAAAATTAAAATCAATATGGTGCAGCAATCAGTTATAGCCAGGTTCAGGAATGGAGGAAAGGGAGTGAAAAAGCTGCTGAGAAAAGGAAGGAGAAGATCCTGCCTTAAAAGTTACAGAATTCTTGGGGGGATCTTCAGCTGTGCTGCAGAGCTGGGCTTACAGGAGAACACACAGGGATCTATTCAGCACTTTTCCTCTGCTTTGTCTCCTGCAAGGGCCAATCTTAAATGTGATTCATAAATCATAAATGTGTGAGGTGCAGGGGAGGCCTCTCACATCACTCTTCCTTTGCATGGGCAGATGTCTTCTGCTCCTCCCTGTCACTGTAGGACACAAAAGAAAGACTCCGAGTATTCCAGAAGGCAAAGAGCACAGAAAAGAGGCTTTATTGTCTAATTCTTACTGCTTTTTATAAGGTGTTCCCACACAGACTGAACATGGTTGGTGAATAGGAACGACACCTCTCTGATCCCATGGGTTAAACCAGAGAAACAGCAAAACTCCACCTGGAGAAAGATTGTTCTGAGGAAGGAGAGTTGTTTGTCAAGATTGTTTTGAGAAGAAGCTTTCTTGAGAAATTTTTCCTTGGGAAAAAGTTAGCAGCTGCTAGCAGGCTAAAATCTCTCAGAAATATCAGAAATATCAGGCCCACACCTCCCTGACTCCTCTGGCTCAGGACCTTCTGGCTGAGGGGACAGGCAGATGGTTGCCTTGAAGGCTCAGTGGCTCATCAAACATCAGGCACTGAAGATCCGTGGCCATTGGCCAGTAATCTCCCACCCACGAGCTAAACCCTTAATTCCCTGCCCAAAAGAAAGTCACTTCAAACCAACCTCATAAAAAACCAGCTCAAAGATATTAAGCTTTTATGACTGTTCCAGTGAATGCAGCACCCAGGGCTCCAGCTCCATGTGAAATACCCCCAAAGAAAATTCCTCTTCTGCTGGAATCCAAGGAATAATAATAGTACTACAGATCAGAAGTCAGTGTTTCCCATCCAATGAGCTCACTGGGCTGCAGGAATTTGAGCTGCTCTGTCACACTGGAGCCAGTGATGTGCTTAGCAGATGCCTGCTTGGGTTCAGATGAAGTGTTGCAGAGGCATATGATGCCAGAAGAAGGATTAAAAAGTCACCAGGCTGTTAGAAAGAAGAAGTAATTACTTCTCAGCCTTTGCTTTTGTTCTTGGCTAATACTGGCTTTGTTTGATGGTTGTTAACCTCTTCCATGCAGGATTTCATCTCTGGGCAGCTGTAACTCCTGGATGATGGAAAGGGATAAAGCATTTTAAAATGTGAAAATCTGTTCCAGAGCACCTGAAAAAAAGCACTGATAGGCAGAGCTGCTCTTCTAAAAATTAGTTTTTCAGGTAGATAAAGTAAACATGGCTTAATGATCCTTTAAAATAATAACTTGTGATGTGGAACTCAGGAAAACCCGTGGCATCTTGTTTAAATAGATTCTCCGATAAATTAAAGAACTTTGAAACTGAGCTGAATCAAGCATACAGAAATGTTCTCTGGAAATATTGGTAATTAATTATACCAGGACGTGAAAGTTATTGGGTAGAGATGAAGAGAATAGAACAAATCCCTGAAGTGATGGCCTGCAGTTGCTGATGCATGATGCTGAGATTCTAAAAATAAAATGGACAATTTAAACTACCAGTTTTATCAGTAAAAGGCTTAAAGTGCTTAAATAAATTGTCTAAAGTACAGCCTTCAGTATAGAAATATAGGAATCCATTATGCATGGTATGAATGTGGGTGGAAATCTTTAGACTACAATAAAAAAAAGAAAAAAAAAGTGAAGCCTTTTTTTTCTTTTTGCTGTCAGTCTGGCCACATGGGCTTTGCTGTTTGTGTTCAGCCTATTAAGGCAGAAGTTGCATGACTTCTTCTTAATATTGGGCCAAGTCCTACATACCTCATGCATGTGATTAACCCAGGATAAATGAAGTGCCTGCAAAAATGAGCCCACTGTCTGTCTGAGGATAATGTGCTGCAGCAAAAGTCCTGGGAATTGCACAAAAACAGCTGCTAAGTCTCAAGCTTAGATCCTGACCAACAGCCCTTTGAAATCACGGGGCTTCACTTGTCTCTGCAGCCTGCTGAGTTTGTTTATTTCTGATCTGTGTGGCTCTGTTGAAGGCAGAGATTCCCTCAGGAGCTGTGGGGCCGTGTCTGGAGTATCCCTGGCCATGGAAACACTGCAGCACAAGTGTCTGTGTGCTTAAATCAATCCATGCCTCCCTCCACCAAGCGTCTGTGTGCTTCCCTTGACCTCAGCCCTCTGCTACCACAGGGCTTTGGCTGAGCAGCAGGACACCTGAGAGAGGAATTCTCAGCAGCCACCAGGCCAAATTCAGTAGCCAGACTGGCCACCAAAAAATGGACTTCTTGTCTAGCAAATCTGGTGTTTTAATTGAAAAGAACCTTGGCATCTGTCACGTAAAATGTCGGTGGTTGTTTTTTGCAGGGCTGCAGGGAGGGGAGCAGGAGGTAAATGAAGAGACTTAGAGAGGAAATTCCTGCCTTAGGAATCCAAACTCTTGTTCTGCTGCTGGACCAAAGAAATCTGTAGGTTTTCGTCTTTCCTTGCAAGGCCAATGGTCCAAAGTGGATCTTCCTTGTGTTCTTTTAGAAGCGTTAGAGCACTTTAGGATGGAAGCCTGACAGACTCAGGTCAGGAGGTGGCATTTGTACCATCTTTTTTAGCAGAATTAAAACATGTGCCAAGGATTGGAGGGCTGTAACAGTGGGCTAAGCCAATGTTTTATGTTTTAAATGTGATTCTGCCTGACAGAGAGGGTGTTGTGCTGGTAATTCACTGTTTCTTCTCCTATTTTTACCTTTTTGTTTTGTTTAAATTTCTGCCCAGTCATGGCAGTTTGCTCTGTTATGAAAACAATTCCTACCATCCAGTGGTGGTGCATGAATTAAACATGAGTGAACACATCTTAATTCCTTAAATTTCAAATTTATGGCTGCTGTCCTTTGAGAGTTCTGATTTCCCCCTCCTCTACATTTGTCTCCTTCTTTTCTTAATTACCTCACACCTGCCCTCCAAAGCTCTTCCCTTCCCTGCACTCTGGCATTGCACAACTCTGCAGGGCTGCAGTGGGCTTGTCTGTCAGCAGCCATTTGGTGTCATGACAGGGATCGACTGTTTATTCATTACTTGAAAACATTTAATTACATTTGACTGCATAATTAGCACGTTAGCAGCCAGACATGCCAGGGCAGCAAATGTGATTTGCAGAAATCCCCAGGCTGCAGCCCTTTGTGAGGAAGGTAGTGAGACACTTTCTCTGTGGGGTGTTTTGGGATCCTCAGGTCTTCTGAGTCCCAGATGAATTCTGTGTTGTCCTTATGGTTATCTTTATTCTTTAAAGAGCTGGACCTACACAGATCCTTAAATCCTGATTTCCTGAGAAGCCTGGAACTGAGGGCAAGCTCTGTTTCTTCAATATTCAAGAAGTCCAGCACTAGATGCCTTTACCTTCTGTACCTATAGCCAATCCCTTCAGCAGGAGTTAAGAAGAGGGGTTGTAAGCTGTATGACATGGTCAACATGTATTTTAACTCTTCTCCCCTGTTTTCTACCTTAATTTAAACAATACATTTTGTGTTTCAGCAATGTGTTGTTTATCTTTATGGGAAAACATTTAGGTCAAAGGGGATCTGATGTGTAGCTGAAAGTTGAAATTGGCCAGCACATGCTGATTCTCTCTTTGTGCATCTTATATATTAGTACTGGTTGAAATACTTGTGGGTTGCGATGCCCGTCTGCATTTAAAGAACTTAGGAAACTGAGATATTGTCAGTATTGTACCACTGAGATATGGCCTATAGTGCCAGAAATAAAAGAGCAAGGTTACTTGACAGAGAGAGTGAAATGGCTGTGTGTATGTGAGCCCTTAGAAAAGAGCTTTGTCCATAGAGCAGAAATCCCCTTTGATCCTGCAGGGCTGGTGATTAGCAGCCCTGGGGGCTGTTGGTCACTGGGCTCTCCTGACATGCTACGTTTTATTCTGTTTTGCAAACATAATGCAGAAAAGAATTATCTATATCTAAGCATGTAGCTACCCTGTAAATATTTTTTGCATGGAATAGTGCTTGCCCCTGACTTTCCAGGTGTCTCCACTGAAGTTGTGCTGAGTGTCCCTTTGAATCCAAAAGCAGACTTGGTCTAACCCACCTTTTCTTTCATTAGTGACGGAGTGTCGAGGGGTCTTGGACAATAACCAGCGGTTTTCTTCGTTACCAACGTACCTCCCCGTCAGCTACCGGCTCTTCAACGCCGAGACATCCTTCTTCCTCAAAGAAGCCAACCAGGACTTCATGAGAAACTCCAGTTTGCAGTCCAGGGTGGAGTCATTCTTCCCCTACAAAGCCAAGCGACCTCCTGTGCTGAACGCCAGCTACGGCCCCTTCTCCGTGGAGCAAGCCGTGCCCCAGGACCTCATGTCCACCTCCAGCTCTTTCGGATCTGCCAACAAGTTCACCTACAACTGGAAGCTGCAGGCCTACATCCTGAGCACCAAGATCTACCTGAGCAAGCCCCGGGTGCAGGTGCTGTTCTACGTGGTGGGCAGGGACTGGGACGAGTACAGCCCGGCGGAGCGGCTGCCCTGCCTGCGCCTCTTCGCCTTCCGCGAGACGCGCGAGGTGCGCGGCAGCTGCCGCCTCGCCGGGGACCTGGGGCTCTGTGTGGCCCAGCTGGAGCTGCTGCCCAGCTGGTTCAGCCCTCCCACCGTGCTCACGGGCAGGAAGAAGCCAGCGGAGCAGCTGGAAGGGAGCCCTGTGGAGCTTTACTACACGGTGCAGCCCGGGGATGAGAAGGGCGAGTGCACGGCCGAGGATCTCCGCAAGGGTAACGCCATCCGGCCCGGGAAGGATGGTGTGGATGAGAGCATGGCTCACCTGCAGAGGATTGGCTCTGTCAGCCTCTACAGGGGCCAGGAGGCCTCGCAGCTCACCGAGCTACGGCTGGACAGCAACGTGGTGGTGTGGCTGCCCTCCAAGCCCGTCAAACAGGGGGAGGTCGTGAACGTTTACGTGACCATCGCCAACAACTCCACGGTGGATCAGTTCATTCTCAGGTAAGGAGCTTGGCTGGACGTGTTCCTGACCTGGTGAAGATGTTGGGGGACATGGGATGAATCTCAACTAGTTTGAAGTTGATCCCCACCAAAGGTTACTCCTAGTCATGACAATATCTTATTTTCCTCTTTGCGTGCTGTGAAGAGGACTGAAAGCCGCCGTCACCGGGAGGTTTTTAGCGTGTCTGCTGTGCCATTTATCACAGGCCCACAATGTGCAGCAAGGTACAAAACTGCTGCTTTAGCAGGGCCCTTTCTGTGCCACGACAGACAGCAAGGCATCAGAAAACTTCTCTGCTTTATGGCGCTTTTAAAATCAGGTTTTTATTGCACAGGCATGGAGTTTGAAGGTAGAAAAACTTCAATTACCTGCTTTTCTGTAAGTGCTCTGGCAGAGCTTGCCTCTCCCACACACAGAGTGGTTTTGTTGGGAGAGCTCTGTAGGGAGGGTTTAACTATCCACTTGCAGTTAAGCAGTGTTTGTCTTTGGCAGCACATTTGTCCTTTAAATAAAGCCCAAGGTGTTTGATATTGCTGCTGCCTGCAAGGGACTGTTAGAAGAGAGTGCCATTATTTTGGACAGGAGTGGGAACACAGGAACTGCCTTACTGGGTCAGATCGCTTCCCTTTTATTTTCATTTTTAGCAGTTTCCCTACCGATCAGATGAAAATCCTTTGAGGATGACAATGACTGGGAACCTTGTTAATCACTGAAAAATTTGATGTATCTTTTTTTAACTTGTTACCAGGCTTTAAATTCAGTGGAAATTTCCACGGTGATAAGCAACAATTGCTCTCTAAAGCCTCAGGGAATCAGTTTCCCAAAAGATTGTGCACATGAAAGAATTTATTTCTAAGGCTTATATGAATTAGATTAATACATAGTTGACAACCACCGAGGAGAATAGCCTTTAGAGCAGGAAGTGTCGCTTGGCAGATGAAAGGCTTTTATTTGAAAAAAGGCGGATTTTAGTCATCCCAGAACCGTTGTGGTGTTTGCAGCTTTGGTTAAATTGGTGAGCTAATCTCCCACACACCTGTTTACTGAGTGAAACCTCGGTGGTAGAAGTATTTTCTGATGTTGTTACTTCTGTTCTATTGAAAATCCCTTTACACAAAGTAGAAACAGAACAGTTCTGCACAAAACAAACATAGCTGTGGTGAAAGGAGAAATCCAGAGGCAGTGAACTGGCTGTTTGTTGGGTGAATGGGAGTGGGGATCACTCTCTGAAGGTCCTTGGCACTGCCTTTATTTTCCTGAAAAGCAAGTTGAAGATAAACAAGCTTGTTGGAATCTGGGGCTGTATTTCTTTGCTCAGAAATGAATCTGGCTGGGAGGTGCAGGAGACAGAGATGGGAATGTGGGATGTTGGTAATTTCCTGTGTGGCTGTGCTGTTATGGACAGAGAGGATTGGCTTTAGGTTTGGGATTTATCTGGGATGCAGAGTCTGACACAGGTTGGTGTGTTGGTGGTTCTGTGCCAGCACAAATGCAGAGCTCAGGCTGTGTTCCCTGGCTGAAAACACCCTTTTGGTGGAAACCTGATTTGCAGTTTTGCTTAACATGACTTTGAACCAGATGCAAGAGCACAAGAGGCTGAAAACCTAAGATTTTTTTGAAGTGGCTTTTTCTTACTTCCAGTGGGGTTGGGCAGGTGGTCATTGTCTTCCAGACAGGAGGGGAACTGCACGTGAAAGAAAGGAGATGGTTTTTACTGCTTTGCTGCCAGGCAGATGCTGTGTGGGACCATCCCACCAGCTGGGAACTCTGTTTTGTTGTTTGCAGAGGTTTTTGCAGGGGTTTTTGGAACCCTGGAGGCTGAAAACTCCGGCCTTTCTGGGCTGAGGGGTGCTGACCCTCAGGCAGGCACCACATTTGCCCTGAGGAGTGGAACAGGCTCCCAAAATTGAGTGATGGAGCTGGGGCTGTGGGTGTGTAGTTGGGGTGGTGCTGTGTGAGCTCACAGGGTGAAAACTCAGGTTTGGGGTTGTGGTATATATATATAGTGTTGTGTGTGGGCCAAGATGGAGGATTCAGGGCATTGTCTGAGTTCTTCTTCTTCACCTTCTTCTTCCTTCTTCATGGACTTGGTTGGCTTTCTCTAACTGGGGGAAGGATGTCTGCATTGCAAACCTCGAATGGTCACTATTGGGTCAAAACCATAAATAATGTAGGTGTCACTTTGGCATTGGATAATTATCTCATAAATAGCTTTGGTAGTAGTTAGAGAAATGAGACAAAATGGAGCTTCTAACTGGCAAGTTGGAGCTCAGGCTGTAAATACTGTAAATAGATAAGATACAAGATAAAATAAACAACCAAGACTGAACTTGACTCTACATTTCCCGTGTCTCTCACCCTGACCTCGGCCAAGGTAAAGCAGGCAGAAATGTAACAGTGAAAGGCTGGTGAAGCCAGGTGGAGCTTCCCAGTTCTGTGGTGGAAATCTGCTCTTTTCAGTGCCACCTCTGAGGTGTGGAAGGGCGTGGAGAGTGAGGCAGGAGCCCGTGCAGTGTCTGTGCCTCAGACAGAGCCCAGGGAGCAGAACAGCCAGGGAGTAGCAGCAGTGCATATGCTGGGGCTGCCTGGGGGCCCCCTTAACCTTCTCCGTGGCCATTTGCCTGCTCAGAGAGAGCTGTGTGCTCTCATCATCCTCGTGGGTTCCCGGCAGAGCCAGCCCTACATCCTGTGACATGCACTCACATTTAATCATCCTAAAGAAAAAACACACCACACATTATCCCCGGGCACTGGGGGCTTGTTTATTTTCTGCTCCTTGTATATTATTCATTGAGGTATTGCAACATGCAGAGCTGAAGCAAACAGCATGTGATCATTGCTTGGGGGGGAGGGGTGGGAAATAATAGCTACAAATCTTCCCTGGCAAAAGGGAAGCAGACTGGTCTAAATGACCTCATAGCCACAAATCATGGCAATTGAAAGCGTGGTCTTAAATTGTGTCTTCATTCACAGTCCTGGTGTTATCTGTGAATTTCTCCATGTTCTTGAGTTGTGTCTTCATTCACAATCCTGGTGCTATCTGTGAATTTATCCATGTTCTTAAATTGTGTCTTCATTCACAATCCTGGTGCTATCTGTGAATTTATCCATGTTCTTAAATTGTGTCTTCATTCACAATCCTGGTGCTATCTGTGAATTTCTTCATGTTCTTAAATTGTGTCTTCATTCACAATCCTGGTTCTATCTGTGAATTTATCCGTGTTCTTAAACTCTGTCTTCATTCAGAATCCTGGTGCTGTCTGTGCATTTATCAGCTCAGGAGCACCAGTAAAGCCCAGGAGGGTGACTGGTGTGGCAGGGAGTGAGGTGGGTTGTGCATAAATGCTGTAGGAGCACCTTGTGGGTAAACACATCTCCTTTCTTGCACCCAGAGAGCACAGGGCTGTTGTGGGAACAGTTCAAACCATCCTGAGAGGTTGTAGGTGCTGTTCCTGTCCTGCTGTGTCACCTCTGACAGGTCTTTGCAGGCATTTTTTATCTGCAGAACAGAAAATGCAAAAAAGTTGGTCAGCGTCACCCTTGGGAGTGTTCAGTTCTGTTTTACTGCAGGACTTTGATTTCCTCCCATGGAAGGGGTTTCAGGTTTGCCTTATGTTATCAACAATAATATTGAATGGGAAAATCTTGATAGAAGAGCTGAAGGAATAGAGAAGGGGGAGGAAAATATTGCCCTGCTTCCCTACCACTGGGCCCCCAAAAGAGAGATGAATTACACTTGCTGCTGGTGGTACAGTGAGGAAAATTACTGTTACCTTGAGCAGTTGGTAAAGTATGAACAGAAGGAAAGAAGCATCAATATAGGAAAGAAAATAAAAAAACTCAGCAATTTTTGAAATGAAGATCATTGAGGTCTTGTGTCCTTCCCAGAGCTGCCACAAATTGTTACCACTGGCTTCAAGCAGAGCCACTAGGACTGACTGACCTCTCCAGGTGCTGTTACACTCTTTTCTAATCTGAGTCATCATTTGGGGTGTGTTGTCAGTGAGGATTAGAAATCAGAATCCCTCGAGCACAACCCTGTTCTCGAGTGCTTTCCTGAACTGCCCTCACACCCAGCAGCCTACAGAGAAGGGAAAGAACCACAACCATACTGAAAAGAAGGAATTCTGGTGGGGTTGGCTTCCAGAGGGAGCTGGATGGGATTGCTGGGGGTACTGGAAGGTGAGGAGGAGACTGGGGAGGGCTGAGCTGGAGGCATCAGGCAGCTTTGAAAAGGTTGTCCTGTGTGCACTGCTGGGTTTGTTCTGGAGCTCTAAATACTTCTCCAGGTATTTCACCACAAAAGGATCCTGCCAGCTGTTTGCCATGCCATGCCACATCTGCCTTGGCAGAGCACAGGGCCAAGGAAATGGTGTGGGAGTGCTGAGTGCCTCTGTCACTGCTGGGCAGCACATCAGCTCTAACTCACTCTGCAAGGTGCTGAACCAGCAGATAACCTGATTTACAGGAGCTGTTGAGCAGGATAAGTAGAGAGAAAGAGGATGAAGTTGTTACATCCTGATTAGAGGAAAGAGGTGTTACACAGTTGTGGGGTTTTTTTTCTTCCCTTCAGGCTTTTTATTACAGATTTTGCAGTGCAGCTCACCGCACCTGGAAGGATGTAGGTTGTAATCAGTGCTACCTTTGTCCAGCAAACAAACCAACCCAACACAATGGATAATTAATTAGGAGCAATAATAAATGTACAAACTGGATAAGGATAAATGCAGTGAGGAAAGCTATTAAACCCATGAGCTGGGACAGCTTTTCCATTTCAGTGCCTAATGGGTACTGGCAGCAGGGCTGTGCTGGGTGGTGCTGGCAGCAGGGAAGGACCTGGAGGGAGGATGCAGGAGAAGAGCAGCACCAGAGGTAGAAAAGGTTGTTATGGTCATAACAGCTGTCTAAGTGCTTGAGAATCTCAATATTAAAAGCCAGTTTGGAGGGATTGGCCATGAAAAAGGGGGTCTTCAACACAAACTCTGCCTGTTTTGAGCCTCCCTAGGGAGAAGATCTCTCTGAGGAGCTTGGCACTGACCTCAGCTGTACCTAAAAGAACCAAAAATAGGAACATTTTCAAACAGTTACTGTTTGCTTTAGATAGTGATGTTTTAATCTTAGCATATGATGAAATAACAATCTGTACTTAATTGTTGGTTTATTAGTTCTTGACACTGCAGTGTGGTGCCATCATGGCAAACAGAAATGACATTGTAATGAAGAAATGAAGGGTATCAAAACATGCAAAACCTAAACCAGAGCTGGAATCACTCTGAGTTTTGTGTTAACCCACAATTAGCCCAGTATTGCAAGTGCCAAAAGATGTGATGGTTTCAGGTCAAAACCCAGTTGGGATGCATTATCCCAAGGATCTGTTTTCCACGGTAAATGGAATGCAGTTTTTTCAGCTCTGAAGTGAAGTGTGCTTTCTTACACTGATTCATATTTAAAACCAGCAAAGCTTGGAGTGAAATGAAGAGAGACAGAGGAGTTTGGTGGGATGCTCTTCTGGGTGTACATCTGCATCTCCAGATGGGAAGAATTGCAACAAAACATTCTCCATGTCCTATGCAGCTTTGCATTGCTTAAACATTTAAGAGTCATTTCACTGCACAAAAGCATTGCAGGTGACAGCTGAAGGGAGAGGAGTTTGAATCCCCTGGACTTGGTTTTGTTGCTATTTCATTATTTCAGGGTATATTTTTAATTGGAAAATGGAGTTGTTTTATGGCATTGATAAGGCCTCTAAAGCCAGGTGCTAGTCCAGAGTTGTTTTGCAAATATGCCCAGAGCTGTGAATTATGACTTGAAGGGGTTTTATATATTTCTTTGATGGGGGTTTATATCCTTCATTGTCTGGCGTTCAGCCTTGTGAAACTTTAAATCTTACTGATTTTTTTTTGTTTGTTTGTTTAGTTTATTTTCCTTCTATAGAATTATTAGTAACAATTCAGCTACACATCTGTAGTAGAGCAGGTCATTGAAATAAGAGTACACTGCGGGGATTATGGTTTTAGAGGTGCTGAGGTACAACAGCACCTTGCAAGTGCTTTGTAGAGATTTCTCCGAAGGAAATTCAGAGTGGTGCCATCAGTTTGGATATTCTGCTCCAGTAAGCAACGGGGGCAGTCTGCTGGAGCACTCCTAATTACCATTTACTAGAGAACGTGACACACTGAAGGGGGAATATTTCCCAAAAGCCTTTGTGATGTAAAAAACCACTTCTTCAAAGAAGGGAATGTGCTAATGCTATTTTGAGAGGGTGGCATCGGCTCCAGTTTAATTTCATTAGCCCTTAGCAGGCACTTTTCAGGGACATCGGTGTCACGCCAGAGGCAGCTGGGTCCTCCAAACCAATGACTCAAAACTGCCGAGCTGGGGACGATGTCCTTTGAATACCTGAGAAAGGTGCTTCTCACCAGAGCAAGTGGAGGAGGGAAGGGCTCACTGTGGTAGCTGCGAGTCCGTTTAATGAAGTTAATAAAGTTAACTTTAATGAAGTTTAAAAGGAACTAAATATTAACTTGAAGTTGAAGCTACCTAGAAAAGAGAAAACAGACGCTCTTCCCCTGACTCTGTTTAAATGCCGCTAAAAATCTGCGGTGCCTGAGAAAGCTTTTGAGCAGCTCCCCAGAGAAATGCACCCATTACTGCTGAGAATAAACGCTGCATTTATTGGTAGAAGGCCGACTCTGTGTTCCACACTGCGGCAATCATTTGCTGGTTGACCGGGGGGGCAGGAGGAGACTTCACACCCGGCTGTGACCAGGGGCTGGGCAGGGGAGCTCCGTGGTGCTGAAGGCGGTGCACAACTCAGGTTACAGCCTCCCCTTCTGAAAATATTTCCATTAACACCTCGCTCAGCTCCTCTACAGTGGAGTTCTGTCAGGAAATAACTAAATTGTTGGGGCAGCTCTTGCAGGAATGGTCTTTGTCTCATGGAAGCAGGTGTTCCCAAAGTGTGGATCTGTGTGTTCTCTGAGCCAGGTCCAGGGCTGTCTCCATGGGACTGCAAACAAACCTGGGCTATATATAAATATTTATCAATAAATATATATACACTGCTATATATAAATACATATACATCACTATATATATATGAATATATATAAACATATATATTCATATATATAACTATACATAAATATATAAATAAATACATATATAAGAATAGTGCATATATATATATATACACACTATGTATATAGTGGTTATATTTATGTTTATAAATATTTTCTCTAAGTCGGGTCCAGGGCTATCTCCATGGAACTGCAAACAAACCTGAACTATATATAAATATTTTTATATAAGTATACATATACATTACTATATATAAATATATATAACTATACATAAATATATAAATAAATACATCTATAAGCACTGTGTGTATATATACACACTATATATAAATACATAGTGAATATATTTATGTTTATAAATATATTCTCTAAGCCGGGTCCAGGGCTATCTCCATGGAACTGCAAACAAACCTGAACTATATATAAATATATATATATGTAAATATATTTTATATATATATAAAATACACATAATAATATACATATAATAGATATATAATATATATATGTAAGTATATATTTGAAATATAAATATATATACACTACTAGATATAACTATTAATAAACATCTATAACTATACATAAATAGATAAATAAATACATATATAAACATAGTATCTATGTTTATATATGTATTTATGTATAGACTATAAAATGGATTTGAACTTTTGCACTTCAGGTTTGTGTGTTTGAAAACTTATCCTAAAGTACTGACTGGAAAAGCAGAAGAAGTGGAAGGGGGCTGTGGTAAGGATTGGCCATGAATGGGAGAGAACGAAATCCTCCATCAGCCCTCAGCAGAGAGCTCCCGGCTCCTGGTGCCGCCCAGGAATACCCGTGTCAGAGTTTTAGGAATTCATACTGAGGTGTCGTGTTAAAATCCCGGTGTAAGTCATTCCCCTGCCCGTCCCCTCCGGTTGTGCCGGGTTGGTGCGGTCACCCCTGGCTTCCCCCGGTGCTGCTGCTGCTCCTCTGGCTCCTGTCTGTCCCTTTGTGCCACCCCTGCAAGGCTGCTCGGGGATGCGATAAGGCACCGCCACTGAATTCCTGTTTTTAGACTGTTTTAGCCACTTGTGAGACTCGAGTTACAAGCGGTAATTAAATCCTTGGTTCCCTGCCTAATTAGTGACAATGGTGGCTCGTTAGGAGATCACACCGCGGAAACTCCAAGCCAGCAGTGAGGACGGGAGCTCTGGAACTCTGCTGGGAGTTGGGTTGGATCGAGAGGATGTTTTGTGGCTGTCTGAAAAAAAAAAAAAAACAACAAACCAACAAAGCAGCGATCCGATGCATTAGGGGATCTCCTGGGAACCCTCGGTGTGATAATCTGACAAGCTGTTGGGTTCCAGGGCCCCTGCAGGCAAGGGAGTGTGTGAGCCTGTGGGTCTGGATGGAAATGAGCATCCCTGAGAAAAATCGAGGCTTTAAAACCTGAATACATGGGTTTTATCTGTGTATTATATCTGTTCAAGCTGCAGAAACAGGAGTGACTTGGGAGGGACAGCAGCAGCCCCCAGCTCAGAGCTCACAGGGAGGGGGATTTGGGATGGAAGGATGAATGGGAGGGTAATCCAAGAGTGGGTACCTGTGCTAACAGAACTGTAAAGTCTGATGGGTTTATTGTTTTATTGGTGCTTCTGGGGCTTATTGTTTAAGACAGAAAGTGTCAGGTTGATTGAAGTTTCCGTTCTGGCAGAATGCTGCTCCTCACTCGTGACAGCACAGGCACAAAGAAATGACATTGTTTATATGTTCTTGTGGCACTTCACAGTGAAAACTCCCACAAAAGGCACGAGGATATTGGGAAGAGCTGCTCTGCACTTAGGAATTAATTTCCACAGGATGCTGAGCTTTCCTATAAATTACAGAATTACAGAATGTTTGACTACAAGTTTTGCCACCATTTCCTTTGGGACCTCTTTGGGTGTTTCCTTGTAATCCCACCCTGCCCTGGGTGTGCTGTCGTGTGTAGTGTTTATTCTCTGGAAAAGCAAGTTGCATTTCTGCAGACTTTGAACACGCAGAAGAGCTGATTAATTCATAGTTGAGGTGAGACCGGGTTTAAGGAAATTCAGCATTTGTTTGTTTGTTTGCCTGGTTCCTGGTGTGTTACAAAGTGTCTGTATTAGCAAAGCTGCCAGGGGGTTAATTTGCACTAACAGCCTCATCATCTCCCACCACAACCGTTTAGGATTTCATATTACTGCTTAGATCAGCAAGAGCAGAGAAAGGAAGGCTTGAGGAGCAGCCTGGACCTTGGGAGGAAAGAAGAATGGGGGGAAGCACTTCAGATACAGCCCTCTGCGTTTTCTGCTGTCAGGCTGCTTAGAAGAATCTCTTTTTCACACCAGCTCTGGCTCTGAGATGTAACCCTTCATTTCCAAAGTGCACTTTGCACAAGACAGACTGGCTCATTAAGGGGAATGTGTGGCACTTACCAAAATGTCCAGCTTGCTTCCTCAACCTCCCTGATTAGTTGTTAACCAGAACACATAAATAGTTGTGTGGATCATGAATCACAGCTTGGTTTTGCAGATAACAGAGTGTCTGCCAGACCAGACTTAAGTCATGCTTAGTCTTTCATTCACCCCAGGAGTGCTGGGGGAGAAGTTCAGCCCTGCAGGTGATCACTGATGCAAAAACGTTGTTACTGACCAGCCTGAGGGGTTCCTTATTTGGCATATTGGACATCTGTGGATCCTATTTTGAAGAAACAAAATTTTCCTGTGGATTGCATGGCTGCTTACTCAGGGCTGTAAGCTTTACCATGGCTTTTCAAAAACGAGGTGCTGTGATGGTAATTGCTGGAGTCACTGAGTCACTCGCTGTGCCTGGTCTCAGCAGGTTGTGCAGATACCACCAGCAGCAACACAAATATTTTTCTGCTTGAGGTTCTGTCTGGCTTAGAAAAAGCCCTGATTGCATTGAGAATTCTTCCTATGGAAAGGAAACACCAGCCCACAGTAGGAGCCTGTCACTTAGGAACAGGTCCAAATTTAGTCCTGTGGAAAGTAATGAGAATATTTACAGGCTTTAGGCTACTTTTTATTCCTCTGGATTCCAGACATCCATGAGAGGCCACATTAGCAGCAGCTTCTGATTTTCCCTTCTATAGCAGCCTGATTACAGTTTTCCAGTAAAAAGGAATGACAAAACCATTTTTTTTTGGTGTGTACTTAGTCACTGTTGGTTGTGTGATGATGACTGTGGACAATGTACCCTTGTAATGTGGGTTTTTCAGACCGAAGAGGATAAAAAGCTGATGTTAAAGCTGTAATTCATTTGTGAAGAGAACAGGGCTGGCCCAAGCAGAGGCTCAGGGTGAACACAAGGAAGAGCAGACAGCGTGTCACAAGTCAGCTGTGGGGACAGGAGTGTCACAGCCCTGCAGGTGACATCCCAGTAGTGTTCATGGAGGTGGCTTTGGGTCCTTGAGACAGGATTTTGGTTTGTGGGAGGGTCCTGCTGTCCTCACGATCCATGAGAGTGGCCATTCCAGAGGGAAGGAGCTCAGCCTCACAGCAGAGTGTCCCTCAGGTCCCTCAGGGCTGAGCTGGGTGACAGTGACCTTCCCAGAACTCCCAGTGCCCTTCCTGCTGGGTGACAGTGCCCTAAACCAGCCCTGGACAGGATATTATTGCAGGTGACAGTCCAGCCTGGGCACAGCCCATGAGGAAGATGTGTAATCTCCCTTTTCCACACTCAAGGGTGCTGCTGAAGAATTTTTCTCTTATCTATCTGAGACAATCCTACTGTAATTTGTACTGGGTAGAAATACTGAGAGAGCTGAATGAAGATTTTATCAGCTGGCTGTAGATAGTGACAGCTGGTTAATGTTAATATCTTCTGAAAGATCTTTAAAGAAATCTTGAATAGTTGTGCAGAAATTAATATGCCTCATCCCTCTTTGTGTTGCTGAAGTGGGGCTGTGCTGTCATCTCCAGCCTGCATTCTTTAATTTTCATAGCATCAGGTGATGGGCTCTCTGTCCATTGCTATGGTAACTGCTGCTTTATTTCTTACTCAAAGAAAACATTGACATAAACCCCGGTGCAAACGTGTCCTTTTTATTCACTGTGCACACCTAATGGATGCCAGAGCTGTGCAAATGTGTCATGATGGTGCTGGATGGGGAGCAGTGAACTGCAGGGCTCCTGCCCCGGTGTGGAACTGGTGTCACCTTTCAGCACACGGGGAATTTTATGGCAGCTCCTTCAACTCTGCTTTTATTCCTGCCCGTGTTTAATTAGATTTCAGATACTTCAGGGTGAAACAGTCCCTGGCTGGGTGTTGGTCAGTGCTGTGGGGGAATGGGATCTAACAGCAGATGAGGCATGTGAACTTTGTTTTTGCTCTTAAGCAGCTCCATTTTGAAGTGGAATTGATCCCATGAACTTTTGGCAGTTGTTCAAAATCCCTCCCAACCTTTTTGTGAGCGCTAATGAAGGGAGTAGCCGTTCTCTCCCTGTGTTACTACTTCTGGTTTGTTGCCTTAAAGCCCCAAAATGTCTCATGAAAAGCTCTGCAGAGCTGCAGTAGCCCATGTCCCCTCCACGAGGCTCTGCTGCCCAGTTTGCTCTCCAGGATTGCTGTTCCTCATCCTCTGTGAGTGATGCAGATGAGGAATAAAGTGTTCCCAGTTCCTGCCAGCATGGGCAGCTGCCTTTGAGTCCCCACACCCCTGTGACAGACACCCCTGCCAGGGATAGCTCTGAGGTCTGTCTCTTCTTGAGAATAAAAACTCTCCTGGAAAAAAAGTCTCCCTGCAAGTGTTTTCTAGGATTTTCCCTGTTCCCCTATCACAATTATCTGATAAACGTGGCAATTATCTTTTCATCCTAGAGTAAAAAAAAAATCAAAAAGAAACAATTAAAAAAATCTAATCATTATCTACAAGAAGAGCCTTGCATGTTCTGTGTTACATTCTGTAGGATTTTAGATGGAAGTGGATGTAAAGATGTTCATTAAACATCTTTACAGCCCTGTTAGGTTCATTTCTCCTAACTCTTCCAGGGGTTTCCCAGGAGGAGATGACTCTGTAGCACCTTGCACTAAAATCAAGGCAGAGTTTAGTCTGACAGAGCATTTTGTTGGAGTGCTGCTCCCTATCACAATTATCTGATAAACATGGCAATTATCTTTTCATCTTAGAGTAAAAAAAAATTAAGAAATTATTAAAACATCTAATCATTATCTGCAAGGAGAGGGTTGCGTGTTCTGTGTTATATTCTGTATGATTTTAGATGGAAGTGGATGTAAAGATGTTAATTAAACATCTTTACAGCACTCTTGGGTTCATCTCTTCTAACTCTTCCCGGGGTTTCCCAGGAGGAGATGACCCTGTACCACCTTGCACTAAAATCAAGGCAGAGTTTAGTCTGACAGAGCATTTTTATTGGGGTGCTGGCATTAGAGATGGGGAGCAGTGTTTTCAGGGTGGAGGAGGCTGTGAGCCCCAGTTCTGCAGGAGGTTTTTCCTGCAGAGAGCTCTGCGTCCTCCTGTGCAGGGACTCTCTAAATCAGGGCTGTGCTTTCTGAAATGCCTCATCCTGCAGAGGGAAATGCGCTGGCACTGCAGTGACAGTCGTTGAAAGGGGTCTGAGTGCTCTCCCCAAAGACAGCACTTAGATAGGGCAGATAAGCAGTTGATAGGGCGCTGCTTTTGTGCTTCCGCGGGGTTATTTCAGCCCTGCACTTTGCTGTGGTTTAAATACTCCCGATGCTGCTTTGGGGCTGCTCCTTTTCTGGAAGCAGCAGGAGCAGAAGGTGTGGTTTTGGGGCCGCACAGGAGAGGTGTTAGGTGAGAGCCACTCTCTTGTTCTCACAGCACAACAGCTCTGTTCTCATCTCCCCAAAGGCGGGTGAGTCACGGCCAGCTCTCAGCTGGGGACGAGAGCAAGCCCGGGGAAGGGGAAACGGTCGGGAACTTCTTGTTCTGGGAGCTCAGTTTGTTCAGAGAGGCAGCGATTGTCCTGTTGTGCTGTGTAATTATATCTGCCTCCACCTATCCCACTGCTACTCACTCCTGATGCGTGTTCTGATCTCAGCCCTGCCTGTTCAGGGAGGAAATTTAACAGATTTATGGCAAAAAAACAGGTGAAAAATCCATGTGTCCTTCTCTGCTCAAAAAAAACCCATCAAAAATAGCATCTATAATGTTACTTTGGAGTGTTACTTTGATAATTAGAATTAATAAAAGCGATGTTACTTCGATAATTATTTAAATGATGCTAGGAGCCTCCTGGACTGGTTACATTTACTCTCTGATTTGCCTTTTTCACCAAATACTCAACTGATTCTGCAACATGAGAGAAAAAGGGGGGAAAAAAGGCACGAGGATTGTGGCAACTGAGTCTTTCCAAATGCAAGAGAATTGGTCAGTTGTGTTGAAATTCACAGTTGCCATGCTGAAGTGGACTCAAGTGTTTGTTTAATGGATAACTGCTTTTACCTTTTATTTGTCTGTTCCAGAAACATAAAAACATGGAAAAATAAGAAATACAAATTGAGTTTAACTCAATCTGAGCATGTTCTTAGTATCTGAAGAAAAAAAAAAACAACTAAAAAAGGCTAGCTATTCTCTGTTTTATATTAGAGCTTCATTATTCAGAGCAGAAAGAGCCATGTGTGGGAATTCATTTCAGATGGGTATTTTGGAGAAAATTGGAATCTGGATTGATTTTTATAGGAAATTCTTCAAATCTGGCCATTTATGCTTTTTTTAACATCTTCCTAGTGTGTTTCTAAGGCTTAAAGCACCCTTAGAGAAAAGCTTCTTGTAAGATTCCAAATGAGTGGTGCTGACCTGGTGGGTAAAGCTGATTGTGCTTAATAATCAGACTTCTCTTCTTTTTTTTTTCCTCTCAATTTTCATTTCAATTAAGTTTTTTATTCTGATACAGGTAAATTTATGTGAGTGAGTAAGTTGGTTGCACTAGAACTTGAGATTTATACCTTTCCCTGAGTGTGTGGTTTAGTGTCCAAATTCCAGTGCATCCTTTTGTAGAGCCAAGTGGACTGTTGTTTCCTTGTTGGACTTGGCTCTCCTTGCTTCATCTGGAGCTGTGCCAAAAACATGAATATTCATGACGCTGTTAAACAAGATTTTTATTGAAAACAAAAAATGGATCTGAAGCTTTCATTTGTCATTCTGAACTCAGCTAGTGAAAGCCCTGTGAACAGGCACATTTATCAGGGAGGTTTTCCTGGTGTTTTCTGGGGGTTTTTTTGCTTATCGAATGAAAATTTGTTAGAGACCAAGAGTATCTCACTGGGCAGCCAACCTGCTGCTAAGAGATTTCTGGGTAGGATATGAATGTAATAGAGATGAAAAAATAGAAATGAAAATGCATTATTTTATATGGTGTATCAGGTATGAAATACTTTGACAAGTGTTGAGCCTCAAGGAAGGTGATACAGGCAGAGGACAGATGTAGCAGAGTTCACAAAAGCCAGTGTTCCCTTTTTCCAGGACATTCCCAAACCTTTTTTGGGATGTGCATTCCCTAAGATCAGAGCTGATTCTGAGTCCTGTGCAACGGCTGAATAAGAGGAAGGAAGGAAGGAAGGAAGGAAGGAAATAAAAAAACCAGGTTTCTCTTGCAGCCTCCAGCCTGTCCAAGAAATTAAATATTCTTAGCTTTTAGATGACACATGGAACTGATGTGAGAGGTCCTCCCTTGTTTATTTTGCAAGGTGAAATTCTCATGAGAACTCGCTGTCTGTTTCCCCCTGCAAAGAGACCAGCTAGGACTTTTTCCTTCTATGTGTGCTATCCAGAAAAACAGTATCCAGAGATTAGTAGGAATTAGTTAATTTGTATTCTCACTCAATCCTCTGAACAGTCCAGTGTGGTGCTTTGGTAACCTGTTGCCCAACGTGTTAGGTTGGGTGGTGTTCATTTCCAAACCAACAGGAATGCTGTAAACTACCTAAAAGTTGTGTAAGCTGCAGTGAAACAGGTTTGTTTTTTTGGGGTTTTTTTTTTCAGCTATCTTAAACAATTCTCCTCCTAGCTAAAGGAGGAAGGCAAGAACTAATTCCACACAAATTGCTTGGGGAAAAAAGGGCATCAGTGAGTGCAAGAAGAGAGAACATGAAAGGGCAGGAGATCACAGGCAGTTCCCAGTGAATCCTGATTTCCTCTGCACTGAGGGATTTGCCACCTGGATTATTTTGTCCCCAGCTGCCGTGCTGGCAGTGCAGTGGGCCAAGTTTTCCTGCAGGACTATTGCAAAGGCTTGGGGTATCCCTGGAGGAGCTGTGGCCAAGGAGGGAGGACTTTGAAGATTTGGAAACCAGGCGGGCTCTCAGTGTAGAGTTGTGGGAAAGAATTGCTCTAACAACAAACTATTTGCTCTTAAAGAGGGGAAAGTATGTAACACCATCAAAGGGGGACGAGGACTCAAAGGGAAACACATGTCTGAAACATACGGGTCAAGTTTATTTGAAAGGAAAATTTGTTTGCTTTTGATTCTTTATAACATTTCCCATAGAGACAAGCAAATATAGCTGCCACATTTTTGGCAAAGGGTATCTTATCCTAAACCTGAAACACTTAAATACACATCCTTACAGAAATATGCTCTCTATTAGTTTCAGCTGTGGGGCTGCCTTTTGTAGTTTGGTGTTTTGTTTTCCTCTATTGGCTGTATTTGAAACTTTAAAAGGGCTTGGTAATAATAATAATAAAAAAAGTTGTTACTGCTTTTTTAAGAAGAGAAAGAAGGACAAGGTGGTGAAGAGCAATCTTCGTCAGGGGTTCTGGTGTCTGAGCAAAGGTCTGCAGGAGTGGGACACTGGAGATATAAAACCTGGGCCTGAAACCACCCGAGGTTTGGAGTTATTGAGAGTGGTTATTAGAACTGGTTGGCTCTTACAGAAAACATGTGGGTAGCTGTAACTCAGGAATCCTCTCTGGCTCTGCTTTCCAAAAAATATCCATTAGCAGAGTGGAAATTTGATGTAGGAATAGGATGAAGTCAAATCAGCCCCTAATCACTGAACCATTCTGGTCCCAGTGCCCTCCCTGGGCTGGAATAAAGCAGTTTTTTTCTTTTTTTTTTTCTTTTTTTCCCAAATGGTGCTGCCAATCCCCCACCACTCTCTCTTTGATTCAGTTCACTTTGTTTATTTTTAAATAAACATATGGCATACTCATCTCTCACCCAGACAGAGAGCTCTCCTTGATGTCAGTGGGGGCTTCAGCACCTTCAGGAGGAGATTGGGATCAATAAAGGAGCTCCTGGGAGCTGGCCAGGCTTATGTTCCACTCTCCCCAAGGCAGGGTGCTTGAGAAAACAAACAACCCAGCGAGACCTAATCGAGTTAAGTGCATTTAAAACACCCCTGGGGACTCTCATCGAGGGGCTGCAGTCAACGGGATTGCTGCAAACCTTTCAAAGCCTTGGTGCAAGAGCTGGGCGAGCTCATGGCTCTGTGATTTGCCTTTTCACCTAATACTCAACTGATTCAGCAACATGAGAGAAAAAGGGGGGAAAAAAGGCACGAGGATTGTGGTAATTGAGTCTTTCCAAATGTAAGAATATTGGTCAGTTGTGTTGAAATTCACAGTTGCCAGTCCGAAGTGGACTCAAGTGTTTGTTTAATGGATAACTGCTTTTACCTTTCGGGTTTTTTTTCTGGAAACATAAAAAGGATGGAAAAATAAACACAAATTGAGTTTAACGCAATCTGAGCGTGTTCTCAGATTTGAGAATCACTCAAAAACTCAGTCAGAGCCTCCGACCTGCAGGGGAGTGGCTGCAGTGTCCTGCCTTTTCTTCTCCTGCTGCTTACTGAAATAAATGTTTGTGTACAAATACACACATATATATGTGAGGGGGGCTTAGCAGAGCCAGGGTCCTGATGTTTGTGCTTAAGTCTGATACCTGTTCTTCAAACTGGTCCCTTTTGGCTCATGGAATCACAGACTGCTTTGCGTTGGAAGGGACTTGGGAGCTCATCCAGCTCCAAGCTCCCTCCACTGTCCCTGCCTGCCCAGAGTCCTGTCACTCTCCACACATTGTCCAGCACGTGGGACTAGATTTAGGCTGAGATTAGGGTTTATGGGACAGAGCTTTTCCTTTCCCCTCCATGCAGGTGCTGCCCTTGCCTTTTCATGCACGTTGCAATACTTTGATGGGGGAACAAGAGCCAGCAGCGACAGACACGGGGACAATTGCCAGGGTTGTCTTGGCTTTGTTTCCTTTCCCTCTCCAGCCCAAAATCCAGGCAGGGAGAGGAGGAGCAGGGGGTTTGGCTGTTGGCCAGTTTGCTGAGGGGTTGGCACACAGCACACATCTGCCCCTGAGGATGGATGGTGGCAGAATTCCGAGGACACTGAATGTCCTGCACAGCCCTGACCTGCCTCAGGTGATGAACTGCCTGAACCCCCTGCTCTGGCTCCTGACACTGCCTGCCTCTCAGCTATTAAATGTCTCTTAATTCAGCTAAACCAGGTGTGCAGCCACGGCAGGGCTGTGCTCTGTGTCCCAAAGTCTAATTTTGTTCTTTTGACAGGGCTATATCCGTGATTTTGGGTGACTGATAAGGCAGCAAATATGCACAGATTGTGTTTTACACACATTGAGATCAAAATCTCTTCCACTGCTGGGCTTCTTTACCCAGAAGGAATATGTTCTTTAAATATTTCTTCACAGCTAAACTCAAGCTGAAAGATTCAGTCATCTGCCAATCTTTGTGTGCAGACCTGGATTTCTGTATCAAACTTGGTGGGTGCTGGACTTTGGTTCTCCAAACCTTGAAGTCTCTTGAGCTCTGAGTCCCAAATGACTCCAGTATTTCTGTGCTCCAGGTTTTTATTACACTGAATAATAGAATCATTTTTCCTCCTAGGAGTGAATCCACTCTTTGGGTTGGATCTCATCTTCATTCACTCCAGACTCATCTTGATGTCATAATAATCAGAAAATTTCATGTTGTCAGTATTGGGTCTTGGCCTTTGTGCTGAGGACAGATTTAAGAAAATTCATTCCTGCTAACACAGAGATATTTAGAGATTCTGATCTACTTCTAGGAGTGATGATGATAAAGAGGGTGAAACATTCTAATGAGCCTTTTCCAGTAGTCTGACTTCTCTCCAGACATACCTAGGTTTTGCTTAGGAAATACAATTTCCATAATAATTTAAAATCTGTCAGACTCCTTCCCAGTCTTGTTCTGTGTTACACAGTAAACCTGAAGGATGGTCTTTTTTAAGGACAGCCCAAGATAAAAATAGTATCTTTCTCACAGAAACGGGTGAAAGAGTTTTCACAGACCCTGCCAACAGTGTTCCTGGCTCGGAGCATTTCTATTTATCCTGCTTCTCTAAAAGCCCTGAATTCACTTTCGAGTTTGAAAGCATTAAAAAAAAAATAGAATAAAATAAATTGGAGATCCAGATTTGATGGTGCACTTGAAAGATCCAGCAGGCATTAAAGTTCCAGCTCATTTTTGAGTTGTTCTCAGCATCAAGCACTGAGATGCCAAATTCTGAGGTGCTGGCAATGCTCCCATTTGCCCAGCAAAGCAATCCCATCATAATTAATGTGGCCAGGCTTCTCTGGGGAGGGAAATATTTATGGGATCTGCAGAACCCACAGAATGAACCGGGATAAAGGAGCTCTGCCAAGCTGGGCTGTGCAGATTAAGGACATATGGTCGGTGTGGCTGCTGCTGGCACTGTCCTGTGAAGCTTGTGTTGTCTCTCTGCCATCCATCCCTGCTGCTCCCAGGTGCCACTCCCACTCTCAGGTGCCACTCCCAGGTGCCACTGCCAGGTCCCAGGTGCCACTCCCCATCCCAGGTGCCACTCCCAGGTCTCAGGTTCCAGTTCCACTCCCAGGTGTCAGGTGCCACTCCCAGGTGTCACTCCCAGGTGNNCCCACTCTCAGGTGCCACTCCTACTTCCAGGTGCCACTCCCAGGTGTCACTCCCACTCCCAGGTGTCACACCCACTTCCAGGTGCCACTCCCAGGTGTCACTCCCAGGCCCCAGGTGCCACTCCCAGGTGTCACTCCCAGGTGTCACTCCCAGGTGCCAGTCTCAGGTGTCAGTCTGGGTCCCAGGTGCCACTCCCACTCTCAGGTGTCACTCCCAGGTCCCAGATGCCACTCCCAAGTGCCACTCCCACTCTCAGGTGCCATTCCCACTCCCAGGTGTCACTCTCAGGTGCCACTCCCAGGTCCCAGGTGCCACTCTCAGGTCACAGCAGGAGCACCCCCAGGTGATCTCAGGGTGTGTTCTGGGCTCAGTGAGCAGCTGCAGCTCAAACACAAAGTGCCATCGAGCAGTGCCAGCACCTCCCCATCCCTCTCTGTGTTATATAAAACTCTTCACACAAATAGTTGGGAGTTTCTCATTATCCCAACTTTTATAGAAGTTCTGCAGCCAAACCCATGAACAAATCTGCTCTAAATGTGGAATAATCCTGCTAAAATCACCACGGAATTTAACCCAGTATATCCAGATTAAATAAATCCTGCTGGAAAGACAATTAAAACTTCAATTTTTGTGTTGATGACTTCAGTGTTTTACTTTTAAAAATCTGTCTTGAGGAGGAATAATACTGTAGGGCACTTAAATTATTTAATTTTGTTCTCATGCAGAACAGCTAGTGAAAAGCTGGGTTAAAGGCTGCCCAAAATTACAAATGATTGTTTATTTTTGATAACGGTGTTTACCTCACTGGAAAGACATTGGCATTTGGGAATGGGAAATGATGGGAGATGTAAACAGAAACATCCTTCATTGTCAGGGCAGCTCCACTACAGAAGCACGTTCAATCAGCACTAGGTCCTTCTCATTAAGTGGTGTCACTTAATTACAGCTCCAGGTGAAACAAAATGATTTGCAATAACCGTGTCAATTTAATTAGCATGATACAAATATAAACTTTTTTTTTTTTTTTCCCTCATTGCATAATGCCCGGCCATGACCTCTTTAAATGTATTTACTTTTATTGACATTTTAATTGGCCTCCCACACATGGCTCCTCAGTGCAGTGATTTTCACAGAGACAAAAGGCAAATAAATGACTGTGTCACTCACGGGAGGAACCACATCACATCACATTGTTGGCTCCTTCCTGCTTCTCTTCCCAAGGGGTAAAAGTATCCTGAAAAATCTCTGGTGTGAACAGCACAGTGAGAGACAACACTTATGTATTATAATATATATGTTATATAGTATATAGTATATAGTATAGATATTATTTTATGTTATATATATTACATTCTAGTCTATTTACTTATATTATATTTGCTTATATAATATATATAAGTATAATATTATAATATATAACATATAATATAATAATATACATTATTATATATTATATAATATATATAATATATTATATAATAGACATTATATTATCTATAATATAATAGATATTTTATTTATATATATATATATAATTTGCTTATATATTTTATATAATATTATATATTTCACCCAGAGGTAACCAGGGCCCTCCCTGACCATTGAGCTGGGATAAACTGCCAAAGATATCCAGAGCATTGCATTGTATTCTCACACCCCAACAAAGGTTTCCACATAAGGAAAAGGGGGTTCAGTTTCACCCCTGAATTTTAAGGAAAAGCACCAAAAACTTGTGTGTCTCCTTCACCATCATTGGCCCAGCACCAGTTGGATCTTTGGGATGTTTCTCAAAAACATATTTCATATGCACATGTGTATCTTAAGTACACAAGAAAGAGCCTAGAGGTGCTCAGGGCTTTTTGGGCTGCCTTAGCCAGGTGTAAGGGGCTTCTTTGCACTGTGCTTGGCTTTTGTTTTGTTTTTGTATTGTTTGTTTTTTTCTCGTTTATGAAAACCTTCTGCTTTTCAAAGCACACCCGATCAGCCCTCTCACAAATTGTTTTAAGGCATTTCTGTGAGGTGCTGGACACTGTCAGAGTGTATTGAACCCTTGTGGGGCTGAAAACGTCTGGCCCAGAGAATAATTCAATACCCGAGCAGTCCTCAGAGGAGACTTCAGGCCCATTTATCTCCTTTTTAAAATCAGCCAGGCTTAAAGGGAATCTGGAACCAGAGCATCTTTCCCTCATCTCTGACTTTTCCCCATGTTGCAGTTTGTAGATACTTCTGCAAAGTCTTTCAGGGTCGTAAATGATTTCACACTTCATGTATATATATATAACATTTATTTTTCCATTATTTAAACCATTTTTCCTGTTCTTACCCTGGCCAGTGCAAGGCAGTTCCAGCTGCCATTCTCTGTGGAGGGTCGTTAGGTGCAGGATCTTTTAATTAACTAACCAGGGGTCAGTTTTTTCAGAGCATCACCTTTGGGGTGCCTGAAGAGAAGTTGTGAGGCATCCAAGACAGAATGAGTGTCTATATTTTTTAGAACTGGACTTTGTTAAACGTCATCTGGGTGTTCAGCTGTTGCAATACCTTTAGAAATCTGGGTAGGTCTTGGTGTGATTTGTGAGCTCAACAAAAGGTGCTCTAAAGAAAGGAGTTTTACATCCTGAAAAATTGCTACTGAAACAGCAGTAAAAGGCTTTGCAAGCTCAGAACTCAAAATTCCTTCTGTACCTTTACCAGGAAGATGAAGATAGAAAAGTAAGTCAGGCCTTTTTCTCACTCATTGGAAAATTTACTTTCCCTCTGTGAGCAGTAGAATTTTGTGCCATGCCCCAAACGGTCAGCTCTGTTCCTCTGCCTAGAACTAATTCTCACTTTGCCCAGAAGTCATTTGAAAAGCTCTTCTTTAAATTTTTTAAAGCAGGAAAAGCTCTGAAATGTAGCAAAAACCCAAAGTACAGAAGCAAGTGGGAATTCACAGCAGAAATGACAGATGTGGAAGAGACCAACCTGCACCTTACCACCAGTGCTTCTAATTATAGGCCAGCAAAAGAAAATTTCAAGCTGAATTTTGCCAACATTCAGCCCACGACAGTCGGTCTGTGATTAGTCATGGCATCAAAACGTAAACAAAAATAATTCAATCATCAAAGCAGAAATCCCATCTGCAAAGGGGTGGAAACACTGAGATGAAAGAAGTGCTGCCTTTGAGGAGGCCAGAGCAGGATTGTGGTGTAACTTTTGAATCCAGCAGAAAAGCTTCATACACCATATAATATATATATATATATATATATACAACTTATATATATATATACAACTATAGTATAAAATATATGTGCAACTTTTAATGTGGCTGAAAACACAACCAGAACTTCATTTTATGGCAGCATCCTTGGAAACCAAAGTGTTTCTTGGCCTGTGAATCTGATGTTTTCAGACTGGCAAAGCCTCAGCTAGAAATTAATGTGTCTAAAGACTGGTTTTGTTTCGTAGAGCACAGATAATATGAAAATTTGATTAGTTCATACTCCATCAACATAAAAGATATGAGGTATGAATATTCTATTAACATCTTTGAACTGAACAAATGGCTCTGCCTGCTCGGTTTGCAGGCACTGGATTGCACAATCACAGAGAACTCCTCTGTTTGTTACAAAGGCTGATACATAATGCCAGCTTCAAGGATTTATCACTTTGCAATAGCACTGCTAGGACAGTTCATGGTCTACTACAGAAGCAAAATAAAAATGGAGGCTGGAGTTATAAATGAGAACAGAAAAAAAAAAGTCTGAACTCCCTCTGCTTTTATGATTTTCATGAATATAATGAGAGATGGGTGGGCCATTTGAATAGATAAATGATGTGTGGTGGAAGTACAGAGAGCATCAGGAGAGAGAGATTTTTCCCTCTAAGCATTTAAAAATGTCCAGTTCTTGTGATAGAGGATGATTTTTAGGTGAAGTGCAATCCAAACCCTCAGTGTCTACAGTGGATTAAAAACTCTTTCTGGCTCCTTTTCAGAGGTGATGTTTTAATGTCATATTTGGTGCCTCAGACCTTTTATCTTCTCAAAATCCTTTTTCTGTAGCTGCAATTGTAGAAACAGTTCTGCTGTTGCCTCCAATCCTATTTCCATGAAATGCTATATGGCTCCCTCTTCCCACTAATGGAAAAAACTCCATTGTTGTGGTGTTTATAGCTCTGGATTATTAGGAGCTGAGTTTGGCTAAAATTCTTGGCAAAATGATGTGTTCAGTGAAGAGTACAACTTTGAGGCAGCCAAAGAAATTAATATGTCACATTTTAATTTAAGAAAGAGCTGAACAACCTGAAAATGAAACAGAGCCTTTCAATTTATGAAAAGAAAAAAAAATTAATCTCATCCAGTAACATTTTTTCCTGCCTTCTGGTAAATAGCAAGCCCCCAAACTATTTTCTGTTGACAGTAATAATTTTACCTCTGTCGGTGGTTTAGTCTGACCAGCAACTCCCCAAATCCATTACTCACCAAGTTCTATTTCTGAGCTTATACTTTTTAATATCCTGTAAAAATGCTGGGAGTTGTTTTTCGTGATTTGAAGCATCCTCCTGGGGCAAGCAGCATTCCTGCACTTGTGTTCCTGCTGATCCCACACCATGAGAGTCTCCTGTGCTGAGGCTTTTTCTTTCCAAGTCACTTCTTGTTGCAAACAGCTTCAAGTGCAGGGGAAACCAACTGTCCTTGGGTGAGATTTCCAAAATCTTCATCAGAGTCAGCCAAATCTGCTCCATTTTGTGTTTAACATGGAGTTAGAGTGAGGGGGAGGACACATCTGCAGGGATGATGTGCAGATGGAATTTGGCCCTGAGGTCACTGGCCAGCAGTGTGTACTTTCTTTATTTTTGTGTAAATTCTGTAAATTCTCTTACAGACCAAGCAATTTGTAAGAGAATTTTCCTCATCCTTATGCATGAAAGAAATCCAACCGTTGTTATTTCAACACAATTACGCTGGCAAAATCTCCCCAGAATATCTCCTTGAGTCTTCAGGCCAATGTCATCTTATTTATGTATTTTATACATGGATTTTTCTTCTTTTGGAAGGCAGGACAAGTCTCTGCTGTTTTGTGCTGTGGCCACACTTGAGCCAGTGATACCATCCCTTAATCACATTACCAAACTGGCACAAAGGAGAAGGAAAAACGTAATGCAGGCTTTTGGATGAGAGTCCTGAGATGGAGATAAACCATTTCCTGGCTCCCTTAATGGCTTTATTCCTTTTCAAGGGGAAAAATATGCTTTTATCAGCTTTGAAGGTCAGGTAGTAAAATCAGAGGTTAAGCAGTTTCACTTTAGTTTTGGATGCAGCATTAAAAATTCCTGTTCAAGGGCTGGATCGAGCACACACAGCCACTTCTGCCTTTTTATGGATCTCAGCACTGGAGCACAACTCCAGAGATTAAATCATGCAATCACAGAATGCTTTGGGTTTGGGTTTGGGAGGAACCTCAGCCCCTTTCAGTTGGGACCTCTCCTTTGAAAGCCAGAAGTTCAGGCCAAATCCTGAACCCACTGCAAGCAAACCCCTAAAAAATGCAGCAGGTTTGTTGCTTTCCACGTTGGGTTTCTGTCCACTTAGAACTGATCAAAAGCCACAAACAGATGTAGTTGGATTAAGCCTGTGAAATTTGAACTGCAGCTCCTTAACACTGCAGCTGCCTCCTGTATGAAATAGCCAGAACAGGGCTGGAACTGCAATCCTTCTGTTCTTCTGTACTCACAGGGAAATACCCAGAGCTCCCTGCCCTGTGCAGGGATGTAAATCCCTGTGTTCTGTTCTCCTGCACAGGGAAATACCCAGTCCTGGGGCTGGCAGAGCTCCCTGCCCTGTGCCGGGGTACAAATCCCTCTGTTCTCTCTTCTGCACTCACAGGGAAATGCCCAGCCCTGGGACTGGCATTGCTCTGTGCCCCATGCAGGGGTGTACTGGCACCTCAGTGAAAAATCTGGTCGTTTCTTAGAAAATGCTGTTGGGAAGATGGAATTTTAGATGTATAAAGGACATTACCTTGAGAATTCTGACACTCTGAGGACATCAGGTGTACTATTTAATAGCTCAGCACAAACTCCTTCATTGCTAACTCTAATGTTAAACAAAAAAAAACACATGAAAATCTGTTTCTGTTATGTGAAGGCAAACTCACTTCATGGAGGTAATGCTAATATTTAGTCAGGGGAATGCAGAATGATTGACAAGATACTTTTAAGGACTTACTTTAAGGGTTTTGTAGAGGCTTTAAGGGGAAACATCCTAACCAAGATTTCTTTTGAAGACGCTCTTTAAAGACATAGAAAATCAACATCCTGCATTTACAGAAATGTGGCCATTTCTGCCTCAAAGACTTGAACTGTCAGGAGTACAACAAGGCCAGCACCACTGGCTGTTTCCTGATTTCACACATACATTGTTAAAGGACTGAGGAAGGGGAGGAAGGCTCAGTGCAGGAGCTGCTCCAGTTTCTCAGTCCTGCCAGGGAGCTGTGAGCAGGATCAGCACTGGGGGTATTGATTATGCTACAATCCCCTGGTGGTATCAAAAGTGAAGGAAGAATCCCAAAGTGATGAATTTCTGCTTGTCTCAGATGCATCCCTGTGCTTTGTAAAACGCCTCAAGTTTCTCCAAAGGCTCCCCCAATCCACTGGATGGCCACTGATGGTAGCCAGGTTCCATTTCAGCTCTCACAGGCAGGCAAAGGGGATGTGAAATGTGCTGTGACTGGGAGAATAGCATCATACATCACCCCAGGCAGCTTCCAATGGGGACAAATGGCCACTTGTGTAGTGCAAGATCAGGCTTGGGGATTTCATTTTTTAAGTATCAGGATGATATGGCAATCAGGTGGGGGGAAATCCTCCTCCCACTGCCTTCTCATTTTGGAGTTTCAGACACTTTCCCCCCACTTTTATAGCAGCACTAGATCATATTTACAGCATCCAGCATTTCAAGGTTAGATGGCCAAGTGTTGAGTCAAGAAAAAATTGCCTTCTCAGGGATACTCAAATATTTCAGTTCATGTCTGAGAGACAGCACTGATGTGCCACTGGTTGATTTCATTTCAGAAATGGACACCACAGTGATTCATCTAGGGAGTCAAAAGGCTGATCTCAACCTCAGCACTCACTTTTCAAACACAGTCCATGATCAGACCTCTTGTACACAGGCAAGGGATTTATTTATCTACAATGCTGCTGCTTCTGGAGGTTTCCAGGGTTTTTAAACCAGCATGTTTCAGATACAAATGCAGCTGAGTTCTGGATGTGTCAGGGGGCTGAGAGTCCCCACCCGGATTTCCTCAGTGTGCTGTCACTGGGTTTTCCTTTCACCTGCACTGCTGTGTCTTCACACTCACTGTAGGAATTAAAGCAAAAAACTGTGAGAGGTATGAAAATGTGGCTGTTGCTGGGGAGTTCAGAAAGTTTTTTTCCTGTGCAACAGCCTCTGTGAGGAAAAAAACATGGGAAAAAGTTCTTTTCCTGTGCAACAGGGTGGTGAAAACAGGGAATCCTTCCCTGGGCTTGTGTGGCTTGGGAGGAGAGAAAAGATGGAAGAGGAAGCCCAGACAGGTTGTAGAATTTATGTCCTTGAAGGATTTCAAAATCCAGCAGCCCTGAGCAGCCTGCTATGAGTTCAGTGGTGAGGAGGGGACAGGATGAGGGTCCCTGACCTTGTGTTGTTCTGTGCTGCTGGGGAAAGAAAGGGAATTAATTAGAAAAAGGACCTGGAGAAGGTTGAAGGGGAATGTGAGTATGGATGTACAAAATCAATTAGAGAGCATAAAGCCTACTGGAATAAAATATGGATCACTTAAGGACTATCTATCTTAATGCATCATCTTTTCTTTTGCCAATGAATGGAGAAAGTAGGATCAGCAGGTTAAGTCAGAGCAGGAATGACCAGGGACTTTTGCAAATAGTTCTGACCCTTTCCTGCTTTCCATCTGTGATACAATGGCTGTTGGCTGCCACATTTCCATCCTTTCTTTTAATCTCTGTCACTTCTTGTCAACAGGATTTAAAGTAGCCATAAAGATTTGATGATCTCAGTGTCTTCCCCCTGGCATTCTGTGTTTCTAACTTTAAGTAGTTCTGTCTAAAACCCAACGTTTCCAGCACATAAAAATCTCCCTTTGCAACAGGAAAATGAAAGGTTTTTGTCTCCCTGCAAAGCTCTGGCTGCTCTGCAGGGAGGGATTCTCCTGATTTCCCATCGTTTGTGGCTTAGCCAAAGAGGAAAACTGGAGTTTGTGCCACTCTTGGTGGCTCGAGCTGGAGTTCAGCTCTGTCATTTCCAGGTGTGCTCCATTTCTTGGAGTCCTTGATGACAAGCTTGCTTGATTGGAATTACCCTTTTGGCTTTAACATTTTCCAGCAGCCATTTCAGGAAATTCAAAGGAGGCACAAACAAATAAAGGTGACAACTCTATTATTGTAAATAAACCTGCTGGAAAAGACCCAGTGTGTGTTTTATGCCTTCAGGATTAGTGTTCCTTCCCAGGGAAGGATATTTTACCTCACCATATTTACTACTTCTTTTTCAATAAAAATAGTTATGTTGCTTTCTGCTAATGTTTGTATATTCCCATTTGGGAACGAGACATTTATCAAATAAAGACGTAGACACCTGGCCTGATTCTGTGGTGATTAAAGCAAAAAATTAGGCTAAATGATGTATTTTTAATAACAGAGCAAAATTTGGAAGCAATTGAATCGCCAAAGAAATTATTCAGAAGAAAATGAATACTTTCAAGGGAAAAATAATACCTTAAATTCAAATCTCCAGAAGCTAGGAAACATTTTATATATTACCTATAAAATAGACCTATAAAATGGCTTTTCAGGTGATAATACATTTTCCAAAAATATAGCAGAATTCAGAATGGGCTGGACTCTGCCAAAAAATTATTATTTCCAAATTTTTGTTAAGCATCATTACAGTAACTTCTGATTAAAAATGGAATATATTCTTTTAAGCTTTAAGAGCACACCTGTCGTTCACAGTCCTTGGCTCCAGCTCTCAGAGTGTGCATTCCCTCACCTGTGTGATCAAAGATGAGCATTCTTGGAATATAAAGATGCCAAACCCTGTTTTCATTGCAGCCCTTGGATCAGTGGAGATGCCAAACCTTTCTTGCATAAAGCTCTGAAAATGTCATTGATGCAGCCACTTGGTATCTCCTTGCACTCAAAGCTGGCCGTGGTGGGACCTGCAAATTTTGCTTTTTGGTGTTTAACTATCGAGTTTTAAAGGGACTGAATGGTTTTTCAGTTTGAAAACGCTTTGTGCAAAAATAAATACCACACCATCTCATTAGCAAGAATGGTTTTCCTTTACGTTTCCATTGGAAGGTCGGCAAACACACGCTCATCCCTGCCCCGTTCTCCTGCAAAGCTGTGCTGAATTGTGCTCTAAATTATCCCATCTTAAAAACCCTGTTCCTTTTTTATCCAGTGGAAAAACCTTTACAAGCCTCCTAAGAGTCCTTGGAGCAGTTACCTTTGAACAATTATGCCGGATTGTTATAAATTTCCCCTTCTGTTTTTATTGCCTCTCTGAAGCGATCTGGGATTTTATATCCCTCCTTTTTCACAGGGTCTGGTTCTCCTGACAGATGCTTGCTTACATCTCCCAGGAACTCTAATGAGAGGCAGGCATATGTCTGCTTTCCAGCCTAGACCTCCTTATGCTCATTTTGCATTTCTTCCTTTTTTTTCCCTCCTCAAACCTGCCGTGAAGTTCGAGAGGAGAACTGGGGCGGTTCCATCCCGAGCTGTGCCTTCCCTCCACTGCTCCTGCTCTGAGGTCTCATCTTCAGTGAACTGCAGTTTAATGACACCAGTTTGCACTTACATTTTAATTCCTGAACGTTTCAAAAATGTGAAGTAACAGCAATAAGCTGTGATTGCACTCAGGGATTGGTGGTAGAATTCATGTCTGGTGGAAATTTTCATCTCAGCAGTGGAAAGCTGCTGTTCTCACAGGTTTCCATGTGCCTGCTGCTTTCTGCTTGCTTTGCCTTTCTCCTCCCATCCAGGCACTAAGATGCCGTTGGGAGGAGATGGATTGTGTGAATGGTGGGGGCTCAGAGGCTCAGAAACTCACACAACGTCCTGAGTTGGAAGGGACCCCCGAGGATCATCACCCCAGCAATCCCCCCGTGCATCCCTGGCAGTGCTGTCCAACAATGCTGGAACTCTGGGAGCTGAGAACTCCAGACTTTCTGTGCTGACAGACACTGACCTTCAAACAAACACTGCATTGACCTGAGGCTGTGGAAAAGGCTTCCAAAACTGAGTGACAGCACTGGGATTGTGGGTGTGGAGTTTGGATAGAAGTGTGTGATATCACAGGGTGGAAACTTAGAGTTTGAGGTTAGTTAAACTTAGTTAAAATTTAGTTTAAGGTTTTAGTGTATAGTAATGTATATAGAGCAAGATGGAAGATGGTGTTGGCTAAGTTCTTCTTTTACCTTCCTCATGGGTTTGGGTGCTGTTTTGTAATTCAGTGAAAAGGCCACAGTGTGGACCACAGGTGGTTGATCATTGGGTTGAAAGTAAAAATAATTTAGGTGTCATCTCGTTACTGGACAAAAAGTGCTTAGAAGACCTTGGAAAGAGTTAGAGACAGAGGCATTTTTCACCTTGTTAGCTAGAGCTCACAACTTGTGAGACTGGATAGAAGCCTCACAGCAGTTTATCCCTGGGCACGCTACAGCACCGATCTTTTGGACTTGTCCCCTTGACGTGCAGGTAGAAATCCCTCCTCCTGCCGTTTTCTCTGGTGTTTTGATTGTGGCTGGAGCCTCTGAGAAAACACAAAACCCTCTCTGTGAGAGCTGGGAAAAGCTGCGGTGCTGGAGCTGATGCACTGGAGGAGCTCAGTGGACACGTGCGTGTCTCATGAGACCCGGCTCTGTGGTTTAATCCCGCCTTTATCTCTCTTCTAAGTGCTTCTGATATTACAGGAGTTGCAAGGAATCTAATTAGCTAATGCTCCTACACGGTGTTCAGATCCTCAGATAAAAGCCTGCCCACAGGCGTGCGGGAGGTGCCAAGAAAGAGTTTGTAAACTTTGGTGATGCAGTGTCTGAGATGGAGAGCTGGTTTGGGATGATGGGGTGACTCCCGGTTTTCATTCTTATGCGTTTGCTTCTTAAAAGGAGTAAATAGCTGCTAATTAATGCGGGCTGTTCATTTCACTGTCTTAAAAACCTTTTCCTGCCTTGTCGAGGATGTCAAGAACTGCTTCTAAGTCAGACCTGTTTAAAGATTAGTTTGTACTCAGCCATTCAGGGCTGGCTTTGAGTATCGACTCAAAAACATCACGCTAAAAAGTCCTTTATAATAAAGGTAGGGAAAAAGCATTGCTTATTTTTATCACTTCTGTGCATCTGAGTTCAAACCCTGCCTCAGCACTAAATATTCCTTTAGCTACTAAAGCAAACAATATTTTGCTGCACAGCACTGGGAAGGTTGTTCATTCTCGGGTTGGAAGTGTCTTCTCCAAAGCCCTGACACAGCCCTGTTGAGAAACTTGACTGCTTGGCTGCACTGCTCGCTCCCATTAATGCAAAAAAAAATCATGAAGGAATTGGATGGAAAATGCAAAGCTTCTGCGCTTCTTAAATCCCCTAATCCTATTTTGAAGACTTAAATGGTGAATAGGCTTCAGCCTGGGGGTGTGCAAGGGGGTGAATTTCACTGTAGGTGAGTTGAAGTCACATCAGGAACAAAGCTGGGTTTATTCTCCTGCAGATCTGTGCCATTCACTGAGCTTATCCCATCCGGGAATGGACAGGGGAAATGCTTGATTTCTAAAGCTTTCTTTTGGAAATGCTGCATCATCCAACCAGTATTCACAAAATATTTGATGTTGACACGCTGAAAACGTTCTCATGAAAGGTGCCCCAGGTGTCATGAAGGACTGACAGCTTTGTAAATTGAACAACTCTCAGAATGAGAGTGAAAATTCCCGTGTCAGTGTCAGTTGTAACCAAAACCAGCAAGTGAATATTGTAGACAGATAAAGCTATCAGAAAGCTCAGCTTTCACTGTTTGTTTGTGTCTGGGATTGCACAGTCAGTCTGGGAAATGCCTCTGCCCTGGAATTCTTTATCTGCTTACATGGCTGAGGAGTGTGAGGAAGGAAAACTTTCAGTTGAATCAATAATATCTCACGCAGGCATTTCATGGCTGAACTGCTTCAACTCTGCCATTTACTTGTTCTTTGATCTTTGCTTGGGGAGTCCGATAACAGCAGATCCTTCCTGCTGTCAGTGGAGAGACTCCCAGGTCAAATGTACAAATGGGTAACACTGGATTTGATGGTGTCCACCACAGCAGAGCAGAGGAAATCAGGTGTAATGATCCTTTATTTGCAATTTAGACACTGTGACCTTGGGTAAGCCAACCTTTCTGTGCTCCCTGCCCTCTGCTTGGATCAGGAACAACGATGCTCTTCCTGCCTGCAAGGGCTCCACCTTTGATAATCACTTAGAAATAATATTCATATGGATCCTGTTTGAATTGGAACCTTAGCAATGAAAAGTCAGCATCAGCAGCAGGAATTGCCTGTACTCCAACCCCTCTCCTTTTTATTTATATGCATTGGATTTATCAAGCACCTTCAGGTAAGACAGGAATGCTGAAATGCAGAAATGCCTCTTAATACACCCTCCAGCTCTGCTTGCATTGCTGCTTCCTGCTGAATGGAAAAAAATGAGGTGTCTGAGGAGGTTTTCTACGTGCTGTGTGCTCCTGATTTCCCCTTGTTCCATGCTATTTATACAATCACAAAGCATTTGATGAGAATATGTCAATCTTGGGCCAGGGTAATGGACATTCCATTACTTTATCTCTGCAGACGTTGTTGGAAACTCCGAGGTGTAAAATCTGATTTATTACCCAGATCCTGGAAAGGGAACAGGACATTAATCGTGCCTTGGCTTGTTAAATTTTGTCACTCATTGCCTTCTCCGTTTATTTAATTATATTTCTGCTTCCCATTCAGAGGATCTTTTCAGTGACATGCACCTGTGGAGTCTGGAGCTGCTGCAGAGCAGCTTTTGCTGTCAGAGCACTCACAGGGCAGAGGTTTTTCACACTTTGCAGTTCACGTGTTGGCTGATTCCAGAGGTCCTGCAGAAGGTGCCCCATTTCCCACACACACAAATGGTAAAAACACAAACTCCTGGGGGGAATCAGCAAATAATTTCCATGTTGGATGTTTCTTGAGGAATCTGATACTACCAGTAGAAAAGGGGGAGGATATGACTTTTCTGTGTTTTATCACAGCCAGTGGGGGGGAGGGAGGGGAAGGCAAAGAATGGTAAGAGAAGAGCTAATTTGAGAGACTAATTTAATTTAATTGATGTGTTCTGCAGTTCTCAGTGGTTTGATGTTGTATCAGGCAGTTTGTTACAGAACGTTGCCGTTCCAGAACGTTTCAGGGACTCCCAGTTCTCTCCCTGGGTTTTCCATCAGCCACTCTCTGAGTGTGAAACAAAAAACCAGAGGCTCTTTCCTTTGGAGCTGTCGATATGTGAGTCTGAAATCCAAACGGACTCGATGGAAATGAAGCTGTTTTTTGGGCAACATTTCAACCAGGCAGACCCACTGCAGCAGCGTTTTGAGGAGGAGAAACCCTCCTGCATGTCACGACCTTTTTACTGGAGTTATTTTTCTCCAGGTTGTTCAGTTTTAGATTTAGCTTGATACTGGGATGAGCACGAAGGAAACACGGATTTTTTTACTGAGCAGAAGTCAACTGCATTTCTTGTCCAGGAGCTGGCATCAAAGATTTCCCATGTAAAGGTAATCTCAGCGCCTGAGGCTGAGATGTGGGTTTTGTACTTTGAGTGCTCATCACTCCTCTGCCCTGCAGCTCCTGAGTGGTTCCGCTGAAAGGCTGAGACAGCTCCGGGGCAGGGAGGGGACAACACGGAAATTCTCACAAAAAACTGCCCAAAGCACACGGGAATCCCAGAGCCAAGCTTCAAAGGCTCAGAGGTAGCAGGTTTAAATCGATCCACACTCTGTAAGATCTGTGTTTTGTTATAAATACATAATATATATATATATTTTTCTTAAATATAAATATAAATATGAAAATATACATTTATATAATATATAACTACATAGAAATATAAAAATATTTATAACATATTAAATATATTAAAATTACTTTTACATATATATAAATATATAAGTATATAAATATATAAAGAGGTATATATAATACTGTGTATTTATATTTATATATATTAAATACATAAATAATATTGGCTTTTCGCAAATATTAAGATAAATGCTATACATTTAATATTGAAATAACTTTACTTTTATTTCTACTATTAACAAAACTTAATAATTGTAGTAGCTAATATAGTTATACGTAAACTGTTTAATCAAAATAACATCCAGTAGACATAAAATAAAAGCCCTGCTACTGATAGACCAATTATCAACATCTGCCATCTAAAAAAAATATAGACCAAAGCCCAAACTAAAAATAATAAAAAACAGACTAAAACCACAACCAAAAAACACACATGCTCTAAAAAAGCAAACCAAAAAAAGCCATACTAAACAGTTCCTGAAATATAAAGATTAGTTTGTAAAAAAAAAATAAATATGCATAATAGTCTATAAATATGCAACAAGCTAATGTAATAAAAAAAGTATTTAAAAAATGAATCCAAAAATAGTAAATTTGCTCATGGCTAAACACCAAACACGCAACCATTTAATCCTTTACTTTATCTCTATCTCCTATTATTTTTTAATTAAACTTTTTAAATTTTACCAAAAAATAGACCTTTTTTTACATTTTTTAGGCTGGGATCTGCTCTGTGTGTGCAGAGGTACCAGCCAGAGCCCAGCCTGGCACCCCCTCAGTTATTTATCCTGCCTGCAAACAAGCTCAATGCAATTTGTAGAATTTTAAGTCAGCACCTGCTTTGCTTTTTAACATCAACGTTGCTCTAAACATTCACAAGTTCCTCAGGAATTTCAGTCTCATTTATTATTTTAATAGGAGCATCCTCTGCTGCAGTTGAGGGATGGCAGGAGGACTGTGACTGCACATTATAAAATGATGTTTTGAGCCCTAACATTTACAGAGGAAACTTCCCCAAGAATTTGAAGGATAAACTTGAAAGAGGAGAACTTGTGGAGTGCTTTTATATTTCCTTCCATCCCATGAGAGTAGGGATCCCAGATCACTGTGGTTTGAGCTGTTGAAATTAGCAATTTTATTTAAAAAAAAAGTCTGGGTTTTTTGGGTGCTTCTATTTTAGACCACCCCCTGTGAAACACTCGACAAGAACATGTGCACTCATGCCACGATTTCAATTTTATTAGAAAAATAGCAATACCAGAAGAAAGTCTCTTGCCTGAGGCATATTCCATATGTTACTGCTCAGTGCTTTATTTTTCAGGCCTGCAAGAGACAAATGCACTTATTCCATTAATAAAGGCAGCGACTTAAAGTGCAGCCCTACCCTGGGAAAAAAGAGAAAAAAAATAAAAGAGAGAAATGTGAGGTTGTGAGTTGGTTTTCCATCAATAGCTGGTACATTGAATTTGTTCAGATTGCAGATGAAAAGGTGGTGTTATTTTTCAGCCTTGGCTGTGGAAGGCCTTTCACTGCCGTATGGAAATCACAGATTTCCACAGATCAGCCTCACTCTGCCTCTGCAAGGTGACTCCACCTTTGCATGAGGTTCATGTTATTTATTTACTGCAGCTTCCAAGCCTCTTTTTGCATGTTTATAGAGGGCAAATCCTCATGATGGAAATACAGTCTGAGTGCTCAGCCAGGGCAATACAAACACAATCTCTCTGCTTTTCTTCTTCCCTCGCAGAAGTTTTAATACAAATGCAGGAGCACAATTTCCTTCCTTCAGACCCCTCTCTGATGCAGTAATGGTTTCATAACCTCCCAGTTCTCAGCTCTCTGCTTTATTTTAGGGAAGTAAATCTTCCCCTCTCCCTGGTGTTGGGATGGATTTATTGCCTGGGAACCCCCCGTTCCCCTCGGCTCAGCTGGCGCTCCTCGTTCTCACCAGGAGCTTTGGGCAAATGTCAGGAGCCACCAGAGGATCCCTCATCCACTGGGAGAGGTGGGTTCATCCCAGGGCCTGCAGCTGTGTGAGTAGGAGAGGTGGAAATAAAATATTAAAAATTATATATATATATATATATATATATAATGAATAGGTCATTGCTCCTCCAAACGCCACCCTTGCAAAGAGGGGCTGGGAGATTCCAGCAAGGAGGGCTCTGCTAAAACACCCAAATAAGCAAATACCAATTTTTCAGATACATTCCCAAGTATTAAAGATGATTAATGTGCAAAGTTACCATTTTGAGGAGGGAAGAAGGAGTAAAAGCACAGGGTAGGTAGGGACTGTGTTTGTTTTCTGCATCACTTGCAGTAAAGTCTTTTTTTTAAATTGCTGGTCTAATGGGATTAGGAGGGCAAAGGTTCTTAAAAATTAGTAAAATTGGATTGAGGGAGCGGGTTGGTAGTGAAAGACTAAATGAGATGACAACTGAAAGCACATTTCAGTGGCTGGATTTGGGCTGGCTGATGGAGGCAGCCCTTCAGTCCAGCCCTGGATCTCAGGTACATCTGATCAGGGCTAGGGGAGATGTCTGAAATCCTCACACCCAACTGAAGTTCTTAACTCAGTGCTCACTTTGAGAGATTTTACAGATGAGTTCCACTGCTGCTTTTCCATAACAGCAATTACACGTTTTGATATTTTTTTTACATGCCGAAAACGTGGCCTTAAAATTTCCTAATGAGGTGTGAAGTGTCCTTGCAGGCTATGACATAAGATGAAGTCAGGGATGATCCTGTGCACTGGGACAGTGCTGTGGGTGGCTCAGGGTGACACCATGGTGATGTGGGCTCATTGCAAGGCTGGCACACGCTCTGCATATTAACTGATGGCAGCTCTGCTCCGTGTAATGCAGCCCTGCTGTTGGTATTTATTCAATTTAGTGCTTCTTTGTGTTGAAAATCAGTGCTGACTCTCCCCATCAGTGACAGGAACAACAGGTCTCTGGGACTGGGATGGATTTTCAGCTCCATGTGCAAATAGATAATACCTGGAGCTTGAGTAGTTTGATCCAAACAAAATCAGGGCTCTGATGTGAATTTCCCCCTTTCTTGTCCCTCTAACAAACCCTTCTGGGGTCTAAACTCTGTGATAATGCATTAGTGTGACAGCACAGCAGAGCCTCCCAGCTTTCCTCTCGAGGCTGCTGTTTCTGCTAACAATAATATCATGGTCCAAGCTCTGATCTGCTTTGGGTTGCCTGATCACCTCTGTGTGAGCTAAAAACATGCCCACACTGACCTGACTGTGTTTGCATCACTCCCAGCACTGCCAGCATTAAAGCAGAGCAGGGGGTGGATGTTCCAGTCCCACTGTGGGGTGTTTTCTGTCACTGGAGCTGCTGCTGAGACTCCTCAGCATCCCCAGCTGGTGTGGGCTGCAGCAGGGGCTGCAGACCTGCTGATCCACGGGGAGAAGGGGCTGGAATTTTGAGGGAGCTCAAGGTACTAAAGGCCTGACCTGGTTTTCCAGCACAGCAAAGCAGACTCAGAGCTGGCCCTGAATTATGTCTGAGTGAAACTCCTGTCACTGAGAGAAGACTGAGTACCTGATGGCCAGGCTTGCCCCCTTCCTGTCAGTAACATGAGCTGTGTCAGCCCTAAAGGACACAGGATTGAGGACATCAGAGTCTTGCTCGAGGGAAACGTGTGAGGAATTCTGTAGAAAGGTCTGTGAGACTCAGTAATTTGTCTCTCCTCCTGGTGTACTCTGAGTGTGGAAGTGTCTGCTGCTCACAGGAAAAATAAATGTATAATTGTGCCATCAGTTGATGAAATCAAAGTGAAATTGCTGGCAGCCTTCTTCCTGCCCTCCCTGTGTTTTTCTAGCATTAACATTCCAGTTTTGTCACCTTTGATCAGGGGAAGATAAATCCTTCCTTTTGTAAGGAGCAGAAACACTTTCCCTGGGTACACAGAATAATGGCCTCTTCTGTATATTATTCATATCCCTCTCTTTGTACTTGTCATTCCTCTATATCCTTGGTTGTTGTCTGCCCCATAACTCTTGGTCGTTTTATCTAAGACCTTTCAAATAAGGAAGTGGATGGCTGAGGAGGCAGGGAGAGCTTTGCTAAGGCAGTAAATGGGCTGGCACATTGAATGTGCAGGTCCTGTACCAGCACCCTCTGTGGCTGCAGAGCTCCTCATCAGCTCCCTGCTCTCTGGGGACTGGTGTGAGCATCCCTCACTGCCACAGCCTTGGCACCACGGTGAGAGGGAGCCTGAAAACCAAGTGTTTGTCACCTGCTTCTGGAGGTACTTGGCACAGCAGCACAGAAATGGGGTTTGTCTTTGCCCCAAACCAGAGTGTGCAAAACCTGGCCAGCCTTGAGCACCTCAGAGGGAGTGGCAGGAGGATGTACAATCCTATATATAATCCTAGATACCATGTTATATATAGTCCTAGATACAATCCTATATGTAATCCTATATATAACCCTATATATATTCCTATATATAATCCTATATATAACCCTATCTATAGACCTATATATAATTCTATATATAATAGACCTATATATAACCCTTCCCACTAGTGCTCTTTTAGTTTGGTGTTAGAGCCATTCTGCTGCACTCTGACATCCCCAGCCTTGTCTCCCCAGCCTGGACTCCTGAGCTGGCTTTAGCTCCAGGCAGGAACTGGGGGAGCTCAGGGAGCAGGGCCCAGGTTGTGCAGCAGCACCTGCAGTGGGGCTGCAGGGGCTGCTCCCTGTGCTCACCTGTCCATGCACATTTTTGTTCTCCCAGCCTTTCCTGGGAATGTTCTCAGGGTGTTGGGAGAAGCTGCTTCAGCACTTTGGGAGAGCCAGTCCTTTGTTGCTGCTGGAGCCTGGGTCAGGTGCTGGTGTTGGGCCCTGTCATGTGCTGTTTAGCTCCAGTGAGTTTCTGCTGCATCAAGCTGAAACAAAATGATTTCCATCCCTGCAGTTAGTTGCTGGCTGGTGCTGGATGAATTGAAATGACTTTTGGGGGAGAGTCATCGAGGGGGAAAAAAGAGATTCCCCAGGAGATGATGAAGGGAATGTGAGTTATGCTGGTCTGGAATCCTCACAAGGAGGAAGGGATGAACACAAGGAGAGTTCCAAATGTATTGATCTGTTTGATCTTGTAGGTGTTTCATGTTGGTTTAGGTGTATCGTGACCTTCATATCTGCATCCAGGAGCAAGCTGTCCCCTCTGGCGTTTCACTGACAGCTGGTTTTCCTTTGATACATCCCAGAATCTTCCTGCTGATTCCTGCAATGTGTCAAAGGAGCTCAGCAGTTTGTTGCCCTCTCAAGACTTCACTCTGTTCACTGTGGCTTCAAGAGTCCTCCATTCTCTTGGAGCACAAGCACAGCCTCAAAAAAAAAAATTTAAGAAAGAGTCCTTCAAATGTGCACTTGAAATAGCTGATGATCACCCACGGGGGCTGCTGCTCTTGGTTGTGTCCAGCAGTGCTTGTTGGGATAATACTGATGTTCTAAATGGGCCTGGCCAATCAAACATGTAAAACCTGGTCCAGAAAGCTCATGGTTTTCAGTGTGCAGACATCTGCCCTTGCTCCTGAGGCAGCCCCATCTCCATGAGAAGCCTTTCAGCCTTTCCCAAAGGGCAAATAGTCCCTTCTTTAAAAAGTGTCAAGTCGTGCTCATTTTGGTTGCAGCTTTTTTTCCCTTTCTCTCTTGCTCGTGAGTTTCTCTAGGAGAAGCCCTTTCTTTGATAGGCTGTAATTAGTAAAGGTAAAGCCCACCAGGTTTTGAAGAATTTCTTAATGATTCAAAAAGTGTGTCTGTCTTTCTCTCAGTCACTTTCTGGGAAAAAAAAAAATGACAAAAAAAGCAGCAGGAGGCTGAGATCAGTTTTGTACAACAGTTGAGCTCCCTGAGCCACATCCCAGCCGTGGTTTTTTAGTGTTGCTCTCTCCTGGTGCCCAGGCCAGGCAGTGACCCCATGGACACCCCTGTGGGCTCCATGGATCTGATCCCAGCCCCTGAGGACAGCAGGAGCACTGCTGCTGATTTACTGAGGGCTCAGGGGCTCCAGGTCTGTGCCTAAACACACAAACCACCAGCGACTGCCTCAGGCCAGGAGGATTTGTGCTTTTGCTGGATGAACTCGAAGCATGCAAGAGCCCAATTTGGAGGCTGTAGTACAGATCAGTGCCAGCGTTTTCTAGATGAAGACTCAATTCTGTGATAAAAGCTGTCGGTTCTGTGGGCTCTGTCCCCCAGCCCATCTCTGTGGCATTGTTACCACACTCCTGCACGCAGAGTGCAGCACAGGCTGTGCTGCTTCTGACACAAAATCAAGATTAGCCCTGTTAACGTGCCCTAAAGGGGCCATTAACAAGTGTGAGGGTTGGGATGAGCAGAGACCCGGACCAGGTGTGGGAACAAACACACAATTCCTGCTCTGCAGTTCTCTGAGCAGTCCTTCTGCCTTGTTCCTCACAGTTTGGACACTCAGCTGTGCCAAAACACTTGTCCCTGCTTGGTGCTGCTCAGGACTTCAGAGGGAGGTGATGCCTTAAGTTTCAGCTTTCATATTTTCCAGATTCTGCACTGCCTCAGTGTGTAACTCTGAACTCCATATAAAGTGTGAGCAAGTTCTCCTCACAGCTCAGTCAGACAAAAAAATCCTTTTCCAGCCCTAGAACCAAGGGCAGCATTGCAGCTTCAGGCTCAAAAGTGCAAACAACAGGGAATTGAGGAGAGAAATCTGGGAGGATGGGACTGCATAACCTGGAGCTGTAATTGAACAATTAACCCTGATATGGAAATGAACCAAAACTTAGAAAAGTGTGAAAACTCCTGGCTCAGGGTCCATCTTGGGTCCATCTTGGGTGGAGCCATGGCCAAGCTCTTGTCCTGCCCAAGGTGTATCCTTTGAAGGACTTTTTAAATAAATACCTACTTTATTCCTTTAATTCTGTCTGGCCTCTGTTCCAGGGAGCCTCTCCAGGGAGAGGAGGCAGGAATGGGATGGGGCACACGATGAGGGACAGGAGGCAGGAATGGTTTGGGGACACACATTAAGACAGAGGAAGCAGGAATGGTTTGGGGCACATGTTCCTGCAGCCCCACAGAGCCAGCAAACCCTGCAGGGATCTCTCTCAGGGCCCTGCTCAAATCTCCACCCTTCCATCAGTGTAAGTCACACTGATTAGATTACAGAGGAGACAGAGCTGCATCCCGGGGCTGAACCACCTGGTAATGAGTGCTTTTTTAGCTGCTTGGACAGGAAGCCAGCATAGGTGCATTTGAAACAATTACTTGAGTGAAAGGCTCCTCTCTTTCTCTCTGCTTTGAGGACATTTGCCCCTTCCTCTTCCCAGCAGCTGATCTCAGCAAAATTATTTCCCTCAGGGAAGAAGGAAACACAGCCCTCGTGGCTCCATGGCTGATGGCAAAAGTGTATTCACAGCAGCTGCTGAAGGGGCAGTGAGGATGGGATTAGAAACACAAAGGGACTGCATGGGAAGATTACTTCAGAAAGTCACTTGGGGTCTAAGTAATAATCCTAATAACCACTGCAAAGAGTAAGTATTTTCCTCAGTGCTGCTATTGCTCTGCCAGCTGGGGCAATGTCACAAATATGCAGCTTAGAGATTTTTTTGGTAATAATAGAAACTGGATGCAGTAGGGAAATATAATCTGAAAGCATTTGCTTATCTAAAAAGTGTCTCTGGTCCTATAAAATAGATCCATGAGCTTGTATTTAGCATGTGCAGTTGAGTCTGTGCTCTGGATTCACCCTGGTAGGATTTTTATTTTCACAACACCCATCCCTGTCTGTTCTGCCTCTCTCAGCAGGTATGTGTTGGTGTGAGAAAGATTATTCCAGTTCCCTTTGTGACAGCAGAACAGCCAGCCTGGTCTGCAGTGTCTCCCCATGTGATGAATTCATAAATGAGTGTTCACCCAGGGAGTGATCCCACAGCAAAGACTTTCCAGGGATTTCACCTGGATGTGATTATGCATCAACTTCTTTCACTCCTTGCAGAGTCCCTGAGATGGATCTGTCACTCGTAGCCATTAGTTTGTTTGAGTTTCAAATTAGAAAAAGAGTTTTGCTGCTCAGTCACCCTTTAAGGAAATGGAGAACTGCAAACTCAGACTGTCTCTGTGTCAGCTCAGGTCATGCATCTCAAGTGCTTGGGATGAGGAGAACAGAGGCTTTAAAGCAGTGCTGCAAACTTTACTTCTCTGTCATTCCCTTGCAGTTCTTGTGAACCAAGATTTTCTGTTGATTCCACGAGTAAAAGGCAGTGAAAAGAGGCTAAACATACTGGCCTTGTCCCCTGTCTCAAATGACATGTGATAATAAATCAGCAAACCTGCTGGTTGATATGTGCATTGTAAATTCTGAGAAGGAGAACTTTCTGTGCCACCCTGGGACTGTGTTTGTCAGGAGGGATCTCCATCCCTCCTAACAGGAATGGGATTTTCTATTCTGAGATGCCAGGCTCAGGTGTTGCAAAAAGGGAAAAATAAGGGATTAATGTTCTTGAAAACACTTATTCTTCTGCTTCCAGCTTTCCCTCTTCCTCATTTCTTGATAACTGAGAGGATTCATTGCCACTGGTTCTGAGAGCTGAGGCTTAAAAATCCATAAATATCAAACCCTGCTGTACTCCATGTAAAATTGTGGGACTTGGCAACAACTGCTACATCCAGAGGAATTCTTGGGGCTGTGGGCTGGGGAGTGAAGGAGGGAAGGTGTGTGTTGAGCTGCAGCTCTTTGGTGCATGATTTTGCTTTCTCCTACCTCATCTTGTCTCCTGCCTTGCTGCTGCTCTGATAATTTGAGCTCAGCATCAGTGGTTTTGCCACTTAAGTGGCCCCAGAAAATCAATGTCCAAGGCAGAGAGGACAAGGAAGGAGGATTTGTGGCAGAGTTGCAGGAGCTCCCTGAAGTTGTGAGCCTGCTGCAGGTGTGGGTGCTGCCCCAGCAGTGGATCTGAGATCCCTTGGGCTGCACTGGGTGTTTCTCTGCAAGCAGGAGTTGAGTTAAATGCAGCAGCAGCTCAGTGACAGCTGCTGGAAACCTCAGGAGTTTGCAGTGTTTGTCTCAGCTGGAGGCAGGATGTTAGCAGGTTGTAAATTCAGATTGGGTTTCCTCACAGCTTGGAAGGCAAATCCAGATTTCTCTGTGTTGTGTAGTTCCATCCTGCTTTTATTTATAGATTTTTTTTGGATTCTCCCCCCTGCCTTTCCTAACCCCTTAACCAGTGCTGTTAAAATTCAGGGCTGGAGAAAGCACTTTTGCCATGAGATCTGTTAGGAGGTTCAGTGACTGGCTGTGCCTTGAGTAGGGTTATCCAAACTTCACAGAAAGCTGCACCTCTTTTTGCTTTTCTTTTCAAACTCAATTCTGGGACACCTGACTCCTCAAGAGGAGTAATGTTAACGAAGAGTTAACCACAGATATCAGCCCAAAGCAAAGAACTCTGTCCCTGGAACATCCCAAAATACATTGCATTTCTTTTTTGGAAAAAAAAAAAACCAAAAACCTCTAAAATCCAGCTGACAGCATCCACCTCGTGCCTTGCAGCTGAGCTCTTCAAAGCTTCCTCAGGGATATGAAGCACCTATTCCTATTGAAAGAGAAGATAGCTGATTTTCCAAGGGTCTCAGGGCATTTCAGTTATGTAAGAAACACTACAGAAGATCAGCCCTTGAGCTATTTTAGATCCCAGGACTCCTCACTGGCAATGGGGAGAATTTGTATCATTTTGATGGTCATGAAAGTCACCAAAATAAGCAGTTTTGGGGGAGCTGAATTTAGTCCAATTTGCCAGACCAAGGAGGTTTCAGAAATACCCAAATCTGCCTCAGCTGCTCCCTGTATTCAGGAAGCTTAAGCATTCTGTTTTGGAGGTTCTTAAAGTATTTTATGACTGCATTTTCAAAGGGAAATATTTCCATTTGTTTTGTTTTGACGTGTTGTTTTTTCCCAGAGTCATTTCAAATAGACCAACATTGTGGTCTATTGGAAGTGAAAGGAAAATTGTGAGGAGCAAAGAGCAAGAGCTGCCTACCTAGAGTTTAGCTGTTTTGACATTTTAAAGGCTGTTTTCTCTTTTTTCTACAAAAGTGGTTTCCTGAAGGCTTTTTTCTGGATACACCATGAGAGAGAAATGCCTGAAGGAGGGAGGATGCTCTGAGCAGCAAGGTCTTTGCTTTTACTGATGATTTTTGCATGGATGGATCTTTGGAGCAGCTTCTGAGCTGAGGACCAAACCTGAAATGCTGCTGCTCTTAGCAGTGATTTATTACCTAATCTATTCAGGACCTAAATTCTGCAGTTGAGAGAGGGCTCTCTTCTCCTGCTTACACGGGCTTGTGGCTTGTAAATGAAAATTTCTGGAGGAAAGAGGTGGCCACAGAGAGCACTGGTGGCCATCTGCTTGCTGGAGGGGGATGGATCAGACAGAAATCCTGTGTGGAGCCCAGCAGGAGCTGATACCTGATCCCCACGTGGGGTTCCCTGAGCTGAGCCACAGCTACTCAATCACACTTACTCTGTCCGTGTGTTTTTGCAAATTAAAGGATCATGTTTGAAAGGCTGACAGGGCTAACCAGGTCATCTTCTGTTCCACTCCAGCCTTCCACTCAGCTTTTAATGAGGAATGTTCTGCAGGCAGATGTTTGTCCTGTTCCTTCAGAGCTGCAACTCATTTCATACAGAAAGATGAAAGGAAAAATATTTACTTCATAAAACAAATCTGGCTTAATTGCTGTGGTCAGTCTCTTGCCTGGGTTTTATGGGTTCCTGCAGCTGGCTTTCATCTCCTGATTTACCCTGGGAACAAAGGAGGAGAGGAGTGGACATAAATCACAGCAGGAAGAAGCTGAAATTTTTCTGGCAGAACTCAAAAAGTTTTGAGGCTTATTGTAACGTGCAGTCCAGGGAGAAGCCGCCAGGAGAGCTTCCCTGGCTTTCAGGAGAGTCACTAAAGGAATTTCTTAGTGACCTTTACAGCCAGAAAAGTCAAGGGCTTCTTAAGGGAGGGTTAGCAGAGAGCACCGAGAAACTCCGAGGCTCCGGAGAAGACTGACCAAAAGGGGTCAGCATTTGTTCAGCTGAAACTGCAGCCTGACAGATGCCAGGAGCCGAGGATTTACTGCAGAGCAGGAGCATCCCCTGGGAGCTGAGCTGTCGGTGCCCGGGGTGAGCAGGGACAGCCCCGGACAGGAGCCCCAGCTGTCCCTGGCTTTGTGTTTGGGGTCCTTTCTGCCCCTGGCTTTGTGTTTGGGGTCCTTTCTGCCCCTGGCTTTGTGTTTGGGGTCCTTTCTGCCCCTGGCTTTGTGTTTGGGGTCCTTTCTGCCCCTGGGTTTGTGTTTGGGGTCTTTGCTGCCCCTGGGTTTGTGTTTGGGATCCTTTCTGCCCCTGGGTTTGTGTTTGGGGTCTTTGCTGCCCTGGCTTTGTGTTTGGGGTCTTTGCTGCCCCTGGGTTTGTGTTTCAAACCCTTGCTGCCCCTTAGTTCCTTTGTGCTCCTTCCTAAATACTGAATGTTTTAGGAGGGACAATCTGCCCTGGTGCCAACAGGGAGAGGTTTCGGATTTGGAGAACCACAAGGTCCAACAGGCTCTTCTCTCTTGGCCCTGAGCCAATTACAGTGAGAAGGGCACAGAACTTTCCAGTTAAACTTCCTAAAATATCCAAAGGTAAACTGAAACTCCTTCTTTATACAGAGATGCCCACTCGGGGGTGGGGGATGTTTTACCAGACAGAGCTTGGGTCTGCCTTCTGAGCATGAATTCCTCTGGAATGAGAGGGGTGATGCTCTCTGGCATTAGCCCACATCAGCAGAACCCTCCATGGGAGGAGCTGTTGGGAGCACTCAGCACTCTGCCCTCTCTGTGGCACTGCTGCAGGTAGCAGAGCCCTTCCATGGCCACAGCAGTTCTGCCAGATTAAAAAATTTAAATTGAAATAGGAAGCTATAATTTCAGCTCCTTAAATCATAAGTCACATCTCCAGCTCTGGCTGGTTGCTGATTCAATTGCCTTTTGGTTGCTGTCTTTAATAGCTGTACAGTATTATATCTAAATACTGCTGACATTTCTTGTAATTTGAGGATAGTGAAATGGAAGAATTAGGTTTTCATCTGCAGTTGATCAGAATACACTAATTAGAAGCATCGTTTCTAGGTTTGACATGTTAGGAAGGTGAGGTGCTAAATAGAAATCTTTGTGTGTAACTGAAAGCTTCAAGCTGAAAATGAAATATTTGCTTGGAAATTGCACATTTGCTGTGTGATTGTGTGAGTAAATAAATGCTTTTACTTGGTCTCGACACAAATTAAGTAATGATTCCTAGGTAAGCTGCTGGAGACTCTCAGTAATGTCTTTGAGATGCTGCTTGCTCTGCATGCCAGCAGAATCTTTTAATTCCCCATTTGAGAGATTTAAAGAGAGACAGTTATTTTGAGACAAAGCCGAGGCAGAGATTTCCTGTGCTATGAATTAATAACCTCAGATGTTCAAGCAAGAAAATCTCCCAGTGTTGTGGCTGCCATGTGTTCAGAGAGCTTGGAACCCCATCCAGAGAGAGGGAGGGAATCCTTTACCCAGTGAGGGCTGGAGCTGTTCTGTGCTGCTCTCAGGGATGGGCTGGGTTCCATCTTCCCATCCAAGCTTTGCTTTTGTCAGGAGATCAAAAGCTGTGCTTGACTTCCAGCACACAGAGGATCACCCTCAAATAAAGGAGCTGCTGCCCTTGGCTTTTGTGCAGATTTAGTTTTGAGGTGATTTTGGGACACTCCCAGGAGATTGTTTAGGATTATGTTGGAGGGGAAGGTTTTGGGGGGAAGTCCAAGCTGACAAGCTGTGGCTGGTGGATGCTGGCAGGTCATGGAACTGTGCAGAAAAGCCTCTGGGTGAGGACAACCATCTTCTTATGGAAAAGCAAAAACACCAAAGAACTTCCCACTCCCACACCAAGGAAACCTGGAGCACTTCAGCTGTTTGTCCTCTCCATTTATTGTCACCCTCACCACCCAACCTTAAATAAAAACACTCAATTTATAAACACTGTGAGGTTAGCTGGGTAAATACAGGAGACTGGCGAGTCATTTGGCCTCCAGGTCCTGGGTCTTGGGGTTTATTGAGGTGATATAACTTACAAATTTTTATGTACAAAGTCGGCGCTATTGATTTGAAAAAATGAATGTTTAATCACAAGCATCCAACAAGGTCAACAAATCTCTGGTAATTAATTAAATAGACTTTTCCTTGCTAGCACTCAAACACCAAGTAAATAAATATTGGAGTGAAAACATTTGTAGGATGGGTACAGATTGCACTTGGAAATATGTGGGGCTCAGTTCTTTCTGACTTAATTCTGATTCATCCACTGACCTTGTTATGTAAAACTCAATGCCCTTTTTAGAGGGAGAGTTGCAAATTGTGCTTCTGCATATTTATTTCGGAAGCTCAATCTTCTGGGTGTTCATACCCTCATTCCATTCCTAAGTGCAATCACAACATTGATTTTTCTCCCTAAACATAACCTACTTTGCCCTGGGATGGAATTTTTGTTTAATGGGCTTTATATAATGGTGTATGTGAAAACCACTCAAGTTAATGCCCCATCCTGTAGTTAATTAGCAAAATGGCATTGTGGCTGTGGTCTGCTCCTCTGGCAGTGTATCTGACCACTAACCTTGGCCATCCACAATGTCCATCCTAATTAGCAGGAGCCCAGGTATTGACTGTGTCAAGCTCCATGGTGGAAAGAGCAATTTGCAGCTGCTGACAGAGTTGTAATTCTGTTGAAAATCCAAACATGGGAACCTCATTTTGAGTGGTGTTTTGTCATTTCAGAGCCTGTCTCAAGGAGCAGCTGAACAAAGTATAAGCGATGAGTTTTTACTTCTCTCCAAATTGCAGTGTCCTAAAATCCATCCAAACATCTCCTAAAATGCAGATTGCTGTAGAAATCCTGCTGGATTTACACAGCTTCAAGATTGGCAGGAGTGTTTTATAAATACCGAAACATTTATTTATTGTTCATTTCTTTGAACTGTAATATACTGGAAAACTTAATGGGACTTAAACCTTTAATGAGCCTTCAGGAATGAATTTGATTCTTCCTTTGCCTTTCTGTTTTTGCTTCTGAGTAATTCAGCACGAGAGATTGATCAGGCTACTCTTACAAGAGCAAGACAGGATTCTGTAAAGCTCCGTGGTGTTTCATGTTACAAATGAGAGAATTAATCCTTTATGCTTTTATACCCAGAAGAAAAAAACACCTTTTCTCTTTCAATACCTTAAATTAATTGTGTTTTGTTGAAAACCTGCAAGAAGACAGGTACTCTCAGTCATTCCTAATGACAGCTTTTGAGTGTTTTATTGGCTGAAGATGCAAAAAGACCATTTCTTTAAAGAAACTTTGGTGCCAAGTCCTCATAAATGTCAAGAAGATATCAGCGTCTTGCTAGATGATGATTTCTGCCCAGTAACTAACATTTTGTGTTGCATAAATGTTTTAGAAAACTGTGATTTTAAGTTTGTCCTCTGTGCTGTGGTGAGGCCAGTCCCTGCTGGAGAGGCTGTGGTGACCTGTGATGTTAAACTGGAGTCAGGCAACCCCTTCCCTTCTTCCTCTGAGGATGAGCCCAAACTGCTCACAGGGCTGGGAACTCCTCAGTGGCATCTTCCTCCCCCCATCCTCATCATCCTTTTGTCCCTGGCTGTCTTCAGAAGAGAAGGGCTGCAAAACTCCTCCTCTTCCCCATTCCTGGTGCTTTGTGATAGAGCTGAGCATCAGCGGTTCAACATTCTGCACCCAAACAACACCTTTGCTGGGAATTCTTTGTGCAAATGCTCTTTAATTAGCAAGTGTTCTGTAATTAACCCTCCACACGGTTGTTGCTGATGTTATTAGCAGCACTGGATAAACAGAGTTAACTTTTCCACAGGGCATAACAACTGAGGGTGGCAGAAATCTGCATCCTCTGAGAACATCTCTGGGTTACTCAGTCTTGTCTTAACCAACAGCTGTATTCTCTCCAGGCTGGAGATTTCAAACAGAGATTTCCCTGGGAATCTGTAGGAAAGAGGAAGTTGTCAGGCAGAGGAGCAACAGCCTGTCCACTGATATCTAGAACATCATGTGGAATAAAAATGGGTTATTAAAAAGCCTCCAGTGGAACGTTGCTCTGTGCAATGATGAGGCACAATTTTGTTTTGGCACAAACAAACATTGCAGTCTTCTGTGTTGGGACAAGCTTCTCTTTGGAAAAACAATATTGCCTGAGTAGAGAAAAGAACCTTGAGTGCAGGTTTTCCTACAGGTTCAGTTTGACTCCTAATTCCAGTCCTGTCCAAAAAATGTGATGTTGCTATAGGTCTGTATTCATGGTGTCACTCTCTTACAAAGTACATTTGATACTTATCTGTGGGTCTCAGAGATTTTAGCCTGCTAGCAGCTGGTAACCTTTTCCCAAGGAAAAATTTCTTCAGAAAGCTTCTTCTCAAAACAATCTTGGCAAACAACTCTCCTTCCTCAGAACAATCTTTCTCCAGGTGGAGTTTTGCTGTTTCTCTGGTTTAACCCATGGGATCAGAGAGGTGTCGTTCCTATTCACCAACCATGGTCAGTCTGTGTGGGAACACCTGATAAAAGGCAGTAAGAATTACACAATAAAGCCTCTTTTCTCTGCTCTTTGCCTCCTGAAATATTTGGACTTTTTTGTGTCCTACAGCAATACTTCCCTTCAAACTTTCCCTTGAAACTTAATTTCAAAGTGTTTTATCTGCTGAGGTGCCCATGCCTGAGCTGCATCCAGGGTTCCCAGTCCTGGATGAGGTCTGTAACCCTTTCCCAATTGCTGTTTCCCACAGGGCCAAGGTGAAGAAAGGTGTGAACATCCTCGGGGCCAGGAGCAGTGACCCCCGGCAGTGGGACGTGAGGCAGGAGGTGGGCAATGGAGGGAAGCACTCCACCACCACAGTTATCTGTCAGAGGATAGCTCCAAGCTCAAGGAACAGGTATGGAACCTCATCTTCTGGGCACATTGAACTCATTTATGTCCGTGGTACCATGCAGGGATTGGAGGGTTTCAGGCTCACCTGAGCACTGCTCACAGCTATTAAACCTGTGGCCTGGAAATGTGGAGACACTCACAGTAACTGTGGTACCATCTGCTGATCTGTAATGGGTAATAAAATTCATCATTAATAGAACAGACCTGCATTGGGGCTGGGGGGTGGTGTCATTTTGGCAGCAGTGTGAATATTCTTAATTTCAAAGGGTTTTACTGAACCTTTAAATTTTTTTTGGCTTGATAGTTCTGACCTTGTTTCTCTGAACATATCCCAGCCTCCGTGGCTGGTTCATGGAGCAGGCAGTGATTTCCTCCCCAGGGAGGGTAATTCAAACCCCTCAGTGTGTAATAGAGAAGAATCCCCTTTGGAAAACTCTGGATTCTTCCAGAACTGGAGATTCCTTTGGGCTGCTGAGTGAGTGTCTGAGGAAAATCCCTGTGGGGAGTACTGGGATGAACTGGGATGAACTGGGCTGCCACTGCCTGTCTCCCTGTTTGCTGTGGTTTTAGGGACTTGCTCTGGCTGTTCCACAGACATGAAAGCAGGGCTTTCTCCAGAATTAGGATCATCTTCCATGGCACACAGCAGAATTGTGTATTTTCAGTGGAAATTATTTTGCCCTTCCAGGTGTCCTAATGAATTCTCACAGCACTGCTGTACATTAGTCCATGCAGAGAATTTCCCACTGTACAACATCTAAACAACCAAACAATATTTCCCCAGCTCTGTGATTATTGTTAGCCACAAACCTGGGCTGGTGGAAGAGCATCATGAAATCTTTGGTGGGTGCTGGGCTGGTTATTGCTTTGTACTGCACCTTCAGGCACAGAGAACCTGAGCAGATTTTACCTTCTGTATTCTGTGCCCAAATATTGGACATCTGTGAAGTGCAGAAATCCCTCTTGCCACGAGCAGCTCCTGATGAGCTGATTGTGTGAGTATTTCCACTTGGTGACTGATCTCTCCCTGTCTTTGTCTCGACCCTGAGCCTTTCATTCTATTTTCTTTTCCCCATCCAGCTGAGGAGGGGAGAGATGGAGCTGCTTTAGTGGGCACCTGGCATCCAACCAGGGTCAGCCTACCTCAGGACTGGTAAAGGGAAAGGAAAAATAGATCATTTGAGGCTGGCAGGAGTAAAAACTAAAGCAGTTTGAAAGGGAGGACGTGTCTTTAGAACAGCGTGTAGCTCCAAGCAGAGCTTGGTTTGCAACTGCAGAACTATAATAGTCAGGTTATCAAACCCCAAATTAAATCTCCTCTATCCAATTTGCATGAAGCCTAATTAACCCATAAAAATATTTTTGGCACTAATTATGCAAATAAAACTCCATGTTTTAATTAATGCCTCTCTCATTTGTGCATGTAAGTAGTCTCTGTCTCCTGAAATCGTGATGAGCCTTGGGTTGGGTGAGATGTTTTTGTGCAGGGGAACAACTGGCTGGGGAAAGCTGAGGGAAAGCCCACGGTGGTGCAGGGGGCATTGCTGAGTTCCTGAGTGTCACTTGCAGCCCTCTGCACAGAGCACTAATACTCTTATTCAGCTAATTCCAAATACCATTCAGCTAATTTAATTTGGTGGAGAGCTGGGAGTCCCTGATGGGAGTTCTGTGTGCAGGCTGGGTCAGTGTGTGGGTCCTGCAGGGGATGTGCAGTTCTGTACCCAGCTCAGGGGGGCTCTGAGGGGCAGTTCTGCACTTTCAGCACCAGCACTGGCTCGTCCTCCCCGCAGCAAAATCAGCCAGCTCAGAAATATGTTGGTATATTCATGTAGCAAAGGAGTTTCCCACTGTGTTTGCTCAGAAATCTCCCTGCTGCACCATGGAGAGCCATTGCACTCTTTCCCCTTCATAGCCCAAGAGACAAGAGCCCAGACTCCATAAAAATACTGATTTTTCTTTTCCAGCTTTTCCTTCCTTGCACATTTCCCTGTCATTAGTGTATGGATATAATTACATTGTGAGCATTTTGAAAGAAGCAGTTTTGAGTCTGAATGCAGCAGCAGCTAATACACCTTTCACAATATTTAAATAATAGAACACAAGAGATATTTTAGATACATCACATCAGTAATTGTTTACCATTACCTTTGGAGAATTTAAGTGGGTCATGCTTCTTTACTTTTTTAAGAAATACTTTGTGGTGCTAAAGCCAGGAGGCAGAGCTTAGCTTAAAATTATTCAAAAAGTCTTTTGCAACTATGGCAAGGAGCTGCAAACAGCTTGAAATCAGCAATGTTTGTGTGCCTCATAATGCAATTTCTGCTGAGATTCGAGTAGCTATTGATGAGGGTAACAACAGTGTTGATTAGTGAAAACAAGGCTTAGACAACTGCTTGGTTGCTTGTTTTCCTTTGTTGTTCCTGCTTCTGGACGTTTGATGTGTGTGCTTGGGGCAGACAAAAGGATATTTTTGGTTACTACTGGAACCAGTTCCATCTCTCAGTGTTGCCTCTGTTTGGTTCCAGGCTGGTGTGGTTGATATCTGAGGTATCACACTCACCTGAGAAGTGGAAGGGCTCCTGTTTGCTGGGGAGTTTATTCTGGATTGTCACACAGGGGAGGAGAGCTGTTCCAGGGCAGAGCCAGGGGTATTTGTGTTGTTTCTTCGTTTAATATAAGAAACTTCAGCATAGCAGCCCCTCCCCTGCTGACCTGCTGTCAGCTGTGAGGATGAGGAGGGCAGATGAAGGGTAGGAGCAAGGAGGGCACAGGGAATTTCTTAGTCTGGCTTCTCTGCCAAAGCCAAAGCACCAGAGCTTCCTATAACTGAGTCCTGAACCCAGAACTGAGCCTGCTCCAGGCCTGACTCCTCCTGCTCCTGCAAACCTGGGGTGTGCTGGGACAAGCTCAGTCTGCTCTGGGGCTGACATTGCTGCCCCTGGCTGTGGCACTTGGTTTGTGGGGGAGAATGGAAGCCCACAAAATTCCATTTGTGGAATCCCAGAGCCAGAGATTTCTGTCAGCCAGGCACAGGAACTGAGTGTGGGAGAACAGAGAGGTTCAGAAAAACTGACATAATGGAAAACTGCTGTGATGCAGCACTTTATCCTCTTGGCCTTGAACCTTTTGGAGAGGCCTGTGGGCTTGCAGCCCTGCAGCCATCTGTCTGATAAAGAGGCAGGCTGGGGGAGAGTGCTTCCAGATGTTGTGGTGATGTTTCAGGCTGTGCCACAGTCACTTATTCCCTCTCATGTGCCACGTGTGAGCACGTTCTGTTGGACTGGGGTTGTTGTGACTGTGTTTTAGCACTGTCTGGGTGTCACAGCAGTGATGTTACCAGGCTGGGGGTGTTTTTTCGTATCATTAGCACGTGGAGGAAAAGCAACAAAGCTGCTGCAGTTCTGTGCAGATCCCTGCTCTGTCTGGTAGCACCATATGCTGCCAAGGGATGTCAGTGAAATCAACTCCCTTGTGATTGAGAAACAAAAGTAAAGTGTGTCTGTACAACATGAGTCAGGCTTGGGGAAGTGTGAGCCATGTGGAGTGTGTCTCCCTGCACCAGAACACAGCCAGGCTGTGCCCAGGATGGGAGCAGACAAGAGCAGTCACACAGCATGAGCAGGGAAGATGTTATTAATTATTTCAGAATCTGGGTCATCCTGCCCTGGCAGTTTTGGGTCAGAGTGGTTTGCAGAGCTCAGCAGAGTGGCAGTGGTGCCTGCTGACCTCAAAACCTTGCAGCCAGAGCAGACAGCATGATTCTCACAAGGATTCAGGGGTTTAGTGCTTGTGGGTCAGGATTTTTTCATGCCAGTTGCTTGTCCTTTTGACTGATAACTGAGGCAGGAGCAGAGCTGAGCTGGCACATGGCACTGCTGTAGCTGCTTGGGAGGTTGTACAGGAGGTCACATCTGTGTCTGCAGGGGCTGAGCTGTACAAACTGTAGAGATACTCTGGGGGGAAGGCACCAGCAATGGATGTCTTACACCATTAAACCCTGAAACAGAAACAATTTACATTCATTTACAAGAAATTCACATATGAGCAGGCATTATATATAGATATATGAACAAAAGGAGAGCTCAGGAGAATCTGCATTCTTCATTGCATGTGGGGGAAAGCATCATGACAAAGGATGAGGAGAAGGCTGAGGTGTTCAATGCCCTCAGCTGAGCAGAATGAAGCCTCCATAATTCAAGGGAAAATTGGAAGGAGAGCCTGGAGGTGTTGGTTGGCAGCTGGCTGAAGGGGAGCCAGTTGTGTGTGCTCAGGCAGGGCAAGAGGAGATGCCTCAAATTGCACCGTGGCAGGTTTAGATTGGAAATGAGTTAAAAATTCACCACTGAAAGGTTTGTCAAGCACTGGAACAGGCTGCCCGGGGAAGGTGTCCCTGGAGGATTTGAAAGACAAGTGGATGTGGTGCTCAGGGATGTGCTTTGATAATGGACTTGGCAGTGCTGGGTGAATGGTTGGGCTCAACGACCTTAATTAAAAGTCTTCCAGCTTCAACAAGTCGGTGATTCTGGCCCTTTGCTGGAAGGACTGTGCACGTTTCAGTGCTGGCAGGTGACTGGTGCAGCCCCAGGGGTCATTCTTGTGCTGAGCATCTGTGTGCCTGCAGTGGGAATGTGCGTGTCTGTGGGAGCTGACAGTGGTCAGAACATGGGTTTTTAGGCTCCAGGCAGTGCCTTGAGGCCTGTGGGAAAACCAAGGACAAAACTCTCTCAGTCTGGTCTGGGAAATCATGAGGAGGACCCCAGAACAATCCCTATAAACAATCCCTGTAGATCTCCTCCTCCTGACACCTGGTGTTTTTCCACCTTGTTTACTGGTGGAGATGTTTACAAGGTGGTGGTGCCCTAAAGGACCAATCCTATTCATTGTGCCCAAACACTGTATAAAAGACTCTGCCTCTCAATAAACTTTGCTCTAACCCCTCTGAAGAAATCAGAGTTCCACGTGTTGTTACATGAGCTGTCCTGAATTGTAATGATGTGTGTCCACAACTGCATCAGGAACTCCAGCTGAGCCTTCACCTGCTGCTTTCACCATCCTTCCCCTCCCAAATAACCCCTTTTTGCCTGCTGTCCTTGCCCTGGGAGGTTTCTCTTTGTCAGGCTGCTGTTGCAGGTCAGAGCAGGGCACAGCTGTGTGCAGGGACAGTGCCAGGGACAGATGTGCACACATCAGCCAGCTGTGCCCTGACACAGGAGCTTTTCTGGGGCACACAGGGCTGGGGTGAGGAGGTGCCTTCCCAAAGGAGCCTCTCACATGGCTCCTCTTGGGCTGCTTCAATGTCAGCAGTGTTCATCAAAGCCCTGAGCTGGCAGGGACGATGGGGGATGATGTCTGTGGGGTCTCTCAGGAACTGCTGCTCTGCTGTCCCTGCCTGCTGTGGTGGCTCAGTGTCTGCATGGAGCCCTGGTTTGTGCCTGAGGTGTTTTGGGTTTCTGAAATTCTTTTCCCAGGGAATTTTCTGTAAACAGGAGAAATGTTTCTGTAACTGTACCTTTGTTATTCATTCCTTTCCCTAGGAGGGACTTCTCCTTGCTGTCCCTCTGCTCTGAGCAATGTGAGTGAAGAGGTTTGTCTTTGTGTCACCAAGCCAACTGGTCTGTGTAGAATAGTATAAAAGGGAGACACATCCCAGAAATCAAGGAGTCATTTTCAGCCTTGTGAATCTCAGAGTCTGTGTTACTGTGGTGTAAAACAGCATCACCTGCACACTCTGCCTCAGGAGGGAATATTTGTGGTTTTGTGTCCTAGACTTGCCTGTGCCCCTGTGGGACCAGGGCAGCTTGTTGAACCATCCTGAGGGTTAAAACTGAATTAATTCCACGGGAGCCCTGCTGGGGAAGCACCCTTAACAGAGCCTGAAGGAGCCTTTCTTCTCCCTGCTCTCAGTACTGCAAGTTCAGAAAGACACAGTTTGAGATAACTGGAGCAATTGTCATGGCAACAACAGCAGGTCTGTGTGGGTTTCCTGCAGAGCTGCCCCGTGCCAGCAGCCCTGGGAGAGCAGACACTGCATCCAGCACAAGCTGTGTCCCACTGCAGCAATCCCTCCTTCCCAACTGCCTGGCTCAGGAAACAAACTGCCTCTGCCCCAGTGGTGGGCGGGATAAAAACTGCAAACAGTTATTTTTATTATTATGTTGTTAATATTTTATTATGATTTATTAATCTATTAATATTTTATTATGATTTATTATTATTACATCTCATTATATTATATTATTATTATATAACAATATATTATATTACTATAGTTATTATTATTTATCGTATTACATATTATTTTATTATATTACTTATTATATTATTTTTATTTATTATATTTATTATTGTTTTATTCCTGATCAGATACCTCACAGCATTCTCTCTTCTGTTTGAAATTCAAGGCAGGAGGTTATCATCTCATCTGAGGTTTTTCAAGGCCAAGCTCTTAGGTGCTGTTGAAAGGAATTTTCTTGTTGGATTTCAACAGATCCACTGTCAGACTTAGTCCTGACCATTCAAAAAATGCTACAATAATCTTCATACATAGCTTAAAATAGTATTATCCAAGGAGTAAAGCATGCCCATGAGTTTTTTATCTCAGAGAAGGAATTAATTAGTAAAGATGAGATAAGAAACTGCATTAAAGAGATCTATCCACGATATCTACAGAACTTTCAGTTGCAATAATTGTTCTTTTTTATTTTTTTTATCTACTTTGGAGTTCCTGGGTCTGTTGGGAAGCAGAAGGGCTGAAGCTCCAAGAGAAAGGGCGTTCTTCACATATTTCTTGCCCAGATGAAAGCATCCAATCTGTTTGCACAGCAAATTTGTACAGTTTGGAAAAGCTTTTTACATGCTTATCAAACCCAAATGCTGGAGGCTGAGTCGGTGCCTGCAGTAACCCAGCCTTGCTGGGAGCTGCAGCCAGAGCCTGCCCTGCTCTGCAGGCAGGTTGGATGCATTGTTTTATTTCAGTGTGATGTAAATAGAGCAGAGCCCACACAGACAGAGGTGCAGTCATGGAATAACGGGACAACAGCTTTCCATCCACCCCCGGACTGACAGACAGGTTCAATAATGACTGTAACTCCAGGGCCACAGTGTTTCCTGACTCTCTGCCAAGGTAATCGTTCTCAGGAGCGAGCTGCAGGCACACACTCTGCTTTTCAGCCTTCACTTCGGCTTGGAGAGGTGCTTTTGAAGCACTCCTGGAATATTCAGGAGGAGAAGCTGCCCATGCCTCTGTCATCTCCTGCCCACTCCCCCTGCCCACAGCAATTCCCAGTGCCTCCCACTTCAGTAACCTGTAATTCAGTGAAGTTATCCACGAGAATCTTCTCCGGGTGCAGCCCATTCCTGGGCTGGCACTTCTGCTCCTTTCCTCCTTGCACTTCAGATCTGCTTTGGGGCAGGGGCAGCTCTTTATTTTTGTGTGACACTGTTTGGATGGTTTAGCAGCCATTGTGACTGAGCCTTCCTTGTGATTTGGAGGCAGTGGAAGACAAGAGACAAAAGATGCAGGGTTGGGGAGGAGGAATTTGTGCCTGTGTTGGTTTTTTTTTTCCTCACCCTGCCTTTGAAGCAGAAACATCTGCTGAGAGCCACAAACAGCTGAGTTCAGCAATACCGCATCACGCTGCCAAGCAACTCTGCCTTCCTCTGGAACTTTCACAGCAGAGGAAATAAATCACTCAGGCAATAAAGAATGGAGAAAATTTAAGAAAAAGTGCCAAAAGCCAAACCTTTCAAGAGTAAAGTGAATAAGAACTTTGTTAGTATTCGGCGAAGCAAATTGAAATGTGTTTCTTACACATGTAAACCCTCAGTGCCATTGCTGCTTGAGGAATTCTGTAATAACAGAACTCCTCTGAGCTAAAGACACTCAAAGCTGATGTGAGAGACCTCAAGAAAGCTGGCTACAATATCATAAAAGATAATTACATTATTTTAAATATTTTTTCAACCTTGTGTCTCTGTCAGTGCAGTCCCAGCTGGCCAGCTGACAGTGGTGAGGCACCACCATTTATCTGCAGCCTTTCCATTCCTTACACAAAACACAATATATCAGACAGCTGAGCCATTTGTTTCTGCACTGGCTTACTGAGATTTACTCTTCCAATCAAAGTTACTTTGGTTTGATGTGTTACTGCCTATTTAACGTACTGATAAAAATCCCTATTTCTTTTGTTATATAATAACAGGGACTGCTCTGTGAAACAGGTGGAGAATTAGTCCATAAACGCTGAGTCCTTGTTGTAAATGGTGCAAGTTAAGCAAGGATGGCTGGAAAACCAGTTGGTAGGAGCTGCCTGGGAGGATTTTGGGATGTGTAGCCCTGGTTTTGTGCCTGAGGTGTTTTGGTTTGCTGAAATTCTTTCCCCAGGGAATTTTCTGTAAACAGGAGAAATGCTTTTGTAACTGTACCTTTGTTATTCATTCCTTTCCCTAGGAGGGACTTCTCCTTGCTGTCCCTCTGCTCTGAGCAATGTGAGTGAAGAGGTTTGTCTTTGTGTCACCAATCCAACTGGTCTGTGTAGAATAGTATAAAAGGGAGAGACATCCCAGAAATCAAGGAGTCATTTTCAGCCTTCTGAAGTCAGAGTCTGTGTCACTGTGGTGTAAAACAGCATCAGGGATGTGCTGCTGGTGCTGTGGGCTCCTGGTCCCCAGTCCAGCAGAGCTGTCCCTGCAGTCCCCATTCCTGCCTGTCCTTCTGCTTCAGACCACTGAGTTCTATTCCCAACTGTGTAATTCCATCAGCTCCTAGACCTGCAGTGAGGGATGGTTAAACACAGTCTGCAGGGCTGATCTGCCTGGGGGTGTTGGTGCATCACTCCAGGTGTGTTTTCTCCTCTGACACTCTCACATCTCAGGCACAGAAAACTGCTTTTCTCCAGCTGTCTTTAGAGAATGATGTGGGGAATTGCTGGGCTCTCACCCTACAGCTCTCCAGGACTTTTTTCAGTGTCCCCTGCTCTCCTGTCTGCTGTCCCTCAGGAGCAGGCTCATTGTCTGCACCAGGGTCCCACCATATGACAACCACAGTAACAAATATTCACATCCCTTACCTGCTTAATTCTCTGTCTCTGCCTGCAAATGCAAATACCTGGATGCATCCTTTGCAGGCTGACACAGAGATAAGAGGAATTTGTTGCATAACTGGGAGCAGGCCCCTGAGCAGTGCCTCTTGTTATATTATTGCTCTGCAAACACTGCCAGCCTGTGAGCTGTCAGCAGACACAACACTTGGTGTAATTCAGGCTGGACCGAGCACAGCTCAGCAAAACCTTCCCACATTTCTCTGAGGATGGATTCCACTCAACTCCCCCTGCACGTTTTACACAGTAAAGCAGGGGTAATACATGGCCTTTTACAAGCTTAGGAAGTAAAAGTCTCTGCCTTTTAGAGAAAAAGCAACTCCTGCAGTTTAAAGAACTGTCTTGTGTCAGAGATCATTGCAGTTCTCCACACAGCTCACACCTGAAAGAGGAGTTACTCTGTTGGCTTCTCCAAGTCATCATTTGCAAATCATGATTTATCCACAGCTCAGGCTGCAGGGACAGCTCTGGTGTGTCACGTTCTGGGAATGACAGAAGATCTTGGCTTTTTTCACTGTCACTTTGTGGTGAATATCAGCAAATACTGACATTTTTAAAGGCAGCCTTTTGTTTTCAGAGCTGTGCAGCCACAGTCCCTGAGGTGTTAATCAGTGTTGGATTTGTCTTGCACTGAGTCAAGGGTTTGTAAAAATCACCTGCCCTGAGTTGAGGTTTGTTCATGAGTTTGAAGTGTTCGGAGGGTTCTCTGCATTTCCTGAAAGCTGAACAAGGTAGAGCCTGGGTGCTCTTTTGAAAGGTCTGAAATTAGTCTGAATTCCACAAAAATTAGCCTGAATTCCACAAAAAAAAAGCTCAAACCCTGGCTAAATAAGTCCCTGGACTCCTGTTTCTTTGAGTAGGTGTTATGGATAGTTAGGATCTCTAAGCACATCGTTTTTGGAGTGCTTTCAAAATAAGGAAAGAAGAATGAAATGGGAGTAGCAGTACTGTATGAAAGTTGCTAATCTTTTTTGAAGCACTTTTTCTTTAATCAAGGTGATTCAGTACCTTTTCTTGGAAAAACCTGTGATGAGTCCCTCTTGCTTTGAAGGCTCAGGATGAGCAGTGGCAAGGACTACTTCAAATCAGTCAACATCCACTGAACAGTGTAGAGGGGTTTGTCCCATGGTCATTCACAAAAAACTCCTACAACTTTGCTGTTGCTCCCTTACCAGCACACCAGTAATTCCATGGAGAAGTGAGTTTGTTAAAGAAAACTGAGGTGTTTGTTGTAGAGAGGCTTTTGGATCCCTCAGTGCTGAATTCCTGATGGCTTGCCAGGAAGTTCAGTCCCAGTTAAGTTCCCAGGGAAGAAACCTTGTCTTCATTAAAGCAAATGGCAAAATTTCCTTTGCAGGCTGAATTTCAGCCCAAATTAGAATAAATTGTGACTCTTCTCTTGTTTCTCCTCACTGGTGATACAGCTCAGAAAACCAGGTGATCCCTTTCCCATCCAGGGCTGTGACAAAAGCTCCCACACTCCCCTCCCACGTGTAAACCCTCATCCATGATGGTAATTATTACAAAAAGGAGTCTGAAGCAGCACCCCATTGATTTTTGGTTTCCATGCTGCAGATTAATGGACTGAGCACGCACTCTGTGTAATCACACTGGTAGAAATTCAATAATGACTCTGCCAGAGTACTCAAGTGACCTCAGACACTGAATTCATCCCTGTTTCAACTCGTTTTAATGAGACTGGCATATTTAGCAGTGCCATCAGAGGGTGTCCTGTCAACCAAAGCATTACTGATGGGCCAGCTGATGAGAAATTCAGTGTTTACATCTGTTCTCTTAGCCAGAGCAGCTCACAGTGTCTGTGTGGCATGGGATTCATTCACTGGAATGCACTGAGCAAAGGAAATCTGTGATGTGTATGATGTGCATGCTGCACTCCACTAGGACAAGATTTCAGCCAGAGCAGAGCTCAGCAAGTGCCACTGACAATCCCCAAAGGAGCAGAATCTCTCTGCTTAGTTTAGCAATTGTTCACTTGGGTTTGGAGGCTTTAATTGCATGTGATTATCATTTCCTGTGGCGTTTCTTTGTCATGTCTGAGAAAGTGCAGGAGCGTGGTGAGGCTCTCCACTTGGAGATGCTATTTGTCAATTTTTATCTTGAGAAATGCCCAGAGATTTAATGAGACTGGTAAGGAATATTTAAAAGCTGGATCTGTTCATTGCTGTGGGTGTTTGGATGTGTGCACTTCCACAGTTTGGTTATTCTTGCTGTGATTTCCTCACCAGCTGTAAAACTCCTGTACATTACAGATAAACATTGTTTAAATGCAGGGGAAATTCCCAGCAGAACTCCTGGAAAAATCAACCTGGAAATGTCACGGTGAGGGCAGGGGACTTGATCACTCAGAACTGGCCAGAAACTCAGTTTTTGCTAATGTTACTCCCAGAACCACCCAAGGAGAGGATTGTTGCCATGTTCTGTTAATCAAAGCTCTGTTAATTATTTTGCCAGGCAGCCTCTCCTGTTCTCTTCAACATTTCTGGGGCTGGCAGAGCTGCTGAGGTGAGGTGAAACACAAAGTCATCAAACCTGATATAATTGCCACGTCCCTCAGCGATGCAAATCAGTAGAGATTTGTTGTGCTTCGCTGTGGATCTCACATTAATTCATGGTGTGGGTTTATTAAACAAAAAAATCCCACAAGATACCCAGAGTTACAGAGCAGAGTGCATTTAGAGCCAGCCCAGGACACTGGAGGGCAAGTGGCTTTTACGTGGTGTGCATAAACTGACTTTTGAAATGTTGGACAAGTATGAACTCTTCACCACCATCTGCTCCCAGAGGATTCCTGATTTCCCTGGCTTTGCTTTGACCTCAACAACACATTTTGAAGAGATGTGTCTGTAATTGGCAACAGGAGTTAAGACCCTGCTATGAGGACAGAAGGAAATAAGCAGGTTTTGAATTTGGAGCCTGATTCAGCATTCAGTGAAGTGTAGGGAAGAACATTTCTGTGTTTGTGGGGATTTATATCTTTAACTTGGGGCACACACTGACCCTGGAGCACGGGCACATCATGGCAAGAGAATCCTTCCAGGCCCCAGAGTTTGGGCATCACCCACACGTGGGATGTTGAGCTGCTTTAACCACCAAAGCTCAGAAAATAGTAATAATAATAATAATAATAATAATAATAATAATAATAATAATAATAATAATAATAATAATAATAATAATAATAATAATAACNTTATTATTATTATTATTATTATTATTTCTAGTCATTATTATTTCTAGTTATTATTATTATTTTGCCACCTTCTCTGTGTGTTTCCAGTTTTCAGTTCCCTGTGTACAACATGAGACACACAGCAGACTCTGAGTTTCAGTGACACTCTGAATTTAAACCCCAGCCTACGTGGGGTAAGCAGCTGACTGAGGTATTTATCAGGCTCTATTAGAGCCGTTCCTGCCTTCTGGAAAATTATTCACAAATACACAAGCATGACTTCATTTTGCCAGGAAGCAAGGCCATTAATCCTGCCTACTTTGAAGCCCGGTCTTTTGTGGGCTGTGGTGGGTAACTTATCTGTCCAGATTACTTCGATTGTTGGAGACTTCATCCCTTTGTAATGTTAATGATGCTGAGTAGCTCGGCCCTGCATGAGAATTTTTTCTTACGTTTAAGACTATTTTTTTTTTTCCACCTTACACTTTTTTTCTTATGTTTTCTTGTATTTGACTGCGCTTAGTTCTAAATTCTTGCATTTCTTATTTTATTATGTATTTAATTTATTTTTTTCTTAAATAAATCCTCTCAAAGGAGGATTTGGTTTCTAAGGAGTTAATTGCTGCGTGCTCTTTTACTCATGAGCCAATTGAATCAGATAATTTGCTGTTTCCTGAGTAATGTCAGAGAGTGTACAGAAAGATCTTTTGTTCCACTGAAGATGTTAAAGAGGGTTTGAGGATTCCTTTCTCTGCAAATCCTTTACATGAAAGATTTACAGTATGCACGGCTCCAAGATTTGGAAATGCTGCTATTTAAGCATCTACACATGTAATTAGTTGCTAATTGTTAACAGCTCCTACTCTCTTTAGCTTTTTTATTAGACCTATTCCAGATACTGCTGAAATCACATTCAGGGAGGTGTGTAAAACCCTTTGGTTTTATACTTGCTGCTGGTTTTTCACCTTAACTAGGGAAAGATGGAATTTTCCAAGGCACTGAAGTGATGAGGTTCTTGCTCCTGAAATTCGAGAGCTGATTGTAGCCCCCAGCTCCTTTTTGTAGGACCCCAGCCTGGTCTGTGCTGCCTTGGGGACAATTCCCAACAGCAGAACTCCCTCATTTCACACGTGCAAAGCACAGTTGTGGCCCTTGGATGCCCCTTTTTGTTTTCTTACTGGAGACTGGCAGCCAAAATCCTGGTGGAGACACCTTGGGGAGAGAGGATGGGCATGAGTGAGTGTGAGGGACGAAGGACAAGGAGCAGCAGCTCTGGAGCTCTGGTTTTGCAGTGATTATGGGATCAGGACAAGGAGTAGCAGCTCTGGAGCACTGGCTATGGGGTGATGATGGGATTAAATCAAAGAGTAGCAGCTCTGGAGCACTGGCTATGGAGTGATGGTGGGATCAGATCAAGGAGCAGCAGCTCTGGAGCACTGGCTATGGAGTGATGGTGGGATCAGATCAAGGAGCAGCAGCTCTGGAGCACTGGCTGTGGAGTGATGATGGGATCAAATCAGAGTAGCAGCTCTGGAGCACTGGTTATGGGATCAAATCAAGGAGTAGCAGCTCTGGAGCACTGGTTTTGCAGTGATTATGGGATCAAATGGAGTAGCAGCTCTGGAGCACTGGTTATGGAGTGATGGTGGGATCAGAACAAGCAGCAGCTGCTCTGGAGCTCTGGTTTTGCAGTGATTTAGGGATCAAATCAAGGAGCAGCAGCTCTGGAGCTCTGGCTATGGGGTAATTATGGGATCAAATCAAGGAGCAGCTCTGGAGCACTGGCTATGGGGTAATTATGGGATCAGATCAAGGAGCAGCTCTGGAGCACTGGCTATGGAGTGATGGTGGGATCAGATCAAGGAGCAGCTCTGGAGCACTGGCTATGGAGTAATTATGGGATCAAATCAAGCAGCAGCAGCTCTGGAGCTCTAGTTTTGCAGTGATTAAGGGATCAAATCAAGGAGCAGCAGCTCTGGAGCTCTGGCTGTGGGGTAATTATGGGATCCAAATCAAGGAGCAGCAGCTCTGGAGCACTGGCTATGGGGTAATTATGGGATCAAATCAAGGAGCAGCTCTGGAGCTCTGGCTATGGGGTGATTATGGGATCAAATCAAGGAGTAGCAGCTCTGGAGCTCTGGCTATGGAGTGATGGTGGGATCACATCAAGGAGCAGCTCTGGAGCTCTGGCTATGGAGTGATGGTGGGATCAGATCAAGGAGCAGCTCTGAAGCACTGGCTATGGAGTGATGGTGGGATCACATCAAGGAGCAGCTCTGGAGCAGTGGCTATGGGATCAAATGGAGCAGCAGCTCTGGAGCTCTGCTTTAGGAGCTGGCAGGAGCCCTGGCTGCAGGCTGCCCGTGTTCCTCGCGGTGATGCTGAGGGCAGGCTGGTGTTTCACATCCCGAGGCTGTTCCACAGCTCAGAGCTCAGGGGCTGTGCAGGGTGGCCCTGAGCTCAGCAGGGTCACCAGGCTCTGTGTCCCCTGTCCCAGCAGGCAGGATCTGAAGGAAAACAAGAAGCAGGAGCATAATTTGCTGGGTCACCAAGTGCTCAGGCTTGGCAGGAGTGCTGCCAGGAGAAGGACTCTGAGTAGGCTGAAAATGAGGAGACCAAACCTCTCCTGAGCCTTTCAAAGTTTTCTGTCTCTCATTAAAATCAAGTGTAGATGATTTGGGCATTTCAATTTCTGCCTTCCATGCTTCTGTATTGCTCTTTTTTAAAATCTTAATGCTTCTGACTCCAATAGCCAAAACATCTCAATTATTGTCAGACTCCAAGGAGCTCAATGATAATAGTCCTCTGCAGGGAAAAAGATAGTTTAAGTGAAAGGAAGGGATTATTAGATGCAGGAAAGATATGTCAACATTCATTCTCTCTTTGCTAAGTAGTTGTAACTTAAATTTTAAAAGAAAGTGTTGAAATTACTGCTCTTGAAAGGGAATTGAAAAGGATAATGGTTGTTCTTTTTCTAAGGAAAGTCACATTTCTCCAGGGGCTGATGCCATAAGGTTCTTTCTTTGTACTGAAAACAACAGAGTGCTAAACAAAGACTAAAGATTGAAGTTATTAGAGGGAGATCTATGCACTTCTAATTTTATAGTTTGCAGTATGCCATTCCTGGTGGTGGCTTCCTTCTGTGCATTCCTGCTCTCCAGGCTACAGAAACAGAGTTTCCATTTTGCCGTCAGTGACAGCAGTTGTCCAAGGTTATGGAGGTATCTAACCCCGAATTTGTTTCTGCTTTTGATATTCAGGTATTTTTGTTACCTGAAAACTCTAGATTTTCAAGTCTGGAACTTGCAGGCTTTCCCAGAGTTTCCTGAAGGTGGATAAAGTTAACTTCCAAGGTCTTTGTAGGACTGGTGTCCCTCTAGTCTCTTCTCTCAACCAGTTTCCACATTCATCTGTCATTTTGCTCTGAGGCTTAGTGATGTGGGTAGAAATCACCTCCCTAAACTTCTCCCTCTCCTAAGATATATACTGGAGATAATGGCCATTATTCCTCTGCTTGACATGCCAGGTTAAAAATACCAAAAGCACTCAGCTCACTGCTCCCTCCAGTTCCAGTCAGTTTCTGGGAAGGACATTGATCTGATTAATTACCCCTTTAACCAGCAGCAGAAATGTGCTGGGAGTTTCTGGGTGACCTCTGGATTGTGGAATTGAGCTCTCCATCACAGGCAGAGCTTTGGCCTGGGCCAGTTCAGGTCCCTGGTGTCAGGAGGGGGAAGTGGTTGATCTCTTGAATCCAGAACATTCCCTCCAAGCCCCTGTAGTCTGTCCTGGGGGCAGCTGCCCATGCTCTGGGGCTGGCTGGAGGAGAGCTGGGTGGTTTGTCATGGGCTGCAGAGACACCTCAGCCAGGTCCTGCATTAATTAATGTTGTCAATTATTGTCTGATACTCACTCTTCACTCACCTTAAATTTCTGCTGCACACTGACGTTGTTTTACACCACAACCACACAGACTCTGAACTTTAGAAAGCTGAAAATGACTCCTTGATTTTTGGGATGTGTCTCCCTTTTATACTATTCTACACAGACCAGTTGGATTGGTGACACAAAGACAAACCTCTTCACTCACATTGCTCAGAGCAGAGGGACAGCAAGAAGAAGTCCCTCCTAGGGAAAGGAATGAATAACAAAGGTACAGTTACAGAAACATTTCTCCTGTTTACAGAAAATTCCCTGGGAAAGGAATTTCAGAAACCCAAAACACCTCAGGCAGAAAACCAGGGCTACAGGAGACTGATTAAACCCCCAAAGATCAGAGCTCTTGTGTGGGGTGGGTGCAGTCTCTGTGCCAAAGCTGTGGCACGCTAATTGCTGCTAATTCTGAGCATCTTTAATCTTCAGTTCTCTCCTCCCCACCTTTAGCTTGCTGCCTCACAGTGTCCTTTAGAGGAAAAAAAGGCACAGGGCTGCAGGACTGTGTTGTTGTAGGACACGAAAGAAAGATAAGAGGCTCCAAATGTTTCAGAAGGCAAAGAGCACAGAAAAAAGGCTTTATTGTCTAATTCTTACTACCTTTTATAAGGTGTTCCCATCCAGACTGACCATGGTTGGTGAACAGGAACGACATCTCTCTGATCCCATGGGTTAAACCAGAGAAACAGCAAAACTCCACCTGGAGAAAGATTGTTCTGAGGAAGGAGAGTTGTTTGCCAAGATTGTTTTGAGAAGAAGCTTTCTTGAGAAATTTTTCCTTGGGAAAAAGTTAGCAGCTGCCAGCAGGGTAAAATCTCTGAGACCCAGAAATATCAGACCCACAGGACTGGCTGATCTGCTGGGGACCTGCCTGCACAAACTGCATTTACCCAAGTGCTCACTTGTCCTTTGAACAGGAAAATTCAGACAGGTGGAGCCTGGGGTATTGCTGGGTACAAAGCAAACATTTAGAAAGCACAGAGCTTCGGGTCCTTGCTGGTAATGGAAAGTGCTATTTTCCAAAGTGCCATTTGACATTTGGAAGATTAACTGGTATTGACTTCCTGTGTGAGTTGGGCTCCTGAGTATCTGAGTCACTTTTGGAAACCTGAGCTGGCCATCTGTTTCACTTAGGCTTTGCAGTGCCAAGTGAAGCAGTGCATAAATACTTTGATGACTCTAGTTTGTAGTACCTAAATTTAAAAAAAAAAAAATATACCAAGCACTTATTTCAACAGCCTGACACCTATTGGAATTTTCAGAACTTCTGAGGCCTCGAATTCCCAGTGCCTGGGAGAAAGCAGATGCATTTGAAAGCAATCAGAGTTTGAAAAGAACTTGTGTTCATGAAAACCCCAGAGCTTACCCCAGCACTTTGGTACTTCTAGAAACTTCACCTGCATCCCAACGAGAATCTTGCAACAGATTTCAACTTGAAAGCAAAGTATACTTCTTAAAACAGAGCCAAAAAGTGAGATGTGAAATGGTCACATTCATAATAGGGACCTCCTAGTGCAAATCTGTGTACAGATTGAGATGGGGAAAGTAAGAGAGGAAATGCAGGGACCTGCTCTGCATGGGGCTGCAGGGAAGGGCAGGGTTGTGCTGAGCAGTGGCTGCAGTTTTTGGTTAAAGATGTCACTGCAATTTTTAAAATTCCGTTATAAGTAACTGCGTGTTGATTGTTTTTAAGGAATTTAGAGCAATGGCTTGTGTTTGAGTTTATTCCTGCAGCTGGGTCAGGAGTGTAGAACAGCCTCAGACTTAGGATTTCTAGGCTTTAACATGAATTAAACTGTCACCAGACTTTCTGGATGAGGTGGAGCTGGACTGGTTAACATGAGAGTCGATGCAAATCATTTTTAAAATATTTGGTTCCTACTATCTAACTCACTGATCTCCTTTGTACCAATGTCAGGGCACTCAAAGCCCCCCTCACACAGGAGGCAGAGCTCTGCCAGCTCCTCAGGACTCAATTTAAACACGGGTCCATTGTTCGTGTCCTCATTTCTCCCATGAACTCCTGCATGACCTTGGGCAAGTCACTCCATTTATCTGTCCCCCAGCCCTGGTAACACGAAATAGGTTAATAGTCCTGTCCTCCCCAGAGCTGGGCACGAAAATTCTGTCTGAAAGCAGCCAGAGAAATGCATTGCTATTGTTGTGGATGTTATGGATCTATTTAAGCAACGTGTCCTTATGGACTTGTGCATCATCTGAGCAGCCCCTCTGAAGGCAGCAGGGCTGTTTGCACATTGAGAGTGGTTTGCTGGACAGTGGCCAGAAAATAGGGATGAACCCATAGCCAGGAGATATCCCCCAGGGCACTGAGCAGCAGGAGTGATGGTTCAGAGCCCCGTGAGGAGGGTGGGGAGGATATATAAATAATCCTTGTCGGGATTGAGGCATTCAGGAGGCGCAGTCTGCTTTGCATGTAAACAAAATGTAGGTCTTGAGGGAGTCTGTGTCTCGGCTAAATCTGCTCATGTAGAAATCCTCTTTTTTAGGCTTTATATTTTGTAATCATTGTAATTTAAATTCAGCTACAGTCCACAGGATTTGCACATTTTACCACCATTAAGGAAGTCAATAGGAGCTGTGCATCCCACTCCCCGTAGCTGCCCTTCAATAATTAACTCCTTCCCCTCTCCTAAACCTGAAATTAGGGACAACAGCAGCACTTTGAGAGCGTTCAGCGTGAGAATCTGCATGTGAAGGACAATTAATTGAGCTGCTGTGTGCTTGTCTCTGTTGTCTGCCTGCCTCTCCTGGGCTGGCTGGGTCAGCCCCAGCTCCAGCTGATGCTGTTTTACACCACAAGGACACAGACTCCGAGATTCTGAAGGCTGAAAATGACTCCTTGATTTTTGGGATGTGTCTCCCTTTTATACTATTCTACACAGACCAGTTGGATTGGGGACACACAGACAAACCTCTTCACTCACATTGCTCAGAGCAGAGGGACAGCAAGGAGAAGTCCCTCCTAGGGAAAGGAATGAATAACAAAGGTACAGTTACAAAACCATTTCTCCTGTTTACAGAAAATTCCCTGGGAAAAGAATTTCAGAAAACCAAAACATCTCAGGCACGGCACCAGGGCCACATCCATCCCTCAACAGGAGGTTGGGCTGTCCCTGGGGATTCCCATGCCAGGGGATCAGAGTGCCAGCAGCACAGCCCTGAACCCTTTGGGCTCCTCCTGATGTTTGTCTGGCACCTTTCCCATCACAGGCATTGCCTGGAATTACCCAGCTCCACGTGCTCTGCCAGCTGAGCAAATCCCTCACAAACTGAGACAAACTGGGACAGGAATCCTCCTTCCCCCAGAGCAACACTCCATCCCTCCTGTCCTCCCTTCACCTGCTTGCATTTCATGTGTGTTTTGGAGCTTTCCAGGAGGGACAGATGTGGCTTTGCCCCTTGGCACAGCAGGCAGATGTTCCAGGGAGCAGCACAGGGAGGAAAACACCCAGCTGTACCCACCAGCCACGGCTGGATTTGTTGAACATGTGGAATTCCAACCTGCAGGAGAGAGAGGGAGTGTTGAACACCACCTCAGTCATGCCTGCTAAGAGTTATAATTGAAAGGAAGGGAGCCTCAGTATCTGTGTTACACGTGCAGCATTTTATTAACTCACACAAGCACTTGGGGTTGTTTTGTTTTTTTTTTCTCTCTGGAGGCAACAGTAAAATTTGACAGGTGATTTTGTAGATGAAGACAGTAAACAGCTGTTGAAAATGATAATGTCTGAGTGGTTTTGTTGTTTCTATGAAAACTTAGTTACACTCATTTTAGATTAATTTTTCATTGTCTTCTGTAAATGAGAATTGCTTACACGGCTGCTTCAAATGGGACTTTGATTGCTTTCCATCTACTGCCAGAACCCTAAAACACACACAAAAAAATCAAATGCATAAAACCACTTATGAGCAAAGATACAATAAATTCGTGCTATAGTGCATTTTAATTTGATAAAATAAAGTTTTGCTATGCAGCAGTTTGTATTCATGTGTGAGAGAGGCATATACATTAGCCATTTAAATTCAGCACTGTGTTAAACAGCAATAAAAGCAAGTCTGGCTGCTGCTGGGAGCTCTTGGTGTGGTATTATGGAGTTTCCCAAAAGTCTGAGAAGCAATGTGGGGAAAATAAAGTGAAATGTACTCGTGGAAAAGGAAGTGCAAGTACAGTCTTGTACCAGAGAGGGATGGAGAAGGTGGAGCTTCAGTTCAAACATGGATTTTTCCTGTGCTCCCTCTTTTGGGGAGTGTGGAAGGCAGGGGCTGCCCTTGCAATCCAGCACTGGGGGCTGGAGTTTGGAGCTTCTGCAGGTCTTTGGTGGGATCTGGAACGGCTCATTCTTCACTTTACCAGTGGAACTCACAGACATCCTTTCACACCTTTTGTTTGTTTGGTCCCAGTGTGGTCACAAAGTTAAGTGAAAACATCTTTTCAGTGTCAATCACCACTCAGGACAATGTTGTGCCAGTGTTCAAAATAAAGAAGGCAGGACAGGTAGCAAAATCTAAGCCTTAATTCAGGCTTGCTTTGAAGCACAGCCCTTGCAATCCAGGCACAGCACTGGGGGCTGGGGTTTGGAGCTTCTGCAGGTCTTTGGTGGGATCTGGAACAACTGATTCTTCAGTTTATCAGTGGAATTCATCCTCTCACACTTCTTGTTTGTTTGGTCCCAGTGCGGTCACAAAGTCTCCCATTAACTGAAGCCATCTTTTCAGTGTAAATCACCACTCAGGACAATGTTGTGCCAGCATTCAAAAAAGAGGAAGGAACAGGTAGAACCAGAACAGGTAGACGAAGTCTAAGCCAGTTATTTTATCAGTTATTTATTCTATCAGTTTGTCAGTGGAACTCACAGACATCCTCTCACACGTGGTGTTTGTTTAGTCCCAGTGTGGTGTAAATCACCACTCAGGACAATGTTGTGCCAGCATTCAAAAGAAAGAAGGCAGAACAGGTGGGCAAAGTCTCAGCCATAATTCAGGCCTGCTTTGAAGTCCTTGGAGGCATTTCAGGTGCTGGCTCCCTGCAGGTGGAGGGTCTCACCCAGGATGGATCTTTGTTTGCTCAGGATCTGTTGTTTGTGAGTTCACAGGATGATCAGGCAAGCGTGAGGGAAAGTCACCTGCTCTTTTGTTAGATCACACACTCAATAACACTTGAGTCCTGTGCTGACCTTTTGCAGAGTTTTCTTTTTGGCATAAATGTCAGGAAATGCAGCTGGGGAGTGAAAATACTGATAAATACAGTGGCAGGGTTTAAACTGTAACTCCAGCTTGCCGGGGAGCAGCTCTTTGGGCAGACTTCATTTGTTTTTGAGACACTGTGCATCACCCAGTCCTTCGTATCAATACCTCTGAAAATGTTTCTAGCACACATCATTTGCCTTTGCAAGGCTCCACAGCACAAATAGCATTGTTCAGAGAGGGAAATCGCTGCCTCTTTAACAAATTGATGCTTCAAAGTTCACAGCAGAGCCGTTTTTTATCACTTCTTATCACCCGAGGAAGTTCAGCTCGGATGTGCCAGTACATTTTTAAGGAGCTCCTGTTTTCCTTGCATTGAGCCAGTTCTTCTGGCAGGTTTAACAGGAGGCCAGGGCAGACAAATGAGTGGTGTGAGATCATACATGTGAAAAACAGAGTTCACTTTCCTGGTAAATTTTAAGAAATAGGTTTAATAATAAAAAAAGAAGACAATTAGGAAACAGATTAAGCAAAAAGGAAGTACAGCCAGGCCGGGTGACTTGGCATTCAGGCAAGTCCACAATCTGCAATTTCAGAGGCCTTCTTTAAATACCCTTTCTATTGCATCAGTCTTTAAATTGCATCTCCTTTAAATACCTTTTCTATTGCATCAGTCTGTTGAATATTCATATTTTTCCACAAACTAGTTTCCATATTCCATGAACTGTTTTTCATGGCCCCTCCTTGGGTTTGCCTTTTTAGAGCACGTGTGTTTCTTGGCTGTGTCTTCATTATCACCTCCAGCCTGAGCCTTGGTCCCTCCTTTCTTCAGGTGGGAGATGCTGATAGTTGGTGTATCAATAGCAGGGTCTTCTCTACGTGTTCACTGGATGTTACTTTGACTAAATAGACAATTTAAATATACTGTATCAACTACTACCACTATGCCTAATTTTCTTTAGTAACAGCAGAAATAAAAACTTACATCCTTCCCACAAAGTTATAAATCATGTATCACACACCTTGCAAAAAGCCAATTTTATAATGTCCAGCCAATTTCATATTTTATAACAATACAGCCACTCCATGACCCCACAGAGGGCTTTGTCACACTCTGAACACCACAGGGACCTTCCAGGAGCCAACAGCTCATGGAGCTGCCTCATCCCAGTTTTCAGAGCTTGGGAGGAGGGAGAGGGAGGAAGGAGCAGAGAGCAAGGGAGAGAATTTATCAGTAAATAGAAGATTTTATCAGTAAGTGTATCAGTGAATAAATAGAAGATGTGCTCTGGATCCCCTTTGGCAGTGTTCCCCTGCCTGGAGAGGGCCCAGGCTGTGGGTTAATGTCACAGGGCTGGGCTGGCAGAGGATAAACCTGATGGATGACTGGAGAGCTGGGAGTGGGGAAGGGGAGCAGATACAATCTCAGCCTGACAAATCCAGCCTGTCCAGAGGGTTTTCTGTGTCTGTGTCACTGCCCACTGCACACACACAGATTTCATTCACAAGTTCTGTGTCCTCAGCCCTTGGCTGGTCACAGATGCTTCTGTGCTTGCCAGTAAATGACATCAGTGATTCCAGAAGCTCCTTTTGTGTGTCTGCTGGCACAGGTAGAACACGGGAGTACTGTAGGGTAATTTAATACAGCCAGCTTAGACATTCTCTGCTTTTTCTCTTCCCTTTCTCTGTCCTCTTCACCAAGACGTTTAGTGTCTTCTTGATGATCTGTGAAGCACATCATCAAGAGGAATTGAATAAAAATCGACTGATGCCAGGAAATAATGTCAATTTGCACTAGGTGTCATCTACTGAGGATGAAGAGAGACAATCTCTGATAGCCTAGAGCATTTCTTACTTGCCTTAGGCATAATTTTGTCTTTATATTTGAATACTTGGAGCTCGGTAATCCTGTAAATCCTTTTTTCTATATTCAAAAAGCTCCATCTGCTTCGGGAAACCCTTTAAATTAGTCCTAAAGGCCAAGTCTCTTTATAGAAATAACTGGATAGCACAGATACCCTATCTGCAAAAATAACAGCCAACTTTCTAGTGAGAACTAATTCTTGGAAGAGTTGGCAACGCTGCTAAAAATTATTAAGAAAATATTTGTCCATTCTCAAGAAGCTTTTTGATTGAATGTCATGTAGCTATGAGCATGTTTGGAATGTCTAACAGACTCTGAAGATCCTCCTGTCTAAAATGGGAGAATCCTCTCTCTCTCTCTCTGGTACAAACTGTGTGTTCTGCACCAGGCACAGCAGGATATTTGCAGAGATTTGTGCCCTGTGTTTGCCAGTTCTGTGTGTGCCACGTTGGCTTAGCACAGCTCACCCTCTCCAGAGCAGCAGAGCTGAGAACACTCCTGGAAATTCAGCTCTAAATGTTGCCCTGCAGAGGTTTGATCAGGTTTTATCTCTACATTAAGTACCTGGAAGGGGAAGTTGTTGTTTCTGTCAAAACAATCCCCAGGCAGAGAAGAAGAGTTCCTGTGTCCTGTGCAGTCCTTGGCAGGCTGGTGACAATGATGCCATGGCACAGGGCTGGTCCCTGTGAGGGCAGTGACAGAGGTGGGGAGCAGAGGACAACCACACTGTGACCCCAATTCATGGGGTCAGGGGGAGGAGAGGTGTCGTTGTAGGACGTGAAAGAAAGATGAGAGACTCCAAATAATTCAGAAGGCAAAGAGCACAGAAAAAAGGCTTTATTGTCTAATTCTTACTACCTTTTATCAGGTGTTCCCACACAGACTGAACATGGTTGGTGAATAGGAACGACACCTCTCTGATCCCATGGGTTAAACCAGAGAAACAGCAAAACTCCACCTGGAGAAAGATTGTTCTGAGAAAGGAGAGTTGTTTGCCAAGATTGTTTTGAGAAGAAGCTTTCTGGAGAAATTTTTCCTTGGGAAGAAGTTAGCAGCTGCTAGCAGGGTAAAATTCTCTCAGACCCAGAAATATCAGGGCCATGGAGAGGGACAGCAGAAGGAAAACCCACTGTGACCCCAAATCCATTGAATTAGGGTAAAGACAGGGACAGCAGAAGGAAAACCCACTGTGACCCCAATTCAATGGATCAGGGTGAGGATAGGGACAGCAGAAGGAAAACCCATCCCTGGTGCAATGCAGCCAGGTCATCTGTGGGAGCAGAGCATCACAGCTGGTGGAATATTCAATAGCAGCCTGTAAGAGCTTTCTGCTGGTGGAAAAGGTCATCTCTTGGTTTTGCCTTGGGCTTTAGGAAATACTTTCAAACTGTCCTGCATTCTCTGAGCTGACAGTGCTGCTGGAGAGAGCCCCAGGGCACAGGAGAGGTGACACTGCAGCACTGGCCCCACTGCCATCAGCATCAAAAGCAGAACAGGGATTTACTCCAGCAAAGGAAGGTCAGGAGCAGGATGTCACACAGGGATGTCACCACACTGATTTCTCAGGCACAGGAGGACAGTGAGCAGCACTCACTGTGCAGCTTCAGGAGTTTGGACAGATGCTGACACAAATTTTCATAGGTGGATTGTTCCCTGCACACTCTGCTCTCTGTGCTGAAAGTTCTGCAGGCTGAGGGGAATAATAGCATGTCCATGATTGACTCCTTTTATGGTGGTTCTGAAGGTGTGGCAGTTGTGCTGCCCCAGGAAAACCAAACTGGATGGAGGATCTGAGCTGGGAGGAGGCTGCATAATAAGAAAATTTCCTAACCTGCAGACAAAGGTGTAAATGCAACTGAGAGGTCCAGAGGAGCTTCTGATTTTGGCATTGCATTTCCCCAGAGCCTTGGGAAGCTGGACTTCCATCAGCCCAGTCCTACCTGTGATCAAAGAAAGCCTTCAAAGGCAGCAAAGAGCAGGAGTGGTGATTAATATTGTTGAAGATTTCAAAAACAAAGGGAAAGCTTGTGTTCTTTAGAATCTTTTTTCCTTTTGGGGTTTTTTTTTGGACAGTGTCCCCTAAATGTCATTTGTATAATTACAGAGAAACCTGTTTTGATTCACCTAGTGGAAGAAGGCGTAGAAAGAAGGGCATAAAAAGGCAGCAGTGATTGCTTGGAAAAAAAATCACAGCAGAGTTGGAAATCTTTGCTCTGGGCAGTGAGGCAAATGTGTAACTCTGTGCTGCATGGAGGGATTCTGTGCCAGGCTCTTGTTTATTGCTTTCTGCAATAGAAATCTTGCTGTTGTTTAAAGAGGATTCTGATATCATGGAGCCTGCACTCTTCCTGGGGGTCAGGTGAAGATGAAGTTGTTCTCCTGACTATAGAAAGTCACCTCTGTAAAGCACATCTCTCCAAAGCCTCCTCCAAGCCCATCATGTTTTCTTGCTTTGCCTGATTGAGCACATTTAAAACTGAGGTTTTCCCCACAAATTAGACATGGCAATTCTCTAATTGAGGTGCTGCAGGGGAGAGGCAGCTCTGGACAGAAGCACAGATGTCAGAGCCATCACTTCAGAGCTGCTCTCCCAGTCTCTCTGCAAGTGTTTTGTCACTGGAGGAGGCACTTGCTTTCCTCCCAGGCCATTTCACATTAGGATCATGTCTCCTTCATTTGTCTTGTTGAGATATTGAGGGCACGTTGCTCTTGGTGTGGTGACAGTCAGACAGGAGTGTCTGTGCCCTGCCTGGGAGCCATGGCCACTTCAGCTCTGAGCAGGACAAAAAACCTCACACATCCAGGGAAACCTTCAAAAGTAGCTGCAGAAGTCTCCTGCAAACTTCGGTGAACCTTTTGCTTAAAAACGTTAAATAATAATATTAAATAATAATGAATAAAAGCACAGAAATATCTGCTTAAAGACAGATTTTCTGCTATAACAGATATCTTCTGGATTTTCCTTTTGGTTCTTTTAAACAGCAGGGTCAGGTAGGAAAGCCAAGGAACAAAGATCCAGGACTTCTCATAAACACAGAGCCCAGACCTGAAATCTCCATCCTGCTTGTGACAGTGCCTTCATTCACAGTACACACTGACTTATTTTTTAATCCACCCTAACACCAAACAGCTTTTGCCCCACAACTTACTTTTCTCTTCAAAACAAAGTATTTTTCATTGTGAAAATTACAAATTGTTTGTGGGAAGCAGAACATTAAAAAAAGGAAAACTTTTTTTTTTTAATAGAAATTCTGATTGTGATACAACATGAGTGATGGAGTGGGGGAAAAGTCAGAGAATCCTAGAATGGTTTGGGTTGGAAAGGACCTTAAAGATCATCCCATTCCAACCCCTTACTAAGTGTCCCCTTACCAGGGACACATTCCATTAGACCATTTCCTCCAAGTCCCATCCAGCCTGGCCTTGAATGATAAATCATAAAATGATAAATCTATAAAACCATCAATTTTTTATAGTACCATCATGCAGTAGACATAAGGAGAAAGAAAAATATAAATACCCAGAAGTGCGAGGGTGCACTTGCCAGTGAGATGCTGAATTAGGCAGAAATCCAAGCTCAGATAGTTGGTGTAATCTCAGATCTATCAGCCGTGACAGTATCCCTTTAAATGAATCCTTAAAAATGTTAATTGCACATCACAGGCACTTCAGCAATGACATTTCTGCCACTGAATGTCATGGGGATATTTTCCCTTTTATTATCCTTGTGCAGGAGGAGTGAACTACCACCAAATAACTGTATCATGAAATGTAATGGATCTACCTCCAGTATTTATGCTGGTTCCACTTTCAATAAGCTGCTTTTTAAATTTACAATGAGCCAGAGCTTTGGGTGGCATTAGGAAGGCAGCGTTGTTAAGCTTTGCTTTATGAACTGTAAAATAAAGGTTTGTCCATCAGACTTCCAGAACTGCAGCTACTGAAAGCCCCAGGGCCCATGGTTTTTGTAAATTTGAATAAGAGCTGGTTTATAACTGCAGCCTGGAGTTGGTCACATTTTTGTCTGATTTCCCCAGGACATTCACTAGCACCAGTTTGCTCTCTTTTGTTTTAAACATTCATAAGAAGGAAAAAAAAGTCAGGGAAAGCAGACAGAATTGTAGAATCATGGCATGGCCTGGGTTGGAAGGGAGCTTAAAACCCATCTGGTTCCCTGACCTGGCTGCTCTGTTTTCACCCAGCCATTCCCATTTGGAGTTCCACAAGCTCAGGATTTATCCCACTGTTTCAGTGTTTTCCTTACACTGGTTTGAGTTTTTGCTTCACTCTACTTGTGTTTGAGTTCAGCACAGGAGAGACCACGAGAGCAGCACACAGCATTAAAGAGAATTTACAACAAAAGAGTGGGGTTAAAAGAGTAACACAAATATTCTACAAATATTAATTAAGGGAACAATATGGTCTGAGACAGGAGATCCAGCCTGAGATTGGGAGTGAAGAATACATCCATGCTGCAGAGAGCTCCTTAGTGAAGTTTGCAAAAATATATTGACTTTCTAGAAAGAAAACTGCTTCTTCACCTTCCCCAGGCTGGTATTCTCCAGCTGTGGGTTGAACACAGTATTATTCAATTCCCTGCAGCTCCCAGTCCAAGGGACTCCCCACAAACTGGGTTTGCTGTGTGAGGAAATTGCAGAGTTTATTTCTCAGAGGACAAGGCTCATTTCAAGGCCTTTTTCTCTCTATTCAGGCAGCTTCACAGGCACCCAGAGCAGCTCCTCAGAGAGCTGCCATCAGGCAGTTGTTGACCATTGCTTCTGGTCTGGAACAGCCCTTGGAACAGGGAACTGGGAAAGCTGCAGTTGTGTCCACAGGGAGTGCAGGGGGTGCCTGGGGCTGGCACCCACAAACTGGACTTTTCCTTGCCCCATGGACTTTGTCCATGGCCAGCAAGTATGAAAAACTACTTCAGTTCACCTTGGTGTTATTTTCTTAGTTGTTTCACCACAATACTCAACACTTATATGCTGTTACTCTCCTTACTAAGCCATTCAGTGTGTGCTTTCTTTAAATCCGTTGCCTCTGCAAAATGCAGATATTATATCAGCTTTCCATGCCTGCTCAATGGTTGGCTTGGTGTTTTTCCAGCAGGCAGGTTCTCTGTTGAGAAGGAATGGGGGATCTTTATGCACAAATATTTCTGGAGTTTTAAACACAGCCAAAAAGCAGATACACTGGCAGAGCTGTAAAAAAAAAACCAACAAAAAACCCCAGCCCACCAAGAGCTACAGGAGCTGGAATATGAAGATACCTGACTTGAAAATGAGATGTGCATATCCCACATCTAATTTGCATACACAGTTCCATCTAAATGTGATTTGTTTTTTTTTCTTGCCACCTGATTCATAATGCAGCTTCATCTTGAGTTTGTTTCAAAGTGAGTGTTCGTTTCATGCTGTGACTTGCAGAGGAGCACAGCAATCAGCCCTGGGGCTGTGTCCCCTCCCTGTGGTCACTGTGTCACCCGAGGGCACAGCTCTGCCACAGGCCAGTGGCAGTGCCCAGACAGGACAGAAACCAGCAGCTGACACATCTGAATGCCTATCCTTTAACCAATATCTTCTAATTTCTATGATTAATATCCTCTAGTTTCCAATCCCATGTTTCAACACATCTTCACTGGGCTGAAGGTGGAGGCTGAGCCCCTCCAGCTCACAAATGGATTTAGTAAATGGAGTTCTGCATCGTTTCCAGGGGTACTGTTAATTCTAAGTGGAATAAAACACGTGTGCAAAGTATCTGTGGTCAGGAAATGTGTTATCTAGACTGCTTTGTCAAAGGTGATTCCTGCCTCTGAAAACCTTTCACTGATGCTCCCAAACCGTTAAAGGCAGCAATGAAATGGGAATGATAAAACCTCCTTTGGGGTGTTTGATCTCATCTCGCTGCATCTGTGAGGCTGGAAGAGCCATAAAAGCTGAGGCTGATGATGATTCTGCCTTCCTTTCTCCGTTTGAAAGCTCTGGGTTTGTTTGGAGTGAGCCTCTCTGAAAAGAATATCTGCTTAGGGTCTCCTTTCCAGTGATGTCCCTTGGAAGCTTTTCAGGGCTTGCACATTTGCTGTCTCCCAAAAGAGGAAAATGCTGCTGGAGAGGTGCCAGCACTGAATGAATACTAAGTAGAAAATGTCCTTCTCAGAGGCAGGAAGGGATGATGAATCACTGTGAGAGCTGATTTCTTGACCAATCTGCCGATGTATTTTGTTATCTGGAATGGTAATGAAGACATAAGCAGCCTCAGATCTTGAGTAGACAGAACAGGGAAGGGAAGGGAGGTGGGAGATGGAGGCAGCTCAGGAGTTGTTTGCTCCCAGCCTTTTTCTGATGGCACCAGTCTGAGGCAGAGCCCTGCACACCTGGTTCCTCTGGGAACAGGGGAAAATCAATCTCATCTACCTTGTGGTGCAGAATCAGAGAAGACTAATGAGCCTGCTGTCCTCACTGCAGCCTTTACTGGTGATTAGTGACTCTAAAACCTGCTCTGCATGGAAGGAAGGAATGGGGGGATTTATTGTGATCCCCAGTCAGGTCTCCCTCCTTCAGGGCCTGTGTTGTTCAGCTCTCTGCCTGTCCAGGAGAGGAGCATTTCTGCTTTTCTGTCCTCTAATGAGCAACACGACTTCTGCTGTTTGTTCTCGGTGTAACTCCACTGAGATTAGCATCTGTAGGCAAGGCTTGGACAGAGAATTCAGGCACTGAGTTGTGGTTTTTTTTGTGAGACTGGAAGTTAAAAATTATTCATCACCTCGTTCCCCTGGGGAATAAAGGCACAGAAATATCCCACCCTAGGCTCTCTCCACCCTCTGCCAGGCAGTGCAGATTTTACCAGCTGAGAATTACTCTCCCACATGGCAGCTCTCAGCAGTTGAACCTGGAGTGGTTTTCAAGTCTTTGATTTGAAGCCAGCTGAGACACTGGGGCTCAGGACAGCAGGACAAAGGGGCCATGACCAGGTGCAGCAGACAGGCACCAGAGGTTTGGAAAGCTCCACAGTGCCTAATATCTATTGATTTTATTTTGGTTGTAAGGATCTGTATCTTCATGTCTTGCCCGAGGTCGTTCAAGGATGCTGTGGAAGAGCTGGGAAGTGAAATGAGATTTCCTGTCCTGCTCCAAATACCTTAATCAAAAAGTGATGTTTTATATCACAGTTTATGACAAGAAAGCCAAGAAACCTTATTAACTAATCTAAATCTGATCTGGACTGTACAGAGGAATCAAGTGCAGCATTATATCATCCTCCTGAAGATACACATGGATATTATGTTATGGTGATCATCAGTTTGCTCAGTGTCATACCTTGGATATTTTCCTTTGGAGAACTTCATAATACTTGTAATGTCATAGACTTCCACGAAATCATGTCACCCCTGTCTGTTAGAGTCCAAATAGATCATATCATCCTTTTCTTTCTCCTCTGCTGGCTTTTATGGTTTAAAGCTTAATATTGCAAAATAAGATATTTAAGCTGGATTTTGTCTCCAGTAGTTAGCATTACTCTGTAATTACTACATCCTTTCCCCAGTTTTTCATGGGGATTAGCTTTGTAACAGCTTTTATTTATTTCAGCAAGAGCACTTGCTGAAAGAAAGTTGTTTTTAAGCACTTGTACTCCATGTGAACAAGTGTTTCAGGTGGGCAGTGGTGGAGCAGCCAGGTCTGGTGGAAGGGGGGTGGAACTCAGTGATTTTTAAGGTCCTTTCCCCCAAAACCATTCTACATTCTTTAAAGCCACCATCAGTCACCCTTTCCAAATCCATTTGCAATTCTGTGTATTGCTGATTTTTCCTCAGTGGCTGTGACTGGTCCCGAGGTGTGTTCATTACAGACATCACCACTGCCAGTGTGGTTAGGAGTAGATGCAGAGCAACAGGAGATGGAGAATTGCAGGAACACCAGCCCTGAACCCCATTCCAGCCTTTTCCAGGATGGGAAGAGGCACTGGGGTCTCTCAGCACAGATTGCTCTGGGGTCCAGTTTGACCAGCAGCTTTTGATGAGTTTGTCTCTGCCCACATGCTTCAATACATTCCTTTTAGTGAGGAGTAAGATGTAACTGGGGGATGATGGGGTTTGTGTCTGCTCCATTTTTTATGTCACTTGGTGAGTGCTGATCTTGCATTAAGATGTCACTGTCAAGCTGGATGGCATTAGAGGAGAAAGGAGCTGCTGAATTTCCAGCAGGTCGAAGTATTCTGCGATCCCTAGGCACTTTCAGTAAAAATCTGTTGGAGTAAAGGATGGCTAAAAAATGTTCTTAATCTAGGCTTTTTTAAAATTTCTCTTTTGAGAGTCACTGTAATAAATCGAAAGTATTGATTTAGCCTGTAACAGCCCTAAGATTCACTCATTTAGGAGTCGAAACTGCTCTATTACCTGGAGCAATAACCCAGCACGGTGAAATCTCTCATCAGAGGCTGCTGGTCCACTCCTGCAGATGGGCATCCAGCAAAGATTTCTGCCTGCTGATGGCTCTGGCATCAGCTGAGCTCTCTGTGTGCTTTTCTTGGTGATTCTCTGCCTCCCTCTCCCCCTGCCCCTGGGAAACATTTGCAGCAGGGGCTGGGTCACTAATCCTGGGCTCAGTGCTCACTAATCCTGGGCTCAGCTCAGCCCTGGCCAGGTTTAACATTGCTCCACCTTTCACCAGACCCCTGCAGAGGAGCAGAATCTACTTTGTTTCTGTGCCTGTGGTGTTACCCACACTGTGAGTCTGCCCCTGAGCTTTGCACACCCCTGGTACCAGGTTTTAAATCCCCTCCATTAAGTGCAGCTTTCGATAGAGCCAGTCCTGCATGTGAATAAAAGAAAAATCTTCTTCCAAGGGTAAGCATTTCTCAGGGCACTGCAGGTTTGAATGATGAATAAGTAGTTGCAAAGGAATGCTTAACATCATACTCAAAAATCTCCTAAAATGAGAAGTCCTGGTGCAGTTCAGACTGGCTGATCCCCCAGGGGTGTGTGCTGCCCACACATCTGGCAGCAGCTGGCCAGTTCCGTGGCATTTCCTCCCGATGTCACTTCTGTTCTGCCTTTTATGCATCTTTTATTATCTCTCCATTAACAGAACATTTCCATTCCACCTTTTTTTTTTTTTCTAAAGCTGCTCTGCTCAGAGGCATTCAGGGGCTCTGCTGCCCCTTCTCCTGGGGCAGCACTTTGCTGCCAGCCTCTGCCAGGAGTGAATTCCCCCCATCAGCAGCTCCTCATCGCTGCTCCATCAGCTCCTGGCTGATGTCTCAGTGCTCACACCCACCCTCCCAGTGGCTGCTCAGCACATCAGGAGGAGTCCTCACTCCCCTGTGCTAGCACGTGCTCCAGTCTAGCCCTGAATGATTAGCATTTTTACAAATTAAAATAAATCCGAGGAGTGAACTGGCCCAGGGGAACTCTCAATCCAATCAAATTAGACTCATATATCCACCCTGGAGCAATTCCTTAGAAGCTCTTCCTTGAGGAAGCTTCATTTGTAATCACTACGTGCTGTGTACTTTGGAAAAGTTTTATAATTACTTGCTGTTCCGGCTGCTGAGCACTTCTAAATGTTGGATATTAAGGAACTGCTGTTTCAGTCAGTGAACAAGCCCTGAACATTAAATGTGCTTCACGAGGAGCATTTTTTCCTCAGCCATTACACATCTCTGAAGGCAGATTTTTTTTCAAGTGGATGCTTTCCCAGCTGTTGATGGTCTCTCTGTTTCTTCTGTGTGAAGAGAGGAGGAGGGAACTGATGGTGGTGTGACATTGCATAAAGGCTGCTTTGCTGTGGAGGGAGGTGGGTGCATCACTCACAGATGCAGGCACTGGAATAATGATGCAGGTCAGCCTGGAAGAGCACCAAGAAGAGCTTTGTCTTGCACAATGCACGTTTTTTGACGTTTTTGTATCTCGTGTTTTACAGGAAAAAATAATTTAGAATTGAGCAGAAATGTGTAGATGAATTTTGGTACCATTTTTTGTAGCCCTCCACCACTAAAGCAGACTGTCTTTGTCATGGGAACATCTGGCCAGAATAGCTCAGAGAGAGAAACTCAGAAAGAAACCAGAGAGAGAAACCCAGAGGGAGAAACCCAGAGAGAGAAACCCAGAGGGAGAAACCCAGAGGGAGAAACCCAGAGAGAGAAACCCAGGCTTCTCTCTGCTCAGAGAGAGAAGCCTGGAGAGAACTGGAAATCCCAGCTTGGCAGGTGCTTTGTAAAAGGTGATAACAGTGATTTCTTTCACAGAACAGCTCATCAAAAATCCCCCTCAGGCCCAGGACGGTGGTAGGATGCTGAAGACCATTTCTAGAACCAGCTGCTGTGGCTGCCAGTGAGACCAGAGTGCTGGGACAGTGCTCAGTAAAAGATTTGGTAAACCCAGATCTGCTCCTTACCTGTGCCAGCCTTCCACGTGCCCCTGAGTGTGTCACCAGCCCCTCCTGAGTCCTGGGACACTGAGGGAAAGGGAGAAGAGGTTCAGGAGTCAGGGGCTGGCTGGAAATGAGCTCTTCCCACCTCCAGATCCCCACCTCGAGCTCTCTGCAGCTGCCAGCAGAACTGCGGGGCTTCTCTTGAAAGGATGCACATTTCCAGAGGATCTTTGGAGAAATTCATGCAAACTTCTTGGTCTGGAGGACTTTCCTGGCCTTCATGAACTCCTTAGAACAGCTTTGGTGTGTGCAGAGATTTATTCTCCATTTGGTGGAAGTGAAAGCACTGGGATAGTCAATCACATGAAAAACGTTGTTCTCTGTCAGTTACCAAGAATCAGAACTAGGAATGGTGCAAATAAAATCATTTCAGGTGCCTTTAGCAGCCAAATGAACTCTGCAGCTCAGCTGGTTCAGGTATCTTTGCACATGATGATGTTTGCAAATAAATGACCGAGTTCCACCCAGCATACATTCACTTTGAGGTGTCCCAGAAGTGTGTAAAGCACAGTTATTGCAGCTGCCTCATATTTACAGGCTGGAAGATTTATTTAGTAGGAACTCTTCAGCTGGCAATAGGCTGGGCTTGAGTTATGAATTGCTAAACCCATCCATCTATCACATTACTGCCCAAAATCACTCTCTAAATGCAGGCAGGAAATGTGCCACGAGCACAAAAATGCTCCAATGTCCCTCTTTTGACACAGCAAGGAAACAGCAGGGAAATAAATTTCCAGCATTAGGCAGTATTAAGACTTTTCAGAGGGAGCCATCCAAATGAAAACCCATAATCAAAATAATAATTATCAGGGGAACCATTTGCTTTCAAAGTAATCACGGAAAGTAAAGCACAGAATGTGTCTTAAGTAGCAGAAAAAGGGTGATTTCTGTTCAGAGGGAGAAAGAAAGTTTAGCACTTGAGAAATCTGCGTGCTTTGTACATGATCAGTTCCTGATGGATTTTCTGAGAAATGAGCCTTCATGTATTGTATGTAAAAAAGAGAGGAAAAATTGGAGCTGTGATGAGATGAATGCAGGCAAAGGTGTGATGAGGCTGGGATTGGGTTACTGAGCTAGGGAGTTACCTGTCATTCCCTTCATTTTCCAATAATTTCAGTCTTGGGTAAGATTGCAGTAATATTCAGTGGAATATTAACACTGGGAGAAGGAATTTGGAAAGTTTCAGAAAAGTTAATGGATAAGTTCTAATGAAGGGAATTTAAACTTTTTTTTCATTAACCCAGCAGCTAGTCCAGCTTGGCAGGTGCTTTGTAAAAGGTGATAACAATGATTTCCTTCACAGGATAGCTCATCAAATTTCTTTCATATATTCTTATTATTTCTGGTGTAGTTAAAGAAATTTAATGTGAGGGAAATATTTCCAGCATGTCTTTTTATATTTGTTTTTCAAATTTTCTTACTGAGTCTGTGGTGTATTTTACCTGCCACAGCTTTTTTCCTTGTTTGGTCTCAGCTGCCTGAGATTTTAATTTCCAGAGAGCACCTCTAAGATTAGACTAATAATGTCATTTTTTTTTCATTTAATCATATTAATTGTTTTAATGGCTTCCCCATGCTGGTAGCACTGAGCTTCATTGCTGAGGATTTCTGTGATTTTGGTCCAGAAACCTTGGTTTTCTTTTCGACTGCAGTAATTCTGGCCTCCTCAGCCTTCCTGAGCTGCACTGGCCTTAAATTTGGTTGATCAGAGTTCAAACCCAACTCAGAGTGTGAAACACATTTGCAAAATCATACAAAACATGGGATGGGATGGGATGGGATGGGATGGGATGGGATGGGATGGGATGGGGTGGGATGGGATGGGGTGGGGTGGGATGGAATTGGAATGGAATGGAATGGAATGGAATAAGTGTGTTTTGCCTTCCATCAGCTACAATAACCTGGGTTCCATCCCTCCACACTGCCCATAGTAAGAGCTTTGAGTAATTTTTAATAATTCCAGTCTGTGTGCTCTGAGGCAGCTGTAGACTGGCAAAAGCCTTCCTCAAAGTGTGATAACTGCATGTGAACATCTGAATTCCCAGTGATTGTTCTGCTTGACTTCCTCAGCCTCCTTCAGCCCCAGTAATGGCTCTTCCCTCTGCCTGTTCTGCTCTCCCCAGGAGCACCAGCCTGTTCCACGAGGTCGTGCAGCTGGACTTTGAGATCGCCAGCTTCAGCAGCCTGTCGGGCACGCAGCCCATCAGCTGGCAGGTGGAGTACCCCCTCCGGGGCTCCTCCGAGCCCGCCCTGGCCGAGATCTTCATCTGCCAGAAGGACCTGGTGGGGATCGTGCCCCTGGCCATGGTAAGAGCTCCCTCTGCTGTGTGACCGCCCTGTGTGGGCTGGGGGAACCCAGACAGCCTGAGCAGGGAGTGCTGCCTGCAGGGCACTGCCCCTGGAACCATCCCTCACCCTGCTCTGGGTACATTCACAGCCTGAGCAGGGAGTGCTGCCTGCAGGGCACTGCCCTGGAACCATCCCTCACCCTGCTCTGGGTACATTCACAGCCTGAGCAGGGAGTGCTGTCTGCCCTGGGACCATCCCTCACTCTGCCCTGGGACCATCCCATCACACCTGAGCAGGGAGTGCTGCCTGCAGGGCACTGCCCTGGAACCATCCCTATCCCTCACTCTGCCCTGGCACCATCACACCTGAGCAGGGAGTGCTGCCTGCCAGGGCACTGCCCCTGGAACCATCCTACTCACTGAACTACACCTACACACTGACTACTCACTGATGTACTCACTGAGCTACTCACTGACCACAGAGGAGAGGGATGCTGAGAGGGAAGGGAAGCTCAGAGGGAAGGGAAGCTCAGAAGGAAGAGATGCTCAGAGGGAAGGGAAGCTCAGAAGGAAGAGATGCTCAGAGGGAAGGGAAGCTCAGAGGAAAGGGATGCTCAGAGGAAAGGGAAGCTGAGAAGGAAGGGATGCTCACAGGGGAGGGAAGCTCAGAGGGAAGGGAAGCTCAGAGGAAAGGGATGCTCACAGGGGAGGGAAGCTCAGAGGAAAGGGGTGCTGCCTCTTCAACCACCTCTCTCAGGCTTAAACCCTGAATTTCTTGGCTTTTCCCACAAAGCCCAGTAGATTTTCCTGCCTGTTTCTGATGGCCTTGAGCTTGCAAGCTGCAGAGCAGGTCCAGAGGGCCTCAAGGACCTTCTGCTGAAGGCTAAGGTTCCTCGTCCTTAGTAGGCTGAGGCTGATACTGATTCTTCTGCTTGATGACCTAATAGTGTAAGAACTTTTGGTTTCACGTCAAAAATAGAAAACAATAATAGACTCAGTAATATATTTAAGAATCATGAAGTGCAAACTTCCCTGTGGATAAATGGTTTGGGTTAAGATCTCCTCTCTCTGCTCAGTGTTTTAGGAAAACAAGGAATTTCTCTGGATTCTCCAGCATTTCAGGTGTGCTGTTGTTAGGCAGGCATTTTATTTTCTGTTGGGCAGGATTTGGGAGAAGAGTTAGACATAGCTCTGTGCTTCTTGGGAATTTTGCATCATCTTGGTGGCAAAATCCTGGCAGTCTTGTCTTTGAACAGTGTTCAGCAGATAATTAGATGAGTATTATTTCCTGGAAGTCCCAGTCTTCAATATATTCTTCCCCTTTGAAGAGTGAAACTGCTGCTCATATCAAATGAGGTCATGGCCAGCAATTTCCTGATCCACAGGCTGTTAAGTCAGCAGAAAGCCCTGCACTGCATTCCAGATCTGAGGGGGAAATAATTGTCCTCATTACCTGTCAGCTTCAACAGGGAATATTTATTGGAGCATCTCTCCTCTAAGGACTGGAGAACGTGCATCAAGAAGAATTTCTGTGGTCAGATTTTATTTTGAGATAGATGCCTTCCACTCTCAAACAACAGGCATGTGTCTGCTGGCAGACTTTGTGTCTTCTTGCTCGTTTCATGAAAGAATCCATCAGCTTCTTCTCTGTATTCTGTGTCTGAGGGAATTGAGATTCTGATATCTCCTGTCAGGGTGTGATGCCTTTGCACTTGCATCCAGGGTTCTTGCAGACTTGTGTCTATTCTGCATTAAAATTCATCTGCCTGCCAGGGTTCCTGTAAGAGCTGGAGGCCTAAAAGGAGGAGTTTAGTGTTGTATAAATCATGTAAGGCAAGATCCTTTATTCCCAACAGATTGCCAGGAGGCACTGGGGCTTCAGGCTGGGGGTTCAAACAATGAAATCATTAAACCTCTCTCTCCACAAAGCTCTCTGGTGTTTATCTCATTGCTGTACCTTGTGATAACACTTGGCCAGAGCCAAAATACACTGTGTTAACAGAACTGTGTTAGCAGAGTGCACTTGGACAGAGCACCAGAGTACAATTGGCTTTACTAGCAGGATATGGGGAGATAAAGGGAATTCTCACGTTTCTGTTGGCTCACACTGCCTGTCCAGCCAGGGTGCTCCCTCCATGCAGGCTGAATTGATGCATTAATCTCCAGCTGGGCTGATGACCTGCCAGTTCCCCTGCTCAGGAGCAGGAGTCCCCCTGAAAGCAGAGAGGGCAATGCTGTCTCTGCTGAGGAGTCAGATCAGAGTCGTTATCTGCACTGCCCAGAGGAGCAGCAGCTCATGGTTGTGTACAGAAATTAGATCTCAGTGTTCAGCAGCAAGTGGGGTTTGTAATCCTCTGGAGGGGAAAGGAGATTTTTGTTGGTTTAAGCACAGAGCGTTCCAGGGTAACACTGAGAACATCCAAAGTCAAAGCTGTGGCTGCACATTTTAAAAAGTGACCAGGAAAAGGAGCTGCCCAAAGACACTGCAGCATCCCAGGGTGTAGGAGCTGGCCAGGTCTCTGCCTCTGCTCTGAGGGACACCCTGCAAAGTCTTCCAGCAAACCTTTCCCTGGTTTGGGTGTAACAAAAAGGCTGGTTCTGACCCGTGGACTAAAGCTCCTCTCATGTGAGCCATTCCAAACTTAGGAAGCAAGAAAGATCATGTATCTTTTATTGCCCCGTGCCTGATTACATTATAAAAAGAGTAATAAGATGAAAACCAAGTGGTCTTCAAAAGATTAGTGCAACTGTTGCTATGGCAGTTTGAAAGAGATTAAAGAATTGACATTGTCAGCAAGAACTGAACCTGAAATTTTAAAAGAGCCTTGCAGGGCTTGGATCAGTGGAGCAAGAGGGAGGGTAAAGCTGCTGAGAAATCGATGGAAATTCCTCATGTAGTCAAAAGAGAAGGTTTTAGCAGAATCCATATTCCATCTCTGCCTAAATAGTGTGTACAATAAGGAACAGCAGCACAGTGGTGTGATGCAGGGAAATAACAGCAGCAAGAGGCATCAAAACTGCTGGACTGACAGTAACTGGAATCATTTTTCTGCCAGCAAAAAAATGACATGTAAATTTGAGGGAAGTCTTATTTTTTTCCCAAGCTCAGAAGTTAATCAGTCTGAGTAATTTTGGAGGACGTGTCACCCTTCAAGGTAGTTGGAGAGGAAAAATGAGACAGAAAAGTTTAGAAGAATATAGTTTAAAGTGGTTTGTTGCTTTCTAAGTCTCACATAACAGAATATTAGGTAGGTACTGTGCACTAGACTGGATTCCAGTCAGACATATCCTCTCCTTTCCAAATTCCTGAGTGAAACCATCCACTCAGTGCACCTTCCCTGCAGGCTCTGTGTGTGTCTCACTCAAAGTGTGAGATTAAATTTGCATTGTTGCATTCCCATCACTGAACAGCAATAATAACTGAGGCAAGATTTGTAAAGAGGTGATGTCATTTATTAGACCTTTGGATAGAGGTGGGATAAAACAGATGCTCTTTCAGGCACACACTCCCTCCTTCAGATCTCTGGACTCACTTTAAATCACAGCTACAGAAAGTGGGGCTTGTAAAATTCATCAAGTAGGAGAGTTAAACAAGAAAATAAAATCATTTCTTAAGGCAAACCAGGAAATATATCCCACTGTGTGTGGACAGGAAGAACCTACTGGCTGGATTGTGCCCTATTCTGGCTTTTTTCTAATTTCATGTCACTTGTTGCAGGATCAATTAGCAAAGTGCTTTCGTAGGACCTTAAATAAAGCTCTGCTAAGTGCTTTTGAAAACCTCCTCAATTAATCTCAGGTAACCTCAGAAGTAACCAGTTAAGGTGTACAAGGTTGCCTGGCTTACTTTCCACAGATTTTTCTAAGATTTCCCTCCTGTCATGAGCAAATGCAGCCAGATGTAGGTTCTGCCTCTTGACACTCTTAAAATACCCCAAATTTACATCTGTGCACAGGAACCCCACTGGAGCTTTCCCACTCTGTGTTTGTGTCCAACACAAGGCCACATGTTGGGAAGCTCAGCCAGAGATTTCTTTTCATGCTTTAAATGGGTAAATGCATGTTTTTTAACACTACCAAATCCTGCTTTGGGACAGAACAAGGTGCAAAACCCGTGTCTGAGTGCATTGTTCAATGCTGATATTAAAGGGGAGCTCCTTCCCAAGGGGAAGATGGGGAATCACTGATTGAATATTTATTCAAGACCCTCTGGGTCCCTGTGTGTGGAGCTGGAGCTGCAGCCCTTCAGCAGCAGGATGCACTCCCTGTGAGCTCATCCACAGCTGTGACTTGCATCAAATGCAGCTATTAAAGTGCTGAGATGTCAATAGAGGACAGGAAAGAACCACACTCACTCGTCAAGTTGAGAAGTGAGAAGAGAAAGAGAAAGTTTGTTTTGGTTTGGGGTTTAAATAGGGTTTGGAATTTGGTCAGGGATTGGGGGATGAGAGTAACACCTCTCTGACCCCAGTGGCCAACTTAGAATTCCATCAATTTGTCCTTCCCCCTGGAAACGAATGGGTTATTTACCAAACATCACTCTTTGTTTTTCTTACCATTCCTGAGAGAGCTCCAGTCCAAGAATGAAAACATCAGAAGGCTGAAAAATGAGGGTGACACTGAGGCATAAACTCAATGTCAGGGCTCTGTTCTGACAGTTCTACTCCAAGTTAACTTCCAAGACCACTTGTCACCATGGGGAGCCATGCAACTTGTTCATCCATGCATATTTCCACTTTGAAACAATTCTCATTTTCAGTGGATGTTTCAGATTTCACTGCTCAGCCTCCATGATCCTCACAGGCAAAGCAAACTTGGAACAGGCTCAGGCATTTCTGGAAGTTCCTTGCTGCTGTTTCACATGCCCAGAGTTTGTCTGTTCTCCTCAGCTGTGCCAGTGGGTCTCATAAAGGGTGTAATAATCTGTCTTTACGTGTCCTGCCTTTCTGCTGATGTAAACTGATTTTTCCACTGATGGGAGCTGATTCTTGCACTGATGGGAACTGATGCACCCACTGATGGAAACTGAATCTTTCCCTGTGAAGCAGCATCCTGTGGGCTGCTGCTTAGTCCAGGTTTCCAGGTTTTAAATGCAGAATAACCTGGAAGTCCCAGGACTAATGTGTGGCTGGGACTCTCAGCTGTTAGGCAGTGCAGTTCCTCTCCTCGTGTGCTCTTTGCTCAGTGCTGAGCTGTTCATTAGGAAGTGCTGGCTTTGCCTGTTTCTTTACATCCTGAGCTCAGAGTGTTGATGCTCCTGCTGCAGAAACAGGGAGGGGATGGATCTACTGCAGAGCTGTGACTCAGCCAAAACCACTTTTTGACAGTTTTATGTGTGCTTGTTAACTGGCTTGCCATTAAAACAGAGGTGATCAAAAACTTAGCTCCCAGAGCACAGTTGTTTTATATACACATTTATGTCTGCTGTTCCCTAGGGTGAGCATTTTTTTAAGGTGTTTCATTGTAATGAAGTCCCTGCAATCCCATTTTAAAATATGGACTTGAATAAACAGAGTTTTCATCCCTGCACAGTCTGTGAGTTCACACCATAAAGCTCTATCTAGTTCAAGGTCACACGAGTGCAGAATTCTCACTCGGGTTCATCTTCCAGTCTTGAATGAAGTGGAGGCAACAAGCACTGAGGAGCTTTCCAGAAGGAAAAATCCATTTCCTGATTTGCTTATCACAAACAAACAAATGAGCAAACAGATCACCCACGTGTCAGACTTTTCAGCTGGCAGGAATTGTCTCAGGTAATTCAGTTAGGAACTGCATGAAATAAACATTGTGAGTTTAGGAAATTTATTTTATGTAAAATCAAGCTGTTCTAGTAACAGTACTAAGTGAGGCAGCTGAAATCATCTCTGCAGCCCTGAGCAGTAGCATGAAGTCAGGAGTTTTTAGAGTTCAGGGGGAGTGTTTGTGTCACAATGTCCTGATGTGCAGGGGGACACAGAGATCCCTCCTGTGCCAGCTCTGCAGTGATCTGAACGAGGACAGCATTGCTTCCTTCTGTTTATGGAAGGAAGGGGTTTAGGGTGATTATGATGTTTGTATTTTGAATTGTGTGTTTTGTGTGTGCTGCATTTTGTGTATTGTGCTTTTAAAATTAGTTTTGAAAGCAAAGCAAGGAAAGAAGAAGTGTGCAGTTTGTTTTGAAAAACAGTGTTTATTTTTTTGATTCTTTTTTTGGGGACAGTGTGTTTGTTAGATGCACAGACAGCAGTTAGAGAGGGTTTTTTTGCTTTTAGTTAGTTGAGGTAAATAAGTTTTTTGGACTTTTTTTGGAGGGGGGCTGTTTAAATTTACTTTAGATTGAAAAATTTAGAGGAAGACTGGGATTTTGTGTTTGTGGCTTACTGAGGTTTGGATTTTGGTATTTTTTAACGTTGAAAAAAACTTGTATTGATTATTGATTGCATTTCTATATAATATAAATGGGATATATATATAAAATGGGTGATATAATTGCACTAATTGTGCCACTGCTCTCTGTTTCTGTCAGCTGAACTCAGCCTCTGTACCTGCCTGTAAATCAGCTGTGTCACCCAGTGTGTCTGTCTGGGACTGGCAGTGCTTATTGATTCATCTGATCTGGGAAGAATTGGCTTTTCTTGCTGCCTGCCCATCAAGAAACAAAAGCAAAACGTGGACAAACTGTTGTTCATTGACCTCAGATCAGTCAGAAGATGCAGACAGCATAAAGAATCCAGAATGACTCCATTTAATGCTGCCTTTTGAAGTCCCAGACATCATTTCTACAACCCTTGCACTTCTGCCTCCAGCTCCTGTTTCCCTTTTCTTTACTACAGTCACATTCAGTCACATTCAGTCCTGGGTTTTGCAGGAAATGAGAATGGGTCAGTAAGGCTCTCCCAGCTGGCTGGAATTAATATTTCTGTCAGACCAAGCTGTCTGTCATTTTCCATGAGAATGTGTAATTTCCTCTTCCAGCATCCCCCATATCTGACAGTGCTATAGGATGGATTGCTTTGGGGTTTTTAAGATGCTGAGGAGAGCTGGGGCCAGCTGACTTCCAGATTTTTCAAGCTCTCTGAGAAATGTTAATATGAGGCTTAATAGATGCCTCTTAGTCTCGACAGGAGGCAAATCCTGCTAACCAAACAAAAAACTGCAGAACAAGAAGAATGAGCAGTGAGACAGGCAGCAGGTGAATTATTGACTGCTTGGTGTGCTGATACCAAAATGCTGCCCTGGAAGGGGAGTGTCAGAAACCTCTAGAAAATTCTGTGGGTGAGGCAAGCTGATCAAAGTCAGGGTGTTGGGTCAAGGTTCAGTGAAACTGAGAGGGAGAGGAGGGGCAGCAGAGCTGACAGAGGGACACAGGATCCACTCGTGTCACTTCATGGCACTGCCTTGTGTGAAATCTGGAGGTTGTGTTGTTCTTCCTGTACATTTTGGGGATTGTTTCAGGTGTTGGTTCAGCTCTGTGATGCTGCTCCATCTGAAGGAGACATCTTAAACAGCAGTGAATATATCCAAAGTGACAGCTGATTAAAATTCGGGTTGTTTAACATAACCACAGAGGCAATTTCACAGCTGCCACACCAGGCAGCAGAGCCAGCAGAGAGGGAGCTGTGCTCCCACGTGGGTGTGACACTCCAGGGCTGGGGTTGTGATGCTGAAGCTGCCCAGGCTGTGTCCAGGCTGTGTGTCCTCCCTGTGTGCCCTCCCTGCTGCCCTCACAGCCACAGCAGATGGAGGAGGGCACAGGGGCACTGCCCAGGAGGAGCAGAACAACTGCAGAGGCTGCTGCTGTGCAGGAGTTTGCAGCCAACAGAGAACTGGAATTTAAAGGCAGAGAAGTTCCTAATTAAGGCTGCAGAGTGTGTTGAGCCATTCAGGCTTGGAGCAGAACTGAGCCATGGCCACCTCTGCAGGCCTGGCTGGATCCTGCAGCTCAGAGCTGCTGCTGCTGCTGCCAGGGCTGCAGAGGAGAAAAAGGAGCTGGGAGAACATTGCATGGCTTTGTTAGGGAAAGGGAGTTGTGATGCTGTTTTACACCACAACCACACAGACTCTGAGATTCACAAGGCTGAAAATGACTCCTTGATTTCTGGGATGTGTCTCCCTTTTATACTATTCTACACAGACCAGTTGGATTGGGGACACAAAGACAAACCTCTTCACTCACATTGCTCAGAGCAGAGGGACAGCAAGGAGAAGTCCCTCCTAGGGAAAGGAATGAATAACAAAGGTACAGTTACAGAAACATTTCTCCTGTTTACAGAAAATTCCCTGGGAAAGGAATTTTAGAAACACAAAACACCTCAGGTATGGAACCAGAGTTGCACTCAGCAGTCTCCACTGCTGGAATGTGCCTTCTCCTCTGGGATTAATGCACCACTTCTCCCTAAACTCGAGTTTTCTCATTAGCTTTAGCTAATGAGGTATTGCCTGGACTTACCTGATAAATACACACCCAGTGACCAAACTGATTGCAGAAAACACACATTGATGATTTTCCCTGGAGGGTGAATGGTCTCCACCTCCTCATGCTGTCATTGCAGGAGGTGGCAGCTGAGCAAGGGCTCAGCCAGGTGTGTTTGCAAACAAAGCACTTCCTCAGCCAGCTGGAGCATGAGCTGGGATAGCTGTGACCCATGCAGAAAACCAGGAGGGATTTCTCTTAATTGGCAGCTTCTAATGAGGATTTTGATCTGGAAAGAGAGCTCTGGTATTTCTGGGGGATGCCTCACTCGTCACAAGCAGGTGAAATGTTTGCTTAGCAGAGCTGTGAGTTGTTTAGGCTGAACTCTAATCACTGAGGTCCTGAGGTGTTACAGCTTGGACAGTGAAATGATGGAGACAACGAGGAAATGTTTTACTCTAATGGGAAATAATGAGGGAGCATGGGGTTAAAAAATCACCCTGACTTTTATAAAACTCAGTGTTTTAATGAACTGCCCCCAAACCTTAAAAACCCGGGAACTTTTCACCTTCAATTTGCTGTGGGATGTGTGTTTGCCTTACCCTGCTCTCAGTTTACAGTTCATTATCCAGACAGATGCTCATCACTGAGGATGTTTGTCATGGAATTCATTAGGAATCTCTCCTTCAGGCTCAGTAGTTCTGCTTGAGGGAGGTAAAGCACCAAAGGCAGGACAGGGCTCAGCACAGTGCAGAGGACAGAGCTGGCACTGAGCTGCTGCCTCTCTGCAGCAGCTGCTGAAGGACATGGGGAGCAGCAATGGGGATGGAATTTGATTTATCCATAATCCCTGAGCCAGAAGGGTGCCAGAACCTCACCAGAGCTTGGACCACCAAAAAAAAACCACTTTAAAACAGGCTTTAATGCCCCAGCTCCCCATGTTACTCCCAGATAGAGAATGAATTTCCAGCCCGACCCTTGTACTCCATGGTCCCATTGCTGTGGGGTGTCCACACAAACACTGGACTCCTCAAGATGTGTTTCCCCCTCAGAAACATTTAATATTTAATGCTCCAGCACCATGGCATGACCACCAGCATGCTGGTGAGAGAGGCAACTTCAGCAGACAAATGGAAAAAAAAGTACCACTGACATTAATTTTAATCAGGTCCCAATCATCTGATTTGCCCTCTGTATATTTTTTTTTCTCTAGCAGAGCTGATTGTCTTTCTGCAAGATTTGTTACCTCACAGAACAATAATACGGGCTGTAGTGATGTAATTTATGGCTGTAATTTGCTTTTGGAAATCCTCTATTAGTTAAAAAATAGCACCAGTGCAGTTTTATTAATTACAGGAGGTGACTGTTGAATGCTGAGTGTCAGTACCAGAGGAGTGACTGTGTTGTACTCTGCTCCCCAAGGTCCTGGAGGAACAGAGCTCTGTGTCCTTTGGAGGCTGGGGAATGACTGTTTTGCTTAAACTAAATAAGTGTAAAAATAACTCAAGTTCACTGGGAAGTTTGAGAAAATGACAGAGGGAAACATTAGCCTGTAAATTCAGTATTGGAGACACGGCAGAGTGTTACTGCACCACATAATGTGCTCACAGGCAGGATGGCTCTGCAGAATTGCACATTTATTTACACCTTCTACCCCCAAAGTGCTGCTTGCAGTTCAAACCCTGAGGTTCATTACTGAGCTGTGCCATGCCAGGGAAAACCACTTCATCTCTTTTCCTGCTTTAATGTGGACGTTTTTTACCTTGGCATAACACTTTTATTTTCATCTGCATCAACCAGACTTTACCAGGACTTAGCTTGGGGGAAAGGCAGGCGGGCAAAAATCACCTTGTGTGATTGAAAGGTGAATTCTCTTCTTTCGGTGTTCAGGAGCTGGCTGAGGTCCAGGAGAGGTTGCTGTAACCTCTCTGTGCTCTTGAGGCTCTCATTTTGGGGAGCTGACAGAAGGCAGGAGGCCTCCTGCAGCACAGATCATGTCAGCAGCACAAACCAAAGCCATCCATCCCAGACCTGGGTATCCTCAGGAATAATTTTGTCCAGGCGTTCTGCGTGCCTTTTTTTTTAAATTATTATTATTTGAAGTTTTTCCACGGCTTGCTGCTCAGTTGAGCCAGCAGAGGAGCCTCTGGTTTGGCTGCTGGAGCTGGGACAAAATGTCAATTGAAAAGCAGGGCTGAGAGGGGAGCTGCCAGCTGGCACAGGTACCCCGGGACATATGTTTGAAGGATGCCTGGAAGCTTCAGGAGTCGGCTCGGTGTGGTAATAATAAATAAGTCATTCCAGGCTCAGTCATTCCTCCTCTTACCTCATCCAAATGATGGGCTACTCGTTGAGCCCTGGGAGGCAAAAAATAGGGATTGTCTGGCGGGGTGGGAGCCACAGGTCTGTCTGCAGTTGGTTTCTGCCTCTCGTGGCTCTTTGGCTCAGGCCCACAGACTCATCTCTAAAATGTCCATGTATTTTACTCATCTCTAAAATGTCCGTGTATTTCACTCATCTCTAAAATGTCCGTGTATTTTACTCATCTCTAAATTGTGTCTAGCCAAGATTTAGGGCTTAAGGACAGCGTGAGATAGTGAACTCTGCCCTGCAGTTTTTCAGGATTTTTTAAGTAACACAGTTTAATAATTGGTCATTTAGCTAAAAAGGATTACTTTCAAGGTGTAAAAGAAAGTGGCTTTACAAAGGAGTTGTTGGCATAAATGATATGGTCTGGTTGCAGCATGTATCATAAATACCATGTATTTCCTGTGGTACAGGGCAGGGCTGGGGCTGACAGCACCATCCTGTACTGCTGATCCTTCAGGAAGGAAAATTCTCTGCTCAGACATGGGTGCTGATCTCCCCTGCTGCAGCACCAACAGGGCACTTGTAGCCCTGAAGAGTAAAAATGGAAGTAATTCCGATTTTTGTGAAAAGCAGAGTAATTCCGTAAGTGAAGCCGGGTTTGTGGCTAGGGGTGATGTCTTTTATTAGGCCACCCAATGGAGTTGGGGACAAAAAGCCGAGCTCTCAAGGACACAGATCTTGTTTCAAACCTCTTTCAGCCTTCGAGATGCTCAGATAAAGTTAATGGTCACCGGGATCGCTCCGGGTCATACTAACAAAGAAAACGGTGCTTTAAACAAATGGGTTTGATCCTTTTGTCTGTCGTGTCCCTGACTTATACAATGATCAGAACGAGCTCTTCAAGGATGCTTTTCCAGCCAGAGCCTCCAGACATTTACCCCCTGAACGTAAAACTTATTTCTGCTTCAGGAAGAGGGAGATAATTGCATCTGTGATTATATATACTGGATATATTTCATTTTCCTCCTTCTAGATATATGCCAGGTTTAGTTTCTATAAGGCCCACCAGTCTATCAGACGTGTGTCTGATCAATAATTTAATTTTCCTGTGTCACTCTCTCATCTCTTTAAGCTCAGTGAGTTTCTGATGTCTGTGCAGTATCTGCTCTCATTAATGCAATAATCCTGGTCCTGCCCTCTGTGTGCTTTGCTTATGTAAAAGCTCAGCTTCAACTGCTGTGTAGTCAGTGAAATCAATAAACTATTTGAAAAGGAAAAATCATCTAGCTACAAGGCTAGGAAATAATAATGACTATTTGCTGCATTTTTATCACCACTTCTTCACAGTGGTTGCACAAGAATTCGTGGTCTCTTTGTTACAGATTTTGCTGATGGAAAATTAAAACTGTGCAGCCAAAATAAGAAAAGAGCGAGGAGAAAATTCCTTTTGCTGATTTCAGACCAGACTAAATGAAACTGAAACACTGAAGCAGAAGCTGCCTGCTTCATTTCCACTGTGGGCTCTGACATCCACAAACTTCAGCCAAGTGCATGGCCAAGAACTGAGAACTTCAGAACGTGTAGGACGTGAATATTGTCTATTAGAAGGAGAAAGCAACTCATTAATAATCCATGGCATATTCATCTACCCAAATAAAACAAGTTCACAGTGGCCATAAAAATCATCCATGTATCATGCAGGACCCCAGAGGCTTAAAACAAGAAATTGTCCTTGAGAATTAATCCTTGAAGTCCATAAAGCATCTAAAATGACTTCAGCTCAGTTTCAGAGTTCAGGCCACCCCTCACTCTGATCAGGCCAGTGCCTTTTCCTTGGAACAACCAGGCTGGATAAAATTCTGCCTTGACTTTCCAAACTGAGTCATTTATTCACCATCAGTGGGGTTTGCAGCACTGTTAAAAACTTGGTCTCCACTCACTGAGATCCAGATGGATTGGAATTTTATGTCATCAGGGAAATAATTGCACAGCTTCAGCAGCCCTGGCCTGGGCCATCACCAGATCCCTGTGCCCCCAACATCCCCAAAATCCCCAAAATCCCCATTCCCATCTGGGAGAGCCTTGGTGGGAGCATTCAGCAGCTCAGGGAACACCAGAGGGGTTCAGCACAGCCCAGGGCTCCCCCAGACAATTATCCCTGAGGTGTCTGGGCAGATGAAAAGCTGTTTATGTGATGGCAAAGGCCACAATGTGCTGCAATTTCTGAGGCTCTGGTATTGGTATCTGTGAGAAATATTTCTCTTTTCCTGGGAATGCTCTAAAGTGGCTGCATTCACTCACTTAATCCTCTTAATATGTTTCTCTCCACTCTGTTTTCCAAGCACTCATCTGAGAGTTATTAGATAAAAAACTTTATGTAATGTATATGTAATTCTGTGTGTTGTAGATGTTTTTGTGTGTCTGCTGGAGATGAAATGTGTATAATTTATGCACTGCATAAATACATAGAAGCAGAAGTTTTCAAGAGGGCTCAGGACAGTTTATTGCTGGTATTTATCAAGTGGAAGTGTGTTCAGAAGTAGCTGCAAGTGCACTTACATCCATAAGCAGCAGCAGTGGTTCTCAGGATGAGGGCTTTTAACCTGTCACTTCACAGATTTTCATCTGTTTCCATTTTCTATGCTAAAAAGAGCCAGTGATGGTGCTGGAGCTGGGATATCTCAGCTGATCACTCACAGTTCAAACCATAAATACAGTTTTTTCTCTCTAGGTGGTGTGTTTCCTATGTAAGTGCTTTCATTTCTAAGTCAATTTAGCAAAATATTGGAAGTGAGGACTGAAATGTCACAAAGGGGAGCAGGTAGTTTCCTGTGTTACAAATAAGCATCTTCTAAAAAAAATCTGTTGGGTTTTTTTTTAATTTATGTACATGCTTGGAGAAATAAAATGCAGACTTCTGCTTCCCATCTTCTCCAGTCACTATTATCTCCTTGTTCTATATTTTAAGTGGTTATAAAAGATGAAATGTGGGGTTCTGTTTCTCATCTCCTGCAGTTGCCCTTAAATTTTTTTTCTTAGGTTTGAATAGGTTCCAGAATTGTTTCCTTTGAAGTCATTTTCAGTTCCAGACTCTTCCTCCACACAGCAGGAAATACCAAATACAGCTTGGCCACTGAATCCTGACATGGCTGTTCCAGTCAGCAGAGAGCAGAGACAGCTTTGATGTAATATTTGGGGTTTATATACCTAATTCTATTTATTTATTATTATTATTTAATATTTGAGCTCTTCCTGATGGAGTTTGGTGCCACAGCTCCTGCAGGGCAGAGAGGCCCCAGCCAGAGGCTCAGCAGTGGTGGGACACACAAATAATGATAAACACTCACAAAAAACAAACTGCAGCCATTTACAGCTTTAAAGATGCTGAAGGAAGGCACAATCTAACACGAAAACATTGATTTTATTCCATGTCCTTATTAATTTGCTTTTCCCATCAGTTTTTAGCAGGTTTTAAGATAAAACAGAAGTTTAATATATTTAAAAAACCACCAAAAAAAACCCCCAAAAAACAAAACAAAACAAAACAAAACAAAACAAAAAAAACAAAACAAAACAAAACAAAAAAACACCCCAAAAAACCAAAAAAACCTCCAAAAAGCTACAAGGGATCAAACCAAGACCCACTTAGCTATGGTGGTACTTGGAGGTCTATACTTTATAAATAAGAGTAATCAATTTCTTTGCTTTGTTTTGATTTAACTTTGGGGCTGTGCATTCTCCCAAACATACTTGGAAAACAAACCAAAGCAAACTAGAACTCTCCCAATATTTTTTTTAGGGTTTTATTCAGCAAAAACAAAAATACAAAAATAAATGAAAATTTTTTTAAAAAATTAAAAAATAAAAATTTGTAAAAATATAAATATAAATAATTAGAAATTAAAATAAAATAAAATAAAATAAATAAAAATAAAATAAATAATAATAAAACAGCAAACCCAGGCAGTGTCTGGGTGCTCTTTTTACCTCCTTGGTGTACAAAGTGTCACCACAGTCTCTGCTCAGCACGTGGAGCCAGCATGGGGCTGCTCTCAGAGAAGTAATAAATTCACATTCAGGCAGTGGAACTTTACTGGTAGAAATATTAATGCAAGTGCTTAGATCCTTATTTCACAAGGGAGAGGAAATAAGATTTCTTGGTTAGTCTCAGTGCCTGGGGCAAACTTGAACAGCTCCAAAATGAAGTTTTGAATTGGTTTTATGAACTGCATACCATGAAGTTGGTATAACAAATACAGTGAAGTAAATATTTACTTCTGAATTTGTTGAAAGAAATCTGAATTTGATTTTCTGTTGTTCAGAAGTGGAAGAAGTGACAGGAGCTTTCAGAGGCATCGTGGTTCTTGCTGGGCATTAAGGGTTTTTATTCCTCCTGGTTCCAAAGCTGAAAGTGAGGAGAAGGACTGGTTATTCCCCTCCAGCAGGTCACAGAGGGTAATTCTTGTCTCACGAGCTCTGCAGGAGGGGCATTCATCAGCCTTCAGCTGAAAGCAGAATTTCTCAGAATTTGTCCTTTTTGGAAGGTTCATCCTGACCATAACCCAGGGTGTGCCCATTGCTCCTTTTCCTGCGAGGCCAGAGCATCATTTTTGGCCTTTTCAGATGGAATGCTGATGAGATTGTGCCTTTTGATTCCAAATTACAAACCCCCTGCTGTCACAATAACCTGGGTAGAGCTGTGTCCCTGCCCCTGGGTCAGCGTGGCCTTGGTGCCCACACAGACCTCAGCAATGAGTGAAAAACGTGTAAAAAAAAGCTCATTTTACCTCACTAACTGCAAACAGAACAAAGCAATTAAAGTACTCCAGCCTCTCCTTCCTTTTGTGAGGGATGCTCACTCTTGACAGATGATAGAATTACACTGAGCAACACAGTCTGCATCTGCTAAATCAGAGTAATCACTGCTGATGGTCCCTTCTGCACGTCTGAATGCTAACGGGGTGGATTCACCGCAGGGAAAGTGGGGATTAGTCATCCAAGGAGCCAAAGATATTCCTCTGCATCCCTGTCTGTTAATGTATTTTCTGTCTGCAGAGTGTGATTTATCAGGGCTCCAGAATTCCACTAGCAGGGTGTTTGAAAACTGCACGAGCAGGAAAGAAAATGGAACGGTTTGTTGCTAATGTAGGGGGCTAGTAATTAAGATTTATCTTAATGTGGAGACTAAACAGAGACAAGATCCTTGATTAAAAAAAGGGCACTGCATTTGCAGAACACTGAGTTCCCAGTTTGGAGAGACACTTAGATCTTCATCATAAATTACACTGTCCACAAGGCCTACAGGGAAGGTTGTGCTGGGCCCAACAAATTCCCATCCCAGCTTTGCTTTCTCCCCTCCTGGCCCCAGAAAGGTGCCACAGTTTTCCTGGCAGTGATCCAGCCCCAGGAGAGGCTGGTGAGGGCCCCCAGCCCAGTCTGGGCCCTGATGGGCTGGAGCTGTCACATCTCTCTATCGCTTTTCTGGGGAGTGGGAAAGATGAGTCTGAACCCCTTCCTTGTGTCTCTGGTTCCACCTTCCCTCCCTCCAGCCTCTCCAAGCATCCATATTTCTACCAGTAAAGTTCCACTGCCTGAATGTGAATTGATTTATTTCTCTGAGAGCAGCCCCATGCTGGCTCCACGTGCTGGGTGTCGCAGCTGAGCAGAGACTGTGGTGACACTTTGTACACCAAGGAGGTAAAAAAGAGCACCCAGATCAAGTGATCCTCTGCACATCTGGGGGAATAACTGATTCTTGTTTTCTGAGCAGATCTGGGGATGAGGAAAATCATCCACACTCTCTCCCCGTGGGAGATTGGGATATTTGTACAACTAATTAATATGATTGAAGTAGAAGCTAATTTATTGTCTATATTAAGTTATAATTATAGATTTTAAGTTGCTTGTTCACGTGTTCATGCATTATTTTATTGGTTGCTTTGCTTTGTTTGGCTCACATCCTTCAGGATACTGAATTGGTTTGTTATTATGTTGTGGATCTCCTATTTAGGTTTTGCATTCTTGGTAGTTAGTTTTTTAGGCTCTTCGTTCTTATTTTCAGTCCTGTTGTTGTCTCAGTAGCTTTGATGTATTTTGGAGAGTTCTGCTAACAAAAACTGCAGGTGGTTTGATGAGATTAATTACAAACAGTTTGGCTGGTGCACGGAATGGCCAAAGTTATTCAGATACATCACTACACCTCCCTCCACCTTCTCCAAGGCTCCTGCAGACCCCCAGCCCTCACCTTGTTCAGAGTCTTCAGGCAGATGTGCCAGCCTCCAGCTGTTGGGATGTTGTCCCAGATGTTGGGATCTTGTCCCAGATGTTGGCATCTTGTCCCAGCTGTTGGGATCTTGTCCCAGATGTTGTCCCAGCTGTTGGGACAGCAGAGCCTCCAGCTCTGGGTGTGCCCACGGGAGGTGTTTGGGCTGTGTTTGTTCTTGGGGCAGGTGCTGCCCCTCATTCCTGTGCCATTTAACAAAGCTTTATCAAAGAGGAGAGAGCTCACAGTGCTGGGCATGTTGGTGGAATCAGCATCCAAAAGGAACTTTGAGCTCCTTTGTTCTCCTGTCCTGTCAGAAGCAGACTGCAGAAACGGCAACTTGTGTTCACTGAGTCTGTTTCTTATGTAGATTTGGAATGGCCTGATTTTTCTCCACAGTTAATTTGTTCCTTAGCTGACATTTTCCCTGGCAGTGTGGACCTCCGAGTGATGGAGAGACCTGGATTCCTCCTGCATCCGTGTTTGGGTACTCAGGGATGCTGTTAAAGCAGCAGGCTGTTCCCTTTTGTTTTCACTCCTGAGCAGCATTGCCCCGTTTCTCCTGCAGCTGATACTACTCATGCAGTAAAAATCCTTATATTTATTATAAAGTGATAAATTAAGCAGAGCAGGATTGAGATGTGATGGGCCAGTAGTTTTGGAGTCAAGTGAAAGAGCAGCCCAAAATCCAACCAACAGAATTTGCTCTTCCCCAATCCTGCCAGAGGGTGACTCTGCCTCGGGGGGTCCCCAGTCATCCAAACTCCCACCCCTGTTCCTCTGCAGGCTGTGCTGAGAACTGAAAAAGCAGAATATCTGCTCCTTTCCCTTCTTGTACACAGTGCCTGTGGATGTGGAGAGCCAGAGGACTCCTGTTCCTCTGCAGGCTGTGCTGAGAACTGAAAAAGCAGAATATCTGCTTTTTCCCCTTCTAGCACACGGTGCCTGTGGATGTGGAGAGCCAGAGGACCCAGTTGGCAGAAAGCACAATGTATAATTTACTGTTAATCGGGGGTTTATGGAGATAAACGGAGTCTGCTGCCTGACAATGTGATTTGGTTAATCAGCTGTAATCTGAGCAGCATTAATAGCTGGAATCCACAGCCATGGTGTTCCCGGGCTCAGGGATCAGCCCCACAGTGCCTGCAGTGCAGTGCAGCTCTGGAACTCGGGGTGCACAGCTCCCTGCCCCTCAAAAGAGCCTTTTGGGAATGGAGAGCAGGCTGGCCTGATTTCTGAAAGACTAATTTATATTAACAATCCGACAGGTTTAAGGGACCACTCCGGATTAAACAGCAGTTGTTGTTGCCCTGAGTTTCTAATTACCTATGGGCCAGTTTCATAAATTTTAGGCTCAAGTTTAAGTGGCATAACTTGGGTTTGGGCTTGAGCGCTGGTGTAGGTTGTAACAAGCCTGGTTCGGATTATTCTAAATAAATTTATTCTAAATTTGAATGAAAGCCCGATGGCATCATAGCTCCAAAGACAAACCACTTCCACAGTCTGCTTTAAGGTAAAATTGTTCCAGCAGTCTGATTCCTTGATGTGATTACAAATCTCCCGAGGAGAGGGAGGTGAAGGAGAGGTGGAGACACTGATCTCAGCTGCTTTCTTATGGATACTCCCGTTAATCACCCGGCATCGTTATCCTAATTAGCTCCCCCAAAGACTGTGGTGTTTGCAGCTGGCCCCTGCAGTTTCCATCTCCCACATGTCCATCTTCTCCTCCTGCATGTCCATCTTTCCTGCAGATGTGTCAGTGTTCCTCAGGGTGATGGGGGAACCTCAGCTGGGAGCACAGCCCAGCTCCTGCAGCTCTCCTGGGCGGGTTTTATCTCCATTACCAGCAGCCCTGGCCTTGCTGGCTCTGTGCTGGTTCAGTGAGACACATGCTGGGTTCATTTTGAGGTAGGCAGTGCCCAACTGCCTCTTTCCCACATGTTCTTTCAAGCGACTTTCCCCTGTCCAAACATAAATGGCATTTTTGTGTCAGTCCTTCAGATCTGTGCCCCGGGTTTGTCACTGGTGGGTGTTGTGGCTGTGTGAGGGACAAATCTGAATGCTGAGCCACAATTAACATCATCCTGGGAGACTCCACTCCCAGAATTTTCAGCCTGCAGACTGGACCATTCTCATGACCTCAGGCTGCCATGGATTTCTCTTGATAACACCATCTAATCGGATTTAGAGTTTAATTAAACAGCTGTCACTTTGCTTCCTCATTCTGCCACAATTTAATGTTGAATTAGCTCCTGAATCAGCCATGGCTGAATGCTTGCCTTCTTACAACTGAGAGGCTGGATGAACATCAGGTTTGCTCTTCAGCTAAAGCCCAGCAATACTTTGTATTCCTGCTCTTTGTGCCGAGCTCCCACTGCCATCAGTGCAAGTTCCCTGGCTGAAAAGGGATGGAATGAAAAATGAGNCTTTGGAGACGATCTGAGCCCTTCATGCTGTCAGGGCTGGTGTGAGCAGAGCTGTCTGTGCTCTGTTGCAGGACACGGAGATCCTGAACACGGCCATCCTGACGGGCAGGACGGTGGCAGTGCCCATCAGGGTGGTGTCCATCGAGGAGAACGGCGCCGTCACCGACATCTCCGAGGCCGTGGAGTGCAAATCCTCGGGGGAGGACGTCATCAAAGTAAGTCCCTGCCACAGCCAGTGGCTTCTGCATTGCCATTTTGTCATTTTTCATGTTCACGCCAAAGGAAGATAGCCTGGTGTCTAGGTTTGGGGAAGACAGGTGTCTGCCAGGTTTAGGAAGGACAGGGAAAAGCCAGAGTCTGCCTTGGATTTAAATTCCTATTTAATGTTTTTCCTAAGGCAGTCACGTAACCACAAATGGAAGTTAAAACTGAAATTTAGTTTAGGGATCGTCCTGGTTGTAGCCCTCATCGGAAACCACTTCCCTGAGTAAGAAAAAAAAATACAGGACAGCATTCACAAATTGACGTTGTTTTACACCACAAGGACACAGGCTCTGAGATTCACAAGGCTGGAAATGACTCCTTGATTTCTGGGATGTGTCTCCCTTTTATACTATTCTACACAGACCAGGTGGATTGGGGACACAAAGACAAACCTCTTCACTGACATTGGTCAGAGCAGAGGGACAGCAAGAAGAAGTCCCTCCTAGGGAAAGGAATGAATAACAAAGGTACAGCTACAAAAACATTTCTCCTGTTCACAGAAAATTCCCTGGGAAAAGAATTTCAGAAAACCAAAACACCTCAGCCATGAAACCAGGGCTACAACAAATAATAATATCAAAAGAATCAGAAAAGGACTGTTGTGATTCCATCTTGCTTTAACAGAATTCCACCAAATAATCCCAGCCCCATGGGGATTTCCTGCTTTCCAACAGTGAGAATGACCAGTATCAAGTTCTTCCACTCAGAGAAAGACTCAAGTTAGGGAAAAAAAAAAATGTGATAAGTAATGCATCACCAGATGATGCATAGAAAATGACAGCAGAATTATTTCTCAAATGGAAATCCTTCTGGAAAAATGGCTTCTGGCTGTTCCAGCTTTGGAGCATGTTCATCAAGAAGAGATGAAATCCCCAAAACTTACAAGAACAGAACATGTTCTTGCAGTAATTGCAGCACAGCCTGGACTGTTGCAGTTTTTCAATTTACATTTTTGAATTTCTTGGGGAGTAAGTCCAAACAGTGCTATCAGATGCTTTCAGTCTTTTTGTCACACAAAATAAATTTCATTTTAAAACTCTACTTGCTGTTGCAAGTTCTCCAGCAATTTGTTTGGAAAGAATGTTTTCCTGAAGCACCCCGTCCTTTGATTAGCACTTGAGGGGTCCCTGCTGTGCTCTCCTCTTATTTTCTGCAGAAATAATTTACCTGCAAATAAAAGGGCTCCTTAAAACAACGTTTGCACCATCAGAAGGTTTGTGAGTGGCTTCCAGGAGCCTCCCCTGCCTGGGGCACTCTCAAGTTGAAGTGGTACAAATAACTGGAGGTTAACACAGAGCATTTATTGCCATCAGCTAGGGTTGTTTTTTCCAGGTGTAATTCCTTTCTCCTCAGAGCTGGTTGGAAATTGCTCAGATGGTGAGAGGAGCTGTCTCCTGTGTGTTTGGAATATCTGCAGAACCTCTGGAGGGAGGAGTGCTAACTGCTGTAAAACATACAGCTGGCTGAAAAAACACAGCTCAATTTATTGCTTGGAACAAAAAGGTTTTTTCATCTCATCATAAAGGAAAAAAAGGCTTTTTAATTTTTTTTTCCCCATCTAGAATGTTCTTGTTTCCACGAAATTTCTTTCTTTACATGGGAAAGTGGTTTGGGGTTCAAGGCAAATTGACATCTTCAATTGGTTCAGATTTTAAAAAGGACTCAGAAAGCTTCAAATGAGCACAGACGCCTTTCATCCTTAATTCATTTTGAAATTCTCCATCAAGCTTTTATGTTCAATTCTTTAGAAATATCTTCCTCTGTGAAATCCTGCTGTAGAGACCTTGTTGGGAGTAACTTTTCTGCTTAAAAATAAAATCCAGTCATGATAAATGATGCCTTCTGGGCAAAGCCCATGGTACAAGGAGGGCTGTGTGCATGAGTTTGTGGTTCATGTAAAGCCTGAAGACTACCTTAAACCACAAATTTAGGAGAAGAAAAAGGAGTTATTGATGAGGGCTATTGGGAGCTATTTAATACTTATATCATCATCTGGAGGTTCAGGCAGATATTTTTGTGTGCTTTGAATTGTGTGGAATTTCTGGTAATTTGGACTCAGCCAAACCTGACAGAGTGAGGCCAGGAGCTGAAGATGCTCAGTGCCTGTCTGCACTTGGCCTGTAATATTTAATTATCAAATAAATTAATAATTCCTTTTGTGTGGTTCGTGTAAAGGGCTTAAAGATAATGCTCCTGCAAGGCAACTGGCCAACAGCTCAAAGCTTATTTGTATTAATTTTTACTTCACTTGGGCTGGATTTCAGTAACAGAACCCCGTGGAAATCTGAATTTAAGATCTGCAAAGAGCAGGTAACATTTTCCCAGTGATTCTCATGGTCCCAGGGCAGCCCAGTGCACAGTTTGTACCCTGTCCGAATGTGCTGACTGCTACTCCTTTTTTATTTCTTTTATTGTCTCATAGTTCCCAGTCTTTACCTCCAAATTTACAGCTGATTTCATGAACTTTAAATGCCTTTGAGTGCTCTTAGACCTTCACATGGTAGTCCAACCTTTTAAAAGTGGACACGAAATTTATTAAGGCATTAAAAGGAAGCAAAAGCCAAATTTTATTTCACTAAGCTGGAATTTACCAATAAGAATCCATCAGTCGGGATCCATTCACAGTAATTGCAGTTGCCTGCACGGCCTTCTTCCCATCTGCTGGGAATTCAGGTGGAATGTGGCTGCTTTTGCTGATGCTTTTGTGCTCTTTGCTCAGCAGCAAACCCTGCTCAGCGTTCCTGGGTCACCTGCAGGAACAGGTGTTGCTTTCCTGCTGAGAAGAACACAACAAATCCCCTTCCCCTGAAGGCTTGTGGTTTATGTCCAGGAGCTGATGAGCTGCAAACACAGTTCCCTCTGACCACACCCAAAAATAGCCTGAAAACCCTGGAAAGCAGCAGCTGAAACTCTCTCTGAGTCCAGACCCAGCAGCCCGGGTCTCTGGTGGCTCCTCCTTCCCCTTCTGCTGCTGTGTGAGCACAGAGCCATTTGTGTGAAGCTGAACAGCTTTACAAACAGGGAAGAAAAGTCCCAGCATGGAAATGCCATTGTTTTGCTGCTCTGAAGCCCCGTGACTTTGAAGGTTTTCCTTCTGGCAAATCTGTTACGTTATATTCTGAACAGGGTAACGGATACAAAGTCCTCCTCCCTGCCCTCCTCCATCCTTCCCATTGTCCTCTGGTTTATGGGACCAATAGACATCAGCAGAGCAGCAGAACTTCAGAGGAGCTGTATAAAAATGAAGCTTTCTGTCAGATGCCAGGAGAGCAAATAGGGCAGCAGTGGGTGGAGATGTTCTGTCAGGAATGGCCACCAGCACTCCCCCAGCAGCCAGCCCCTGTGGGAATTCAGACTCAGAATGGGCATGGACTGAGACACATCCAGCAATAGAAGTTGTAGATACCTTGCCATCACATAATGGGCAAAAAAAATTCAAGGGCAGCTGGAGAAACTTTTAAACCATGTCCTCACAGACTTCTCTGTCTGTTATCCAGCTCTCTGCCTGCATTGGGGATGGAGAATCAGTACAGCCCAAATGAAAAATCAGAGCAGCAGTAACAGCACCTCAGGTGCCACAGGAAGTGCTTCAGCATCACCTCCAAAGCTTCAAAATCAAAACTGGGAGGGGAAATGGGAGAAACAGCACCAGTGTTGTGGCAGCTGCAGGTCTGATGGGAGGGTGATCAGCTTGCTCCAGACCTTCCTGAGAAATGCAGTCAGAGGAGGGGATGGTTTGATTCTCCTCTGCTTTTCTGCCCCTGGTTGTAATTTACTCACTGTAAATCCCTGTGTTGTGGATACGAGTTAAGAAATGACAAACACTGTGATGGTCTCAAATACACAACTACTGCCCAAAGATGAAATTAAAAGTCCTTTCACCCCAGGATCCTGCCTTGCCAAACAAGATATTTGGGGGTGTGCTGCATATATGGGCTGGCCTATCCCCAGTGAGCAGCAGCCAAGCTCCCTGCTCATCCCCATTCCCAGAAATTTGACTGGAGCAATTGCACAGAGCAAGGCAGATTTGGGGCTCTGTGATAATGTGAGCTGCAGAGAGCTCCTGTGGCTCAGCACAGCTCCAGCTCAGCCTCTAAAGCTGGTCATTTGGGAGCGAGTAGATGCCCTCCAGCCTCAGCTGGCATTTTGTGCCCCTTTTACTCTCTCAGTTCTGTCGTGGTGAATGATATTCAGTTAGTTAAATGTACTGCTGCTGCTCTGCAAGGCTGCCTCTGAAATCTCAGTAATGAGATTAGGTAATGTACAGCCTTTTCCCTAAGAAAAGCTCTCTTGCTTTGGGGGGTTTCTGCTTAGTTTTGCTAATCTGGCTGCTGATACTGAAAATGCAGGCCCTGCTCAGCAGAGAGAGCCCAAATGGGATCCAACCCATGGCCCTGGTTTTAAACTTTTTTTTTAAGATTCTCCTTTTTTCAGTGCTGGGGCTCCATCCCTGTGCTGTGTTAATGTGGATTGCTGGGAGCCTTGCCTGGGGACTGGCCCCAGGGGCTGAATCCACCTCTGTGATGTGGCAGCTGCTCCACCAGCACACAGCCCTGGGACCCACTGAGAGCTGCAGATTAATTCTGGGGGACTCAGCACTGACATCAGTTATTAAAGGTGATACTGCCCTGCTCCCTGTGCCCAGAATAGGAATCATTCCTCAGCTGTTTCAAGAAACAGATTCATCCTTTGGGTGGGTCAGTGGTGCTGTTTTACACCACAACCACACAGACTCTGACATTCAGAAGGCTGAAAATGACTCCTTGATTTCTGGGATGTGTCTCCCTTTTATACTATTCTACACAGACCAGTTGGATTGGTGACACAAAGACAAACCTCTTCACTCACATTGCTCAGAGCACAGGGACAGCAAGGAGAAGTCCCTCCTAGGGAAAGGAATGAATAACAAAGGTACAGTTACAAAACCATTTCTCCTGTTTACAGAAAATTCCCTGGGAAAACAATTTCAGAAAACCAAAACACCTCAGGCACAGAACCAGGGCTAGAGGTCACAGGTGAAAAGAGCTCTCAGGGTTATTCTTGGATGTAATGTGAACAAGCCAAGCCTTCCCTGTGTTAGGGTGAGAGTTTTGGGGTTGGGTCCTGTGTTAGGGTGAGAGTTTTGGCAGCCTGCAGGGCTGTGTTTATCCCTGTCTGCTCCTGCCTACACCTCCCAAACCACCACAAGCAGGACAGTGGATTGTCCTGCTTGCATTCATCAGGTTCAGAATCTTGCATTTTTCTGTGTGTAAACCCATTTACCCACTTCTGTTGTACTCATGTAAATGCTGCTAAGATATTCAAAGGTTATATAAATGTTTAAATATTTATGACAGCACTTCTATGAGCAGAGAGCTTTCTCCGGTGCCTCTTAAAGGAATCTCAATTTCAGTGAAAAAATATAAAATTACAGGATAATCAGTAAAGAATGGTGGTGTTCAGCAATTTTCATACATGAGACTCCTTGTGTTTAGCTCAGTGTCATCACACCAGGAAAGCACTTGGGGCTCGTGGAGGTCAGACTCTGGGAGCAGCCACTCATTCCCTTAAGGAACACAGAGCTCCAGGATCACTGATTCACCACAGACCAACACGTCATTTACAGGAAATATTAGACACTGATGATCATTCCATGAGCTTTTTTGGATATTCATGTCCTTGCTATAGAATTCCTCCCAAGATTTCTTTTGTAAAACATCCTCTGTGGAAAGGGAATTATCCTCTATTAAATTGTACAGGTTTTGAAAGAGAGACTCTGTGCAGCTCTGTAGCCTTGATTCCAACTAAACACCATGGTCTTACACACAAAGGAAATCCTCTGCTATATGAACATTAGCCCTCCTAAGAAGGATTTCAATGCCTGGCTGCATAATCCTGAATAATCAGCAACCTCGTGGAAAACTGAAGCTGTCTCAAGGCCCACACTACTCATTTTTTTTCAAATTAAACTCTTTAAGTCTGATAAAAGCTAAAGCTGCAGACCTGAGAGCTGTTCCATGGTATTTATTTACAGCTTTGTGCCACTGGTAGAGCAGCCTCTGGAATGGGAAGCTCCACTCCAGGAGCTGCTGGTGGCTCCAGTGACTGGACTTGCCCTGAAGCTCAGTGACCACATCTCCTCCTTGCTGCTCAGTCCTGAAACCCCACAGCCCTCTGCCCACAAAATGGACTGATGCCTCTCAGTTCCTCAGTCTCCAGAAACCAGGATTGCTGCATTAAAAACTGCTTTTTTTTGTCCTTCTGAACTGCCCTTCAGAGACTGGGCTGGTCTCTCCAGAGGTGAAAACCACTGGGAGAATAAACAAGCTTGGACTAGAGTAGACTGACAGAGGCAACCACTCATTTATTTTTAGGTTTTATAGTTGTCATTCTTCCCACTGCTGTGTACAACAGGACAGACAGTGTGCTTTGAGTTCAGCAGCTTTTGAAAGGCAGCCTGAGCTTTGTGTTTGACATGAAATTTGTCTTTCTAAAACTGCCTGACTCCACCAGTAATTGAAAGGAAGATTTCTCAGAAATCTGTAGTGGGATTTAACCCAGCAAAACCAATATTCTTCAGAGGTGCCACCAGCCCCTGTCTGGCTGTGGTGTCCTTGTCACCTCCTTGGTGGTGACCTCCAGCAGCTGGTGCTCCCTTCTGGCAGCTCTGCAGGACAGAGGTGGGATCAAAACCTTCATCTGAAATGAGGAGGTGAAGGGAGACCCAGAGGTTCTGCATTTCACTGGTCACAGTTCCAGGAACATCCTGTAAATTCCCTGACAGCCAAGGGGAGAGGGACCTTCCCTCCCCAGATCACAGAGTGCCACAGGTAGAGGCTCAGCAGTGACTCTCTCTTGATTTCCAGGCAGCAGTTTCCTCTGTCAGCTCAATAAAATGTGATTTGTTGCAGAGAGACTCTCTCCAAGTCATCTGGAAAGGCAATGGCCTTTGTTACAAGGGGGCACAAAAATATAATGCCAGGAAAAGGACAAAGAAGAAGCCTCCAGGGAACTGTGCTTAGCCCTGTCTTTTGCTGTCTGCTTCTTTAGTTTAGTTTTAATCTGGAGAAAGAAGTTAAGAAAATAGAAAAAAGGGAAAAGTAGCTGAATGCAGCTTAATAATGAAAGAAACTGCTGAAATAGCATCAGAGAGCTCTTTAAAATGCAAAACTTCTTGCTGATCTGCTAAGCAGGAAAGAAAAAAACCCAATCACTTAAAGGTGGTGGCTAAGTAGGCTTTCCCTTCATCACTGCTCACTTCTTCTGATGCCAGAGATAAAAAGCACTTTCAGAGGGAGGATGTTTTCATAGTAACAGCATAAATACTACAGGAGATGAGAGGCACATCACTGCTCCCAGAGTCTCCAGCTTCTGTTAGGAACTTCCTGACCTGGAGTGGGCAGGACCCACAGATTGTCCATGCCCTGTTCCCTGAACTTCCAGAAGTGTTGGCAAAAGCTGGGGGGAAACAGGACAGTACTTGTATCTATCAAAAACTCTTTAAAAAGATACCTTTTTAATTAAAAAAAATAAAGATTTTGAGTTCTAATGTGACCCCATTTTTTTTTTTTAATCTGCTTTCTGTCCTTCCTCCATGATGCCATGTGACATTGCCTTTGGTCGTCCCTCTGTTTTACAGATCAGAGCAGTTTAGCCAGGCCTGCACTGAAGAACTCCAGCACCAAGTTGTCTGGGATGTTATTTCCACCTCAGTTAGTCTGTTGAGGCACCACACCACCTGTACCCCTTTTTTTGTGAGGGGGATCTGCTCAGCAGATCAAACCCTCCCTGGGGCTTGCTGGAGTTGTAAATTGTAGCAGAGTCAGGACATCTGTTCTCTGAGAAACCTTGTTTATTTATCTTTTAAGTGACACTGTGTGAGGGGAGGGCAGGGAAAGCAAACACCCCTTGCTGTCATTTTTCCTCTGTTGTGGCTGAGCTCAGCTTCCAGAGGATGGAGGTAAGGAATGGCTTTACCTGAACGTGAGGTGAGGATGAGTGTCATTAACCCACAGAGAGCACACACCCACCCTGTGACTGGATGCAGAGATAATTTCTCCTGTGTAGCACTGGTTGGGAAGTGTTGCCTTTCTCTGTCAGGAGGAATCATTGATGCTGCCAGGATGGGTGCCAGGAAAGAGTTAAAATGCATACAGAATTACAGGAACAAAATACAGCCCCAGCTTTGCTCCTCCTTGTCATTATAGGACACAAAATGAATGACAAGCACACAGTCAGGTCGTCAGGGCAAAAAGAGGGAAGTTTATTTTCTTACTTTGATTTATGTAGATTTTGGACAATGACCATGGATTGGAGGATGAGGTTGCCACTCCTCTGACCACACTGGTCAAACTAGAAGTCCATCAATTGTCCCTCCTCAAGGGAGGAATGAAAACAATCACTTGGTTTACATGAAAACTGTAAGAAACTCTACTACAAAAATGCAAACATCAGAAGGTTGAAAATGATCAGGGTGACACCTCCTTTCCTCTCCTCTGTGTGCACCTCTTTATCTTTGCACAGGAGCAGGGTAAAAGCACAAAAACACGTGCAGGGACATCAGCAAGGCTTGTTCCTGGGGAAGAGAACAATGCTTTTCACAGTGCAGCTCCTAAAGAGCTGCCAGTGCTGTCGATGCATGTCTGGTAATAAATCCCAACCTGGAGCAGTTTGAGAGGCTTTGTGGTGCTGCTCAGCCCCTCCTTAGGGTGCTGGATGGACTTGTTGAGCTGTTTGTTTGTGGCACAGCCACGAAGGCTCACAGCAGCTTTCCAAATCCAGATGGAGATTGGATCTCAGCCCAGAACCATTGTGGAATTGCAGTTCTGCTACTATTGTTATTCTTTTTCTTTCCCCAGCAGTTAGATTTGTTCAGTCACTGACAACATTGAGCCTTAGACAATATAAAATCATGCATCTGGACCAGACTTGACCAGTCTGAAGCTGAGCATGTTGCAAGAAATGCTTTATCAGCACGTGCAAGTGGTTTGCACGATGCATAAATAAGCAACTTGCACAACTAAACCAGAAAGTTCACTTTGTCTTTAGGTTGAACTCCTTTATAGAAATGAGTGGTGTGGATCCAGCTGCAGGACAGCAATAGCTGTTGCTCCAAGCAGAGTTCAGTTTGATTTTGCTGACAAGCCTCCCAAAAACTTCTGCTCAAAGGAAGGGGAGGCTGAAGAGCCAAGAGCTTGATCTGGGGCTGCTTGGTTGGATGTTACAGAGCCAGGATGGACACCAGCAGCTCAGACAGAGGGGCTGAGTGTCCCTGAGTGTCCCTGAGTGTCCCTGAGTGTCCCTGAGTGTCCGTGCTCACTGTTCCAGGCACAGACACCTCCCTGGGCAGTAGCTCAGGGCTGGGGCTACTGATGAAGAGCCAAGAGGATGGTGTGAAGCTGCTTGGTGAGATGTTGCAGAGCCAGGATGGACACCAGCAGCTCAGACAGAGGGGCTGAGTGTCCCTGAGTGTCCCTGCTCACTGCTCCAGGCACAAACAGCTCCCTGGGCAGGAGCTCAGGGCTGGCACTCCTGACATGCAGCCCTTGCTCGCCTGCAGTTGGAGCTGTTTAATGAGAAACGTTTTCAGGATGATTCCTCTCCCGGGGTGAAGCTGCTGCAGAGACAGCACAGAAAGAACAAGCAGCCCATCTAGGGGTGCGTTCTGAATAACTGCCTGGTGTTCTGTAGGATGTTATACACATTATTGGGCTCCTCTGCTGCACGGTGCTTTTGGATGAGATAAGACATTCTGAAACAGCCTGGTGTGAACTAAACTCTTTCTCAATTGCCATTCAAGTTAATGATGGGAAATTAGGCCATGCCATTCATTCCTAGTGCTAAAATGAAAATGTTTCTGCCCCCTTCAGGCTTTTAAACCGGCCTCAGGTGGTCTGAGGGAGAAGCCTGAAGAGAGGGATGGGTCGGGTATTGTAGCACGTGGTGGTGCTTCAGCCAAGAGAGCTGTCAGAGCACAACCTCTGAGAGAAGGAGGCAGAGAACTGTTTGTGTTATGTTCTCTGATGTTTCTTTTTGCAATCTCATCACTGAATATTTTACCAAAGTATGAGCAGTGCTAAACCCAAGAGAGGAAACAAACGGGGAGTGTGTGTCAGACTGGAGCAGTTCAGCTCCTGCCTCTGTGGCCACAGAGGACATCCATCTGTTGGATTGGTCTGGGGACAGCAGCACTGCCAGCTGATAATCTCCATCTGAATAAAACAGCACTGGGAATGGATAAAAGGGAGCAGATGATAATATAAATATATGTTCAGGTGGGGAGATGCATTTCCACCATCACCAATGCTCATTAGGGGTGATGAAACAGAGTTCTGACAGGATGGGAGCAAGAGCAGGAGTTGGGATCTGCTGTTAATTTCTGCAGACATACCAGCTCGTTTAGTAATGTAACAGCTCCCATTGCTCACCACTTAATGGATGATTAATGTGCCACAGGATTTCCCCAGACATTTATGACACCTTTAGGAATAGAAATGACAATGACTTTATCACATGGAGTCACTTCATACTATCTGCATCTCTCTTAATGATTTATATATCCAGGAGTGATTTTATCACTAGTACTCAGTAACATAATAAATGAGAAAACTCAATGGTCTGTAAATTACAACACTGATTAAAGAAGTGATTACTGATATAACTCTTACACTGCTATGATAATGCTTGCTTATATTTCAGGACAGCATTTACATATTAATGATAAATCTACTGTAGTGTTTAGAAATACTTTACAGCTTTAATCAAAATGTAAACATTTATAAACAGATAATGTTTATTGCAGAGGAAATGAGTCAACTTCTGCTACTCTTCAGTGGGTGAAATCTACTGCAGAGCCAGCCTTGAAAGCAGCATCACCCTGTGATGGAAGTTATGTTCAGGGTGGAGGTTTGATGGGCTGCTTGTCCCAGTGGAGCCCAGTTTGGGTTTGCTGGGTTCCTCCTGCCCGAGCTGGGGAGGAGCTTTTCTCATCAGGAATTCCCCAGCACTGCCGTGGGTTTGTGCCTCGCTGCATCACAGGCAGAAAATCAACCTCAGGCTTCACAAACAGCGTCCAGTCCTGAGGCATCTCCAGCATAAATTGTGCCTCCTGAGGCAGGGAAGGATTTCGTGTTCAGCCGCTCCCTCTGTAAAGGGCCGTCATTAACATGCAGGAAGAGGAGGGAGCCTTTTCTGCTTCTTCTGGGCTTGGGTTACACTCGGAGCTTGTTTTGTCACAGCCATCACCTTCCCTCCTTCCCCTCTCTCTCCCCCCTCTCAGGTTTCTGACAGGTGTGACTATGTTTTTGTCAACGGCAAGGAGATGAAAGGCAAGGTGAACGCCCTGGTGAACTTCACCTATCAGTACCTGAGTGCTCCCCTGCAGATCACCGTGTGGGTGCCGCGCCTGCCCCTGCAGATCGACATTTCTGACACCGAGCTCAGCCAGATCAAAGGCTGGAGAGTCCCTGTTGTTTCCAACAAAAGGTGGGTTTGAGTGGCTCCTTTTCTTGGGTGATTTGTACAAGGAAATGCTCCCGAATGCAGCCTCCTCCCCTGAGGAGCAGCAGTGCTGGAATCCCCAGCTGTGCACTGGCTGTCTGCAGATGTAATAAAGCTTTAAAAGCTGTGGGACTTTTCCTTCTGTGCATGTGTCTGTCTTGGCCAACAAAATACAGTGTGGAACTCTGGTAAGGCCCACTGGCAGAGCTGTTGTTTGGAGATGGCAGCACAGAGGAAAAAGTGGCACAGCCCAGTTGTGTGGTCCTTCATCGTGTGAGGTGACCAAGGGTCCTCAGCAGTCCAGAAATCCAGAAGCAAGGGCTCTATTTAAAGGGGCACTGGTGCTAGGGGACACAAAAGAAGGACACTCACTTTTTAGGTTGAGAGCAAGAAAAAAACCCCACTTTTTTTTGGATTCAGGGTTTAAATAGAGTTTGGACTTTGACCAGTGATTGGGGGAACAAGGTTGACACCCCTCAGACTCCACTGGTCAAACCAGCAGTCCATCAATTTGTCCTTCCCCCTGGAAGGAACGTATTTGCAAAACATCACTCTTTGTTTATCTTACAATTCATGAGAAAACTCCAGTAAAAATGTAAAAACATCAGAAGGCTGAAAAAATCAGAGCAACAGGGCACTGTCTCCATCAGCACTCCCTGGTGTTAATTTTCACTGACGTTCTGGAGAACATCACGTTCTCAAGATTCTCATGCAGTTCTCAAGATTCTCATGCAGTTCTCAAGTTCTCAGGTTCTCAGATCTCTTCCTGCTTTGTTCCCTGCTGCCCCCAGGCCCACGAGGGACAGCGATGACGACGAGGAGGACGAGCGCAGGGGCAGGGGCTGCACCCTGCAGTACCAGCACGCCATGGTCAGGGTGCTCACACAGTTTGTGGCCGAGGACTCAGGGCCCTGGGGGCAGCTCACTTACCTGCTGGGCCCTGACTGGCACTTTGACATCACTGACCTGGTCAGGGACTTCATGAAACTGGAGGATCCTCATGTGGCCAAGCTGCAGGAGGGCAGGATCCTGGTCGGCCGGGAGGTGGGGATGACCACCATGCAGGTACTGCTCTGGGCAGGGGTCCTGGGGGGGTCTGGGGCTGCCACACACTGCCAGGCCCACAGAGAGCCTCGGGGTGGGGTTGGACGTTGACATAAAGCCAGGGCACAAAGGGGGAACAGAGTTAATCTTTGTGGATATGAGAAGACAGCATGTGTTGTATGAACCTCGGGGTGGGATTGGACATGTCAATCCTTACTACAGCCAGGGCACAAAGGGGGAGTGGAGATAAAATCTTTATGGATATGAGAAGACAGCATGTGCATGAACGTGGACATGGTTAGACGTGTCAATCCTTACTAAAACTAGGGCATAAAGGGTGAATAGAGATAATCTGTGTAGATATGAGGAGGGTGGAGAAGGCAGCATGTGTATGAACATGGACATGGTTGGACATGTCAATCCTTACTACAGCCAGGGCACAAAGAAGGGGGAAGAGAGGTAATCTGTGTGGATATGAGGAAGGTGGAGAAGACAGCATGTGCATGAACATGGACATGGTTGGATATGTCAATCCTTGCTACAGCCAGGGCACAAAGGGGGAATAAAGCTAATCTGCTGTTCCTCCAATATGAGGAAGGTGGAGAAGACAGCATATCCATGAACTGGCTGTCTGTAGTGCCCTAAGGAGAGCAGCATGGCCCCCAGTTTCAGCAAAGGGAAGGATGTTCTACTGTCCTGATGTTCCATCAGAAACAGAAAAACAAATGGAGGAACAAGAATTTCCAAGCCAAGAAATGAAGGGCAAATCCTAAACTGGTGACCTCCCTTTGAAGTAGTTGGGAGGTTTAATGAGCTCACCCTCATGGGAAGACAGAGTAACAGGAGAAGAGAATTTTAAATCCACTCTCGTGGTGAGATAATGCAAATAACACAATAACACAGCTGGGATAGGGCAGCTGCCAGTCTTGGATGGTTCTCAGCCATAACTCTCCACTCAGGTTTCCTGACCCTGCTGATGAAATCAGACTCCCTTTTCCATGTGCTCTTCATTTCTGTGCATAAAGCTTTGGAGACAAGAAGGGACAATGACCTTAAGAAAGGTTCTATTAATTGATCAGCCTTTTCTTAAGTTGATTCTTCTGTGTTTCTCCAAAGGTTTTGTCTCCTCTGTCTGACTCCATCCTGGCAGAGAAGACAGTGACTGTGCTGGATGACAAAGTGACCATCACAGACCTGGGAGTGCAGCTGGTGTCTGGGCTGTCCCTCTTCCTGCAGCCCAGTGCAGCCACCAGCAGGGCCATTGTGGCCACAGCCGTGGCCCAAGAGCTGCTGCACACTCCTAAGCAGGTAATGTACACTCTGAATTTACTGGGTTTATTTCTGGGATGGGGCAGGATTTTATCAGTGTAAAGTACAGACCATAACTCACAGCAAATTTAGAATTCAGACTTTAGCTGTAGTCCGTGTCCATGTTAATTCCTGTTCCCTACAGATACTCTGGAATTGCCTTGTCATTTCTTCCCTTCCAATAGGGACTTCATCTGCAGTCAAAGTTCTACACTGAAGTTTATGCTATTTACAGTTTTAATGCCTTTTTTTTAGCTAATGAACCTGAGCTGTTTTCACTGCACAGGCAGGCTTTGGTCAGTGATCCTGTTTGCTGTACGAGCACGCCCTTGTTTTTTGTGCTGGAGAGCACAGAGCTCAGTGTGTCACAATTTAATATCTTGAAGAGCTGTAAAATAGAGGCAGAAGATGGCCACATACATTTCTTTTCCCTCCTGGAGCCATAACACACTGCCAGGCTCATCTCTCCTTTAATTTTTCATATGGATTTTGGGGGTTTCATCATCCAGTTCATGGGCTGGTCTTTCAAACAGCTTGTCTCAGGTCACAGCCTCTGTGGAAAAGAAGATTGGAGAACAGCACCAGATCAAGTCAAGCAGTGGCAGTGGCCCAGAATAAACCCAAGGGTCAGCCCTGAACCTGCTTCCTTGGGCTGTTAATTTGAGGATTGGGACTGGGGACCATGGAATTAAATCTGTCCACAGCTACTCCTCATGCAGAAACTGTTTTTTCCTCTCACATAGACAAGGAGAGATCTCAAGTCAAGTTTTATGGCCCATTTTCATGATTATTGCTACCTAATTTTCTGGAACATAAAAATAATTTAGTTTGTTTTATAACTTAGTGACAGGAAAATGTCCAAACCAGAAGGACACGGTGCCTGTCTGTTCCATTTGTTGCATCCTGTAAAAATAAGGATCTTATGTAATTAGCCCATTTGTACCCTTCTTCAGGGCTTAGAAACCACACCTGGCACACAGTCTTCAGACAAAGGCTGTGAAAACAAAACCTGGAGCTTTCCTAACCCAATCCTGTCCTGTAGGACAGAGCACCATCTGCAGCAGCACTGGAAGAATTGTGGATTGGATTGCAGATAACAGAGCTGGTGAATCTGGAGAGGCTGCCCAGTCCCATTGTCAGCTTCTCAGATTTATGGATGGTCTGTCCTGAGGATGGAAAGACATTTATCAGCATCAGGTTATGGCAGATTGTGCCAGTGGTGCCCCTTGTGACACATCCTGTTGTTTGTGGTGTGGCAATATGATGTGACACGTCACCATGTGTCACTGCAATTGGCAAGTTGGGAACTAATACAGAAGAGTAAAAACGTGTCAACGTGGTTTGGGTTGAAATTATTTTTCCCAGCACCTGAATCCTGAAATTATTGCAGTGAGATGTTTGGTTTAAGCTGCTGCTCCTCTGCAGGACAATTTCAGGTTCTGAGCAGTGCATCTCCACCACCAAAAAACAAGACAGGAATAGATTTCACAGTGGGAGATAAATGGAGGGAAATGGTGTAGGAGTGACCTGTAGAGGCACAGACATCTTTTCCTTTCATTTGCAGTTTGAATGAAGGATTTAAGTCGCTTTCCCTTAGAAAAATCAATGCAAATGTGGGAATGTTTGTGGCTAAATTTTGCAAGAAATGACTCATGGTTTGGAGTGCATCAGCTGAGATCCTGACTGAGCTGGAATTCTGAAGGCAAATGCTGAGTGTTTTCTGAAAATCAAGCCCTTTTGAAAGAGGGTTTTTTCCAAGGAGACAGCCCAGGACTGAGCCTGTCCTTGAACATTGTGAGGACTTCATTATTTAAGTGTGTCTTTTCCTCTCAAGCAAGTTTATAAAAAGGCCCAAATATCTCATGCAAACCTTACTGATGCAAGTGAAAAACAAAATTCAGAATTCTTGCTGTGGCTTTCTTTCAGTGACCATGATGACTGGATTACCTTAATTAATGTACCTTAATTGCAATGACCACACCTTGTCTGCACAGGCAGCACAAAGCAACCAAAACACAAGTCCTGTAAAGTTGGCAGTTTCTCCATAAATACAAAGCACTCTAAGGAAGATAAGGCATTTTTTTTTTTACCTTGGATGCCTTCAGTTAGATACCTTTATCTGTAGCTGAGCAACTAATTACCTGCTGTCACAAGGTGACCTTGAGGGATGCTGAGCCCACATATTATTTTTTAATCAATAGGGAGCTCATAGGCACTGAAAAGTGGATCAGTGATTTAGGTGCCTAAAAACAGACACAGGTTGGCCAACTTTTAAATATCCAAGATGAAGTATCCTCTGAAAATTTGGAGACTGCAGCTGTGAGTGATCTATTTTTGGTAGCCATCTGCTCAGGTAGGAAAGCTGTTCCATTTGGCTTGCTGAGGGTTGTTAAATCCACACTGTCATCTTAAAGGCTTCTCCAAAATGTAAACAACAGAAAACCTACAGTGTTTAAGTGTTTCCTGATCTAAGTGAGTTTCAAGGGCTCTCAAAGCTCAGCTGGCTCTGCAGGGAAGCTCACAGTCATACCCAGCTTTTTTTTTTTTGTCACTATGGGGTATTGCAATGGGTCTAATGAAGTGAAATGGGTCAGTGAAGAAAGAAGAAAAAAGCCTTTAATAAACAGCTGTGTGCATTAATGTATCTCGCAGTGCTGCTGGGGAACTGCAGAGGTTTTCTCAGAGAAAAAGAGCAACGTTGGTGCTTTCTAAAAGCCAGGTTCCCCTGGCCAGGAGAACAGCCTGGGGTCATTCCCCTGTCCCTGCCTTTTGGATGGTCTAGTTCAGCTCATGGCAAACCTTCATGCCAACCACTCCTGAGAATTCACTGGCATCTCACAGTTAATAACAGATATTAGGAGTGTTTTTATGGTGTGGATTCGTTACCCCATCCTGGCAGTGTAAGTTACACTTAAATTGTATTTATATCTTCTTTACATTTATATCTTCTTTATCATTGACAGAGCGATGGAATGGGCTCACAGGAATGACAAAGGAATTCAGCAGCATGGGAAAGGGAGAAGGGGTGCATTGTTAGATAAGAATATGAATTCTTCCCCTGCAAATACAAGCAAATTCCCACTGGAAAGGAATGTCACATTAGCAGATTGGACAAAAAGGAGAGAGGGAAACACACAGTGGGGGAATGCATGGTTTGAATTAAGATCTGAGTCTTGGCTGCCTTTCATTTCCACATCATAACCATCAAGCCCAATCTTTACTACACAAGCCACAGGCTTAGAAATAAATGCATATGTAATACTTTGATATTTCATGTGATAAAACTGCTAGGGAAATCCATTCCAGCATTCAAGTCCCCAGACAGAGCAATCAGAGCTGGTCTAAGAGAAGCTGCTGGGAACAATGTTCTTTGCCTTTATTTGCGGGAGGGATATATTTGTTTTCTGCAGAGCCAACCATTTCTTTCCTCTGATGTCCTGCCTCACTCCAGGACCCTTGCAGCTGACCCCAGCAACTGAGGCCTTATTCACAAATACTTTTATTTGTGCTATAGTGAATGAAGAACATTAAAAAGCAGCTTTATTCTGAGCGTGGAATAAAATCAAGTATCCTGATCTGTGTTTCTAGGCAGCAGAATTCTCTAGAATGCTGCCAGTTTATCCAAGAAAATTTATCAAATGGTGTCTTTGGAGTGATAAGCCACAATGTAATTCAAGGCCAGAAAAGGTGGTGGACCTGCTGAAATTACACCTGTAATGAGGGAAGAGAACAGCAAAGACAAGGGAAAATTTAGACAAAATATGTCTTGATAAAGTTTTTTATCTGCTTAAGGAAGGCCTGGTGATAACCAACAGTGGTCGTGGGAGGCAGTGTCTACATGTCTGGAGTGGGTTTTGCTGTCATTAATGTGACCTAATGAACCTTCTCTGCCCAATTCACATCCCAGTCAGTGCTGCAGTTCCTCCTGTTCTGGGGGAGCAGCTGAGCACCTCTGTGTGTGTGTGAAGAGAGGAAGAGTGGGGCAAAGAAAGGCTGGAAAACAAGAGAATGCCTCAAACTCTTGGTTTATGGTTGATAATTAAAGAGCACAAGCATTTGTCACCTCAGTGTTGAGGGCACGAGACGAGGGGCAGCAGCTTTGCAGGTGAGAAGGCTCCAATCCATCTTCATCTGCTGGGAGTAACTGCAGGACCTTGTCAGAGATTTGGAGGGGATTTATGGATGTGGTACACAGGATTTGCAGAAACAGCTCCTTGAAGGACGTGGCACTAAATCACTTCCTTTTTCTCTCTTCTTTTCTTTTTAGCTTTTCAGAATTTATAATCATTTGGGAAATTCACTTCCTTGCCCTGCCTTTGGCTTTCCTTTAATGATGTGAGGGAGAGGAGATGATCTCTTGCCAAATAGAATATCTGGGCTGATACAATATATTTTGGCAGGATTTTAAACTCTCTTCCTCTTTCTCTCACTTGTTTTCTTTCCCTTTTAATTAACGTTGTCCATAGTATGGGCATGACAACGTTGTTTTCTGAAAAAAATTAGTTCCTCCTATGAAGAAACATTCTCTTGGAAATAAAAAACGTCAGTGCTGGTGGAAAATAATGGCTAAGCCAGTGCACACCTCTGTTATCTACAGTAAATCACATGTGTGCCTGCAAATTTCAGCTGACTGCCATCTCATTTTTCTCTGTCTCTGCTTCATAAAACCAGGAATGCAGAATTGCAGAGCAGCAGTGTAAAGAATAAAAGTTGCTTTGAAGTTGCTGGCAACTTTGTCCAAATGCAGAGAGGATTCAGTGATGGAAATCCCTTGGTGGAGATGAGGAGCTGTGGATGTTCCCAGCTGGGAAGGAGGCTCAGGTGTCATTATCTCCAGCCATACCTGTACAAAATCCTGCATTTCTTTTCTCACCCTGCTCTCCAGAAGAGGGTACCACTGGCAGGATGTGCTGCAAGTGATGCTGGTGTTTTCCCTGGCATAGGCTGGTGAAAAGTCAGTGTGTCTGCCCCAGTGGCACATGAGGCAGACCTTTGTTTCAGGGAGAAGGAAGACAGCAGGGAACTGAGTTGCCTGAGGGGGTGAATCCTTTTCTCTCTGCACAAATCCATTAAAAAACCCCCTTTGCTTTCCTATGGCCGGGGTTGCCCTACTGTGGATTTCCATGATAGAAATTCGAGCTGTGCGCTGCAGCTTTGTGTTTGTCTGTTCAGCCATTTCAGGGTTGTTTCTCTAATGAAAGATCAGATGGTTTAATTTCCTTATGCAGCTCACCCTTCCCAGCTTCTGAGCTACCCTGGCTCCATTTCAGCTCTTTGAAGTAAATTTGAATCACCAAGAGCTTCGTCTTCTTTCCTGTTGTGCCACAACTTATTTTTCTTCTTTCAGTCCCTCAAGTACTGGCTGATAGTGCTTTGGAAATCAAATATTCAGCATGGCCCAACCTTCTGCCCAGCTAAATGCCCCTTGCTGTTTTCATTGAAAAGCTTTAAATTCGACTGGAGGGGTGGCAATTCCCTTTGTTTATAACCATAGCATAACAAATTGCAGCCAATTGAAAACCATATTAAGTTGTAAATTTGTATTATGAGTGGACATTAACAGGGTGGCAACGTTTTTTTCCCCAGTGCTGGTTTTTAGCCCAGTTGTTCTGATGTACCCGAGTGTGAAGTTATTAGAGCCATTTGTGGTTGAAGTGTGGGAAGGAAAGAACTTCACTTCTGTGGGAAGCTGCACTCTGGCAATCTGCCTGGCCGTCTGCTGGCTACACAGGCAAGACACAGAGCAAATGAAAAATTAAGGAAATGTCCTGCAAAGAAAGCTATTGAGGTGTGGAAAAGTAAATATCTGTGTCATCTGGATGGGATTTCACATGGCAAAGAGCTGACCTCTGGCTTTGTGTTTGCTCCTAGTGATGACTCCTAACAGTGCTACCTGCAGAGCACAAGGACAGACCAATTAAATCCAGGCCATTTGTATTTTTATTGTAGAGATCATGCCAGAGTCCCCATCCTCCTCCTTTTCTTGACATAGAAATTTGGTGGACTTTTTAATTATCTCGAGGATGAAGCTGTTTTACTTAAAACAAATCTTTCTCCAGCAAAATGGCAATTGTTCTGTGAGTCTTTTTCTTCCAGATGAATCTTCTGCTCCAGCCATTTCCAGGATACTGTGGTAGCTCCTTGCTCCTGCTGAGATACTTATGCCTTAATTTGACAGCTCCTCATGACACCTGTGCATGTGGAACACGAGGAAAATGTGTGTTCTGTCAAGTGCCTCTAGTAATTTCTGTGATTTGCCTCTTTTGGCTTTTGTATGACAGGAATGACTTTCCTTCCCGAGCTTGTAAAATTGTACCTTGCTAATGTGTACCTTGGTAATAAAGACATCCCTTATCAATTATTTTTATGTCCTTGTGCAAAACATCTGCAGAAGGGGTATCAGTGGAACCTTTAGTGACAGATGTGGCCAGTTTTGTGCCCCATCAGTTGAGGCTTGGTTTGCTTTGCAGAGTCAGGTCGCAATGGGACAGGAAATAAAGATGTTTGACTCCAGTCAGGAGGCAGGAGAAATCAGAAGGTTTATTTACAATTCATTCAGCCCTTTTATAACGTGCTGTGCTAAAAGTCACATTATTGGTCCATAGGGCTGACACCTCTCCCATTGGCTCAGTAACAGAAATAGCAAACAACACCTGTTGTGGGAAAGGAATATTGTTTACACAAGGTGGTTTTGGGAAGAAGAAAACTGTTGAAAAGTTTCCCTTGGGAAGAGCTCAGCAATTCTCAGGCTCAGAAAATATCGGGTCCACAGAGTCATTGTGTCCCATTTCCTCCAGTGACAGTGGAACCTTTAGTGACAAATGTGGCCAGTTTTTTGCCCCACCAGTTGAGGCTTGGTTTGCTTTGCAGAGTCACAGTGTCCCGTTTCCTCCAGCTGCCGGTCAGAGCTGACAGATTGATGAGCTGCAGCGTGTTGAGTTGATTTATCGAAGGCCCTGTCTTTAAACCATGTCCCTGTCCTTTCAGGAAGCTGTGGTGAGCACCTGGATCCAGTTCAGTGACAGCTCTGTCACTCCTCTGGACATTTACGACCCCAAGGACTTCTCCCTGTCGGCCGTGTCGCTGGACGACGCCGTTGTCTCCGTCCACCAGAGCCCTGCCCTGCCCTGGCCTGTGGTGGCCGCAGAGGGCGAGGGCCAGGGCACGCTGGTCAAGGTGGACATGATGATCTCCGAGGCCTGCCAGAAATCCAAGAGGAAGAGCGTCCTGGCCGTGGGCAGTGGCAGCATCAGGGTGAAGTTCGGGCAGAATGACGCGGATGCGGAGGCGGGTGGAGATTACGACGCAGACGAGATCGAGAACCGCGCCAGCGACCGGCGCCACAAGGGCCCCGAGCAGGAGCCCCGGCAGGACGGGCGCCACTATGGCGGCTCCTCGGCCGAGAGGGAGGACGGGCCCCTCAGGAAGGCCAGCACCACGGCCAAGTCCATCCTGAGGAACAAAGTCATCAGAAACAACCGCCTGGAGGGCGGGAAGCTGTCGGACGACAGCCAGCTGCAGAACATCCCCATCGACTTCACCAACTTCCCTGCCCAGGTGGACCTGCCCAAAGGCGGGGCCGGCGTGGAGGACGGCGACCTGGTGCAGACCCCGCGGGGCCTCAGCGACCTGGAGATCGGCATGTACGCCCTGCTGGGCGTCTTCTGCCTGGCCATCCTGGTGTTCCTCATCAACTGCGCCACGTTTGCGCTCAGGTACCGCCACAAGCAGGTGCTGGTGGAGGGACAGGCCACCATGACCCACTCCCACGACTGGGTGTGGCTGGGCAACGAGGCCGAGCTGCTGGAGAACGCGGCCGAGGCGTCGTCGTCGTCGTCGCCGCAGCAGGACGAGCGCACCACCATCATCGACCGCGGCCAGGAGGGCGGCCAGCTGCTGCTGCTCAACGGCAGCGCCCAGAGGAACGTTCAGGGCCAGGTGCACAGGGCTGCAGACCCCGGGGGGAGGCCGGGCAAGGAGCAGCAGCACAAGGTGGAGCCTTTGCACTCGCCCACGTCCAAGAGGAAGAGGGTGAAGTTCACCACCTTCACCACCATCCCGCCCGACGACGGCTGCCCCACCGTCAACTCCATCCTGGGCGGCAACGACGATGACATTAAGTGGGTGTGCCAGGACATGGACCTGGGGGACTCAAAAAAAGAGATACGAAACTACGTGGGGAAGTTCAAGGACAAAGCGTAGCTCCCCCTGCCTGGGGGGGTTTGGGGTTTTTGGGTTTTTTTTGGGGGGGGTTTAACCACACCTTGATGCCTTCAGTTCTACAGTATATATTGGGATGGGAGAAGGGGAGGGGAAGGGGTCACCAGGAGAAGTGATGAGGCAGTTTTTATAATCAGGGAAAGAAATTTGCCAAACTGTCCATGGTTCTGTTCTTCATTTTGTTGGTTTTTTGTTGTTTTTTTTTGTTTGTTTGTTTTTCTTGTTTTGTGTTTTTTCTTTTCCCCAGTGGTTATTCTGCTCCTCGTGGATTTAGGAAGCAGAATACAAATAGCAGAAAGGAACAAGTTCATGGTATGACCAATATGATGAACTGGGCAAGATGAGGTGGTGAAAATTCATTTTTATGGGTCATGCAAGTAATAATGGTAGTAATATTTCACGGTACCGAAAATATCTGTAAGAAAAAGAAATGACAGAATATAAGAGCATGAAAAGAATAAGCAAGAGGCAAACAATAACTTGTTCTGGTTCCAATAAAACATCACAGTTATGGACATATGACCCACAAGGAGACTTTTCATATTGCTACTCAAGCCCTTTCTTTTCATTCCTTCATTTGAAATGAAGATGTGTCTTTGGCATTACATGTGAAGGAGGAAGAAAATACCTGGTTATTTTCATTTTTACTTTTCCATTTGTCTTGTAAATTGAAACAGAATCATTTTCCCTCTTGTACTTTTCTTTTAAATATCTTGAAAACAAAAAAATTTAAAATTCAGTAAGTTCACAGTGGGGCAAGAACATTCTGTTTCTAAGTTATCTGTAAACAGACTCCTGTCATTTAAAGAATTCAGGGGATAAGTATTGACTAATAATTTCCACGTGGTATCTGTTCTGAAAGCCTGAGCCTCCGTCTCATCCTAGCTAGGAAGATGTTCTGTTGGGAAGAATTTTCATTTTTCCTTTCAGGTCTGGAATTCTTTGTTTAGTTGCTGGTTTTAAATTTCCACAACCAAAGTTCCTGTGTTTCACCGAGGGAAGAAGGTGCTGGTTTTTGTTAAAGCTTTCACAAATACCAAGAAATGGCAATTTCCCACTGGTGCATCAGAAATGTGCCTGGAACTGAGACCTTCACAGGCCAAATATGTGATGGGTATCACGGGCCAAACATGAATATCCACAGCCTGGAGTTGGGTTGTTGTTTTTTTGGGTTGGTTTTTGTTTTGCACCAGGTTCATGAATTCATCATTTTGTGCTGTAATTTTCTGTTTATTCTGATGTCACCAGCTCTCATCAAGCTCTGAAAGCAAGAAGAGGAATGGACAGAAAGACCCTGATTGCCCCCAAACTTTTATTCCCTTGTACTGGGAGAGCTGGCCTCTGGGCACACTGTGGGGAGCAAGGGAAATATTCCTGAAAATATTCCTGAAGCAAGGTCAGGAAATATCTGGAGCTATTTTATAGATTTTTTTTTTTTTTTGCCATTGGACCAGCAAAGACTGAAAAGTTTAGACTAGATTGTAAATCTGATGTTCTGAATAAGCAAACACCCACCCAGTAATAAACGGGAAGCAAATACAAAACAGAGATTTAATTCGTGGTGTGAACTGGCAGAACTGACTCAGTGCCAGTTCACATTCATGGAGGATAGAGATCAAAATCCATTCAGTGAGGAAACCACTGTCCTCCCAAACCTCTCCTGAGTGAAAGGAGGTGGTAGATCCAGCCTTTGGAAATTAATATTATGTCCTGACTGTTAGCCAGAAGCACTTGCATCGTCCTGTCTTTGCCACGTGTTTGGTTCTTTTGGGATTTTTTTAATTACTAAACTCCGTAGTTTGGGTTTTTTGTTTTTTTGGTTTTTTTTTTTTTACTTGGACAAAGTCAATCCTGCCACCCAATAACATAGATGGACGTTTTAACAAGATATGCCTAGTATGCATTGTAGACTGAAAGAATGTAATATTTATTTATACATGTTATATGAATTGTAATTAAAATGCTTTACACGGCTTGACAAATTAACCTCTCTTTCCTCAGGGTGGGGGCTGCTCTGTCATTTCTGTGAAGTGCTGCCCTGGAAGATGATTTAAACCACTTTCTGGAGGGAGAACAGAGATGTATGGAAGTTTTTTCCCTGCTCTGACCCTTCCTTGGTGAAGCAAGGGTGGTGATGATGGATGGCAGGAGCAGCTCAGCCAGGCACAGGGCAGGGCAGTGCCACGATCCATCTTGTTCATCCCCGTGCCTCCAGCAGCACCAGCAGCTCCAGGGCTCTGCCCCTGGCCTGGGAAACTCCTGGAATTAATTAATAATTTATTTATTAATTATTAATTAATTAATTACACGGCTCTGGCAGAACACAGGTGTCCCTGAGGTGGAAAATGAATTTACAGCATGGAGCTGCAACAGACGAGTGAGAAATACAGTGCTGGAGCAGAAATAATGCACTGGGGGAGCACAGAATATCTGAAATAATGCACAGAATGTATGGGATAATGCACTCTGGGAGCACAGAATGTACCAGTTCCAGGGGCATCTTTAAGGAGGGTGTCCTGTGCAGCACCCACGAGGGGTGGCACCTCCAGGAGCCCAGTGCTGGTGGCTGGACAGGAGCAAAGTGACCAAATCGTGGCTCTGTGCAGAGGAGGACAGGCTGCATTTGAAAAGACAACAAAGGGGAGTTTAAAAAAAGGAAAAAAACTGAGCCCTGCCTTTGTATTTAATTTTTCTGAAGCTACAGAGCGTGGGGCTTCAGAGGCCCATACTGAAATATTTCAATTTGTCTTGCACTGACCAAAAATCCTGTCCCAGCCCCGTTCTGAGCGAGCCACCAACGACCATCTCAGCAGGGAGGGAAGCACTGGGCTGTGAAATATCATTTCTTTGAGAAATTCCCACTGGGTCAAATGGCAGGATTTCCATTTCTGAAGCAGGGTTACAGAGGCACTGGAATGGGGCAGGGAGAGCTGCTGGAGCTTCCCACAGCTCACCTGCCAGGAGAGGGAATCTGCCCCTGCCAGCCCTGCGTGGCTGCAGAGATAACAGGCTGCAAGGCACATCTTCCTGTCAGGGAGCCAGGAGGGAAATTCATTAATAATAATTTGCACTCAGAGGAGAGCCTTTCATCTGAGGAGCTCGGTGAGTTCCCATTGTAAAGGATGAAAATGTGAACAGGCTGGAGTGGCCCCGTGTGTCCCCAAAGGGGACAGGGCTGGGTGAACACGTTCCCCTTTGCCTGGAGCAGAGCTGGAGCTGCCTGCTGGAGGGGAAATGAGTGAAATCACCTGGAACACGAGCCCGGGCAGGTGGGGAGGGCAGCCAGGATTGGGGGGAGCTGTGCTGGGGGTGAGGAAAGGCAGCTGTGGGAGAGGAGGGCAGCTGAAGGGCAGTGGAGCTCCTCTGCTGCTGCCACTGGGACAGAAAGGACTCCGTGGAGGAAAAAAAGTGAGTTCTGCTTTTATTCTTTTTTACTACTGAGCTCTGTTTGGAGGGAAGGGGAAGTTTTATGGTTTAAGTGTGGGAATCAGCAGGAGGAGCTGTGTTTGTCCTGCCCTACCTTTGGCAAGGGAATGAGGTGCACACCCGTGGAAGCCCCTGCCCAGTGCAGCATCCACAGGGAATATCCCGAGTCCTGCTGGATTCCAAGCTCTACTGGACCCCAAGTTCTGCTGGGTCCTGAATCCTCCTGGATCCTGAGCCCTGCTGAGCTGCTGGGCACTCCCTATTCCTTCCCCAGCACTCTCACTTGCCCTCAGCTCTGGAAATTCTCTGACTTTGAGTAAATGGGAGAGGTGACCTGGAAAAGGCTCTGGGTTTTGGAGAGCAGGGGGGCAGTGAGTTCCTGGTGCTCCACCCGCTGTGCTGGGGTGGGAACAGGACACTGACCCCCAAGGCTTCTACATCTCCTCCTTCCCTTGCCAAGCTCCCAGACCAAGCAGCCACAGCAGCAAGAGGATTTGCTGTGTTTTGAAATGCTCCCAGGCCAGATTTCAGGGCTCAAAAACGAGCTGTCAGCAGAGATGCAGCAGCAGACAAAGATAATGATGGAAATCACCAAGTAACTCTCCCTCCTGATTACTTATTTTGGACAAACTCAGACCCATTCTTTTGATGCTTGTGCTCAGAATTAAAGCTCTTTGTGTGAAGCAACAGTGTCAAAGGCAGCCTAGAGCATTTTGAAGCCTGTCTGATGTTCAGCTGAGCCGTGTCAAGTTGCAAAGACACCCTGTGCTAATTGCACACACCCTGAGCTAATCATGGCCTGTCCCTGGGCTGCTGCAGGGGCTGCCCTGTGCACTCTTATGCCCATTTCTGGAGGTGCACTGGTGTGTTCAGAGGTGGTTGGTAACTTCTCTCTTCATTTTCCCCTGGATCTGAAGGTTTTTGGGCAGCTGCTTTGCTCTGTGGCCATTGAGGGTGCAGCAGACACACTGGGGCACCTCTGGCTGCTGGAGCAGCTTTCCCAGCCCCTGAACTGCCAGGGGCAGGTTTATTGCCCTGAACTCAAATATTGGGAGTAGCAACTGAATTCCTGGAAGTCACAATTCGGGCTGGAGCCCTCCATGAGCAGCTTGCAGCCCTGTAATTATCTGGGCTGGCTCCCAGGGCAGGTGGGAGGGGAACTTTGCAGGAGGTTTGGGGGAGTTTTGCCACAGTCTCAGAGTGGAAGGGACCCTTGGCTGGGGATTGCCAGGTCTGTGTCAGACCCTGCTCATTCCCTGAAGGTTCTTTGCACTGTTGGGTGTTTGGAGCTGCCATCCATGTCCTGAGATTGCAGATTGAACTGTCAGCTTTGCTGATGACACTGGTATGGGTTTGTGCTTTGTGTTTGTGGCCATGGGAGAGGTGCAAAGAGATGTGGGCAGGTTTTATTGCAGAGGTGAAGGAGGAGAGAGCAGCTGTGTGAAGGGTGGAGTTGTTTGCTTAGTGTGCTTTCTGCAATCTTTGGGTCATTTCCATAACTGCTGTGGTCTCTCCTGGTTTGGAGTGATGATTTTCCTGCTCTGGGGGTGAGATCTGCACAACCCCCCTGTGAGCCCCTGGGGAGCTCTGGGGTGGGCAGTGCTGTTGGTGAGGGCTGTCAGATCAGTGTTCTCTGATGCTGGGAAGGTTTTGGTTCCCAAAACTAGGTTGTACATCCTGTGAGGCTGCTGCAGTGCCACTGGAAAGCCCCATGTGAGACACAGACACCCCAAATGTTCAGGATTGTCACATCAGTGTCACTCAGCAGCAACTGCTGTGGGAGCAGAATTTCCCAGGGACTCCTCTCTGGTGTGATGACTCTGTACATCCCATAAAACTGAGCTGAGCCCACCATAATGATGGCACTCCATTAATTTAATATGATATTGCTACAGGGCCTTTCCGTGCATTGTCTGAAAGGATTAATATTCTCCAGCAGAAACACTTTGGCAAATCAAGGCCCCATTTCCCATTGTTCCAGTCCAGCCCAGTGTTTTGGGATGTGCCATTTGCTTTTTCCATCACCCCTCTGGGTTCGTCATCCCACATCCATCAGCAGGGCAGGAGCTGTGCAGGAAACACTCCAGGAACGTCTTCTCTGCTTTGGAGGGAATTGTGTCTCCTTTTACAGCCCTGCCATCACAAAAATAAAATGTAAGGTTGTGTTGGGTGCTGAGGGAAATGAGCAGGGCAGCTCGAGGACTTTGCAGACCCATTTTAGGCAGATTAAAATGGAAGTTTCCCCAGATGTGGAGCAAAAGGGATTTGTTGCCAGTTGGGAAGAAACAACCAGAATAAATCCAGATGTGTTCTCCGTGCAGGTGTGAGGGAGGGAAGGGAACCTGAACAAGCTCTGCCCTCAGTGCCACTGATGCCTTCGGTTTTATCTTTGATGTATTTCAGGTTCTGTGCAGTTCTGAGCTCACAGTCAGTGTCACTCAGCTCTGCACAGAGCTGGGACACAAAACAAATCCTTTTCCTGCTGCACACCAAGGACAACTTTCAGCCCAAAAGCACAAAAGAGAAAAAAAAAGGCAAAAAAGAGAACAGGCACAATATGATACGTGTATATATATATATATATAAAAATAGAAATAAATAAAAAATATGTAAAAATAAATATAAAAATAGAAATAAAAATATTAAAATGTATAAATAAATATAAAAATTAAAAGTAAATATATAAATAAATCTAAAAATAAATATCTAAATATATATTTATATAAATAAAATTAAAATATATAAATATATTTGTATATAAATAAATATCTTTAATATATTTACATATAAATGTGTATTTTAGAGATATAAAATTATATTTACATATATATACTTATACATTTATATAAAATATATTTGTATATAAATAAATAAATATAAAAATATGTATATAGAAATATATAACCCCCAGCTTCCTTTGACCCTTGGTGGGTGAGAGAGGGATTTCCCCAGGCTGATGTTCCCCAGCCCAGGGCTCTGTGTGAGGGGCAGAGGCTGAGCCCACCCTGGGCAGCTCTGGCAGGGATGAGGAGCTGGAGTCTCCAGCTCCTGCAGATCCACCCACAGCACAGCACAGCACTCATCAGTGACCTTCCCAATCCCCCAAAGCTGCTCAGTGAGCAAACGTTCCTGCAGAAAGGCTCTGAGAGAGAGCCAGGAAGTTTGATGTCAGCTTCTAGCTGAGGTAATGGACATAAAAATCTCCATATGCTGAGGAGTCACTTTAAGGAAAAGTATTAACTTAATTAGCCCATTTGTCTCCTCTCTCATCAAGCATCTTTCTACAGCATTTATTTCATGCCTTAAACTGGGAAACTAAAAGGTGTAATGTCATAATTTGTGCTTTGGAGGTTTTTGAGGAGGTTGTCTTGCTCTTTAGAATAAATTAAATTCAAATTCTCTCTGCAAGTTTGTCCATTTGAGGCCTGTATGGGCTGGAGGATTTCATGGCATAGGGAACCCCAGGTTCAGAAACAAACTTATGGCCTTTCAGTAGGAATGTCAAAATAAGGGAGCCAAAATAATATTGAATTTCAAAACAGAGTCTGCTGGAAAGTAGGGATTCACTCCCAGGTAATGCAGGAATTGCCCCAGGGCAGAGGCACCCAGCACTGGTGGGGTTAAACAGGAATGGCTGAACAAGGTTTGGTTCTAAAGAGGCCTGAAAATCTGCTGGCTGACAACTTCCCATCAGAACCCTGTGCCTTCATATTGGACAAATGAAATTATTTCAGTTTCCAACAGCACTGCTGATCTGCAGGAGCTGGGAATTCCTGAATCTCCTCCAGGTGTTGGCCAGACAATGGTTAAAAATGCAGTTTAAAGGCTGCAGCCCCCTGTTAATGCAGAGCTGCAGGAAATGCCTCTCTCAGCCTTGGGCTGTTGGAATTGGGGTGCATTAGGAATACTGGTGAATTAGGGTTAGGGGTGCATTAGGATTTGCTGGTGAATTAGGACTGGGAATGCATTAGGAATTGGGGTGCATTAGGAATTGCTGGTGAATTAGGATTGGGAATGCATTAGGAATTGGAGTGCATCAGGAGTTGGAGTCTGTTAGGAACGCTGCTGAATTAGGGATCGGGGTGCATTAGGGATGCATTAGGAACTGGGGTGAGGAATTAGGGTTAGGAACGCTGCCGAGCCCAGGACAGCTGCCAGGGCTGTTTGGGATGGGAGATTTTCCCTTGGCCGTGCCCGGATCCTTCGCTGGAAGGGGAACTCGGCGTTCCCGCACTCAGGGATGGCGATTCCGAGTGCTCGGCTGGGCAAAGTCGTGATTTCCTGGCTGAAATCCCCCCGCGCTCCTTTGGGATTCCGTGGTTCCTTTGGGACTGGGCGCTGCCTGTCCTGGGCCGGGGCTCTGGGAAAAACCCTCGTGCAGCTCATCCCGGCAAAAAGGGCCGAGATCCGGGGGGAGGAAACCGGGATGGGGCCGGAGAGACACCCGGGGATGTCGGGGGAAATTCCGGGGGATGTCCCGGAGGTGTCCAGGGATGTACGGGGGATGTACGGGGGGAAAATTCCGGGGAGAACCCGGGGGAAAATCGGGGGATATCCGGGGAAAAAGTCCGGGGGATGTCGGGAGAAAACTCCGGGGATGTACCGGGGGAAAAGTCCCAGGAATGTCCCCGTGAGTGTCCTGGGGATGTCCCGGAGATGTCGGGGGATGTCCCGGGGTAAAACTCCGGGGATGTCCTGGGAATGTTTCAGGTATGTCCCTGGGAGATCCCGGGGGAAAAGTGCGGGGATGTCCCGGGGGATATGTCGGGGCATGTCCCGGGGATGTTCGGGGTGAACCCGGCAGAGCAGAGGGAACTCGGGGCGCTGCCCAGGCAGGAACGTGCCGGGATTGCCGGAGATGCCGGTGCTGGGAGCCAGGAGGTGGCACTCGAAGCCCGACATGCGACACGTCCCGGCTCCCAGAGCCCGACATGCGACATGTCCCGACTCCCCTGCCAGCCGCTCCTGTCCCTCGGGCGGTGCTCTGTGCACTCCTGGAGCCGGGGGAATCCCCTGTCCCCAGTGCAGCCTCAGGTGCGGAGCCCCTCCGTGCCTTAAAAGGGGTCTGTGATGCAGGAAAATGCGTTTATTGGTATTTTATTTTGTATTTTCTGCAAGAAGTCGCTGCTGAAATACCTTGGGAGCTCTGTTGGGAGAGTCCAGGTTCTGTGTCACAAACCAGACATCACTCTGTGACTCCCTGGACAGCACAGCTCCACTGGAATTGTCAATTGTTCCAGCTGCACCTGGGAAATGATGGCTGTGCTGTCTTTGGGAGCCCCAGAAAAATTCGATATGTGTGGGCAGAACAGAGGGGTTTGTTCTGAGCTGGTTATGATTTTAAAAACAAGGATAAAAAGTGTAATTAAGAGGGAGATGTGCCATGCTTAAGGTGGAGCTGCAGCTCTTTGCAGCAAGAAAACATTGCCAGCTTCACATCCTCTGGCAGGGTTCAAACCTGGAGAGGAAACACAGAAAACAAACCTTGGAAAAGGCAAAGTGAGATGCTGTGTGGCAGAGAAAGGTAAAGGGAGGGGGAAAAAAAGAGACAAATTATAATTAAGAAAAAAAAAAAGCCAGTGAAAGAAATGCCATGACCTTTTCAGGAGGGCTGGGCTGTGATCAGGCTGCTGCAGTTTGACTGTCACTGCTGGTGCCCCGATGGTTCTGCCTCCCCTGGCTCCACGTCTGTCCATCATCTGAGCCATCATCTGATCCCTGCCCCACTGCCAGGGCACCTTTCCTGCCTTCTGCTGACCCTGCTATGAACAGCTTTACATTTTTATTCCCTTCCTTCCATTAAAGACTTCTGGGATTTGGTTCTGAGTGTAGATACTGGCTGAAAAACTCAGGTCCTGAGTGCTGTTAGGGTGGAAATCCCAGAGGATCCTTTGCTGTGTCTCCCCTGAGCTCTGTGCCCACAGGGTGAGCCAGGAGCAGCAGCTCAGGTGAGGCTGCACCTCTGAGGGATGGTGCTCTATCAGATTATCCCTTTTTCTGACCCACAGATGGGGCTCCTCAGAGAGTTTTAAAGACTTTTATTCCATTTTCAGTCTCATGTGAAGGGTGAGTCTGTACAGATGTTACAATTCACACCATCACAATCAGAAACCAAACTATTTCCTAATTACAATCCATTATAAGGGTTTTTTGGCCTGTCAGCTTTTGCCACACAATGCTGCCAATGCTTCTAAACCAATGATTTATTAAAATACCCCACGTGGGTCCTACTACAATACACCTTTCATAGTTCTCTCCAAAGTACCTGGTCTATTTGCAAAGTCCCCATCTGAAACTTGTTTCCAGTTGCATTTCTCTCTCAGCAATGTCTGTCCCATCCCATGGCCTTTCTCAGTCAGCACACTTTATCTCAGAGTTTGCACACAGATGGACAAGACTGTGTGAACCTTCTGCCAGGCTTTGGGAATCCCCTACAAATGCATTTCCCACATCTCTGCCTCTCTCTTGAACAGAAAAAGCTTCTCTGATGGCCTTTATTTATCATTTGCTGTACACAGTGAAGTCCATGAGGCACTGTCACTAACATTGTCACTGTAACAATCCATACATACAAACCTGTTTTGAAAAGTTCTCTTAACTGTGGTGCAGAGTTCCATCTTTCAGACAAATCATCTCACTCTGATCTGTTGTTTCTTGTGATTTGAGATGTTAAATCTTTCAGCTTTTGTGGCTGGATTTGGAATGGTCAGTTTATACTTCCCTCAGTGCTCTGCAGTGTGAGGAGCTGCCAGGCAAAACCTCTTCCCTCCTCTGAAAATCAGCCCTGGAATTGGGCTCGTCCTCTCAGAGCTCCCCAGCTCATTTGGCATTCAAGGATGCAAAGAGGAACATAAATAATTTGACATCCATCCTGACAAGTCGAGGCACTGCCATAGCCCCAGTTTCAGCAATGTAATGGACAGTGTGTTATCTCAGAATGTGTTTGGAGATCAGAGCTGATTTAAAGGTTATTCACCCCGGGAGAAATTATGCTGTAATTGAATTTATCTTGCATTTCTCTATTCAAGGAAACACAGCTACAGTTTAAGGGAGAAAAATGCATCAAGGAGCTGAATTTTTGTTATCAGCTTGAATAAAAAAGATACAAATTATTCCAGCAAACCTCCTCCACTGAGCTGTGTTATTTGCTGCATAATCACAGTCCAGACTGGAAAATAAAGACTTCTCTCAGCAGATAAAGCTGAACAACTTTAACTCCAGGCATGGCTGCAGGTGACAGAGGAGCAGAGCAGTGAAATAATGAGGTTAATGTAAGATGGATCAGAAAGTCTGGGAGTTAACAGATAAAGGTTTAGATGTGTGACTGTTTTACACCACAACGACACAAACTCCAAACTTCACAAGGCTGAAAATGACTCCTTTGTTTTTGGGATGTGTCTCCCTTTTATACTGTTCTACACAGACCAGTTGGATTGGGGACACAAAGACAAACCTCTTCACTCACATTGCTCAGAGCAGAGGGACAGCAAGGAGAAGTCCCTCCTAGGGAAAGGAATGAATAACAAAGGTACAGTTACAAAAACATTTCTCCTGTTTACAGAAAATTCCCTGGGAAAGGAATTTCAGCAAACCAAAACACCTCAAGCAGGGAACCAGGGCTACAACTCTCCTTCCTTAAAACAGTCGTTCTCCAGGTGGTCTTTTGCTGTTTCTCCAGTTTAACCAGTTAGAGAGGTGTATTTCCTATTCACCAACCATGTTCAGTCTGTATGGGAACACCTTATAACAGGTAGTAAGAATTAAAACAATATTCCATATTTCAAAGCTGGTGAAGGCAAAACTAAAATATTTCTTCTGGCAAGTGTTAGCAATGAAGGTTTTCTTGCCTTGGACTGGCAGTTTTTTATGCTTTCTGTATTTATTTTTAAAGGCTAGAATGTAATTTTATCAATCCTGCTAAATTAATGGTACAGACCTGAGATGTAGAAACCATTCTGATTTACTGGGGCTGTCACTAGGCTTGATTCAACACCCACTTCCTTATAATGTTGCTAGAATGGACTTTCATTTATTTTTACATCCTGAGCTGTTGTGGGTTGGGGGCACAGGGAGGGTGCTCAGGGCTGTCCCCTGAGCTGGCCAGGCTGAAATCAGCTTTTATTTGTGTCAGGGGCTGGGGACAGGGCTGTGAGGAGCCCCTGCCCCCTCAGGGCTGTGTCCCTGGGCTGCCCCAGCCTGGTGGGCTGCAAAGGGGCTGGGAAGAGGCTCAGGCTGTGTCTCCATCCTTGGCAGCCCCAGCAGCAAATCCTCCCCCCTGGGGCATCTCCCGAGGCTGCAGCAGGGTCAGGGGAGGGAGCAGGGACAGCCAGGGGTGTGGGGTGGGGACAGGCAGGGCTGGGCTCAGCTGGGCTTTGGGCAGCTGGCTGTGACAGAGGTGGCACCCCCAGACCCTGCTGGGTGTGACAGAGCTGCCCATGGACCTTCCTATGTAACATTTATGTCTGGAGAGTCTCCAGACTCTCCTGGATCTGCACAGAGCTGCTCCTGGCACCCCCAGACTCTCCTGGTGATGCCTTGGGAGGGCTGAGCTGGAACAGAGACTGGAGAGCTAAGAGAATAAAGTAGAGATTTGTTAAAAGGCCTTTAGGATCCACCCTGGGCAGGACAAGAGCCTGGCCAGGGCTACACCCAAGGTGGACCCAAAAGGGCCACAAAATGGACAAAAGGTCACGAGGTCTCAGACTTTTGTAAGTTTTGGTCCATGTGCACATTGGGGTTGAATTGTCCAGTTCCAGCTTGAGGTTATGAAGTCCCATCCTTGTTTCTCTCTTCACTTCCACTGTTGTTTGTGCTTTTGGGCCTGAAAACTTGTGACATTGTCCTTGGTGTGCAGCAGGAAAAGGATTTGTTTTGTGTCCCTGCTGTGTGCAGAGCTGGGTGACACTGACTGTGAGCTCAGAGCTGCACCCCTGGGCAGCACAGAACATGAAATACATGAAAATTAAAACTTTAGGCATCAGTGGCTCTGACAGAGCTGTCCTGGCACCCCCAGACTCTCCCCAGCCCCAGCCTGTGCTGCTGTCTGTCCCCTGGGTAGCCCCAGCTCGTGGCCCCTGTGGGCTCAGGGGACAGGGACAGGGGGGACAGGGGTGTCCTTGTCCCCTGGCACTGCCCTGGGGGCTGTCCCAGCTCTGAGCCCTCCCCTGCAGCTCCTGAGGAGCACAGACAGTGCTCAAAACACTCTGGGAAGGCTGGGGTTGGTTCCCACAGCCAGATCATCCCAGTGAGCTGTTTGGAAAGCAGAGATGGATTTTAGCTGATAAAAAACCACTCCTGAATGTGGGTCTCTGTATCTTTGGGGGGTTTTTTTGCCCCAATCCAGCAATTTTGATAAAGGGAAAAGAATTAATTTACCTCTGAGATAACAAATTTTATGCTAAATTTCAGCCAGATGGTACAGAAAACAGCTGAGAGATTACAGCCCCCAAAGCAGGCTTTAAATAGAAATGATAAGTTGCCATAAAGCTGCCACCAGCACCATTGTAACAATGCAAGAGTTATTTCCCTCAGTCAGTCTCCCATTCCTTATTAATCTTCCTGTTCTTCATTATCCATTTTATTTCCCCTCTCCCACTGCTCCTGATGTCAGAGGGAAGGGCTGGAGCCTTGGAGAGCCTCAGAAGAGGAAACATTTCCTGCTTTGCCTTGAAGTTTTCTTCTTTTTGTTTTACCCAACACAAATGATCCGAAAGATGCAGCAGCCTGGGAGGTTTGGTCCAGCAGCAGGAAGAAAGTTCCTTGGAGGGTGTTGGTGGCACCAGCCCTGCTCAGGAGTTCCTGCAGCTTTCCTCAGGTGTCCCCTGCCCCAGCCAGGCTGCTCAGCCCCTGGGAGACACCAAAATATCTCTGGGGGGTTCCTCACCTGCTTCACTTTGATTTTCCTGAGGATTTTCTATGTTCAGTCCTGCTCCAGAACTGACCCAGCCAGGCTTGGAGACACCAAAATATCCCTGTGGGTTCCTCACCTGCTTCCTTGTGATCTCCTGAGGATTCTGTGTGTTCAGTCCTGCTCCAGAACTGCCTGTGGGACAATCACACTCTCTCTGAGTGCTGCCTTTCCTTTTTCTTTCTGTTTTTTCTTCTTTTAAAGCAGCACTCCAGCTCAATATTTATTCTCCCCAAGAGCCTGAAGGGATTGCACGAGCCCCAAATGTTGTTTCAGTGGCACAGTCAATATTTGGGCAGCACCAAGGACAGCCCAGCAGCCCCAGTGTAGCCCTGGTTCCATGCCTGAGGTGTTGTGGTTTTTTGAAATTCCTTTACACCACAAGGACACAGACTCTGAGATTCACAAGGCTGAAAATGACTCCTTTATTTCTGGGATGTGTCTCCCTTTTATACTGTTCTACACAGACCAGTTGGATTGGGGACACAAAGACAAACCTCTTCACTCACATTGCTCAGAGCAGAGGGACAGCAAGGAGAAGTCCCTCCTAGGGAAAGGGATGAATAACAAAGGTACAGTTACAAAAACATTTCTCCTGTTTACAGAAAATTCCCTGGGGAAAGAATTTCAGCAAACCAAAACACCTCAGGCACAGAACCAGGGCTACACTTCTTCAGGTCTGTCCCTGTTCCTGGGGGAACCCTGACAGGGACAGGGATGTTCCCTCTCCAGGGAGCAAAATGAGATCCTGTGCCCTGCAGGAATCCCTGCCCAGGCAGATTTTCCTGGTTTTCCCTGTGCTTGAACCCCCAGGGTTGTGGTTGTGAATGATGCCAGTGCAGCCTTGGCTTTGTTTGAGCTGCTCCAGGAACATTCACACCTCTCTTACCCACGCTCGTTCAGATAAAAATCCCATGGATGGTGGGAGCTAATGAATTGCCTGAGCTGGATTTATGCCACTGCTGGAGCTCAATAGTCTCCATCCTTTATTTATTTTATTTTTTTTTATTTTTGCAAGCAACCTTTCCAATATTATTCAATCAAGTGGCTTTCCAATTTAATGCATGGCTGCCTCTGGATGACCAGAAACTCTGAGAGCACACCCAGAGCCCCAGATAATTTTTAATATTTCAGGACATGCATTTTCATGTCTGCCCTGCCTCCCTCCCTGCCCTGCCCGTGTCCCTCCAGGTGACAGCAGCACTTCACAGCCCCTGCCTGCCTGACAAGCACGAAATGGAGAGGCAAAAGCATTGAGTGATACAGAGCAGAGCTGGAAAATCAGTTTGATGGAAAACAAAAGGAGAGAAGGGTTCTCGGTGTAATAAAATTTGCCAGTGGTTAAAGCAGTTCTCACCTGCTGGAGCTGCCCTGGGGGAAAACCAGGTTGGATTTCCCAGCTGGAAGATTTCACTGTGATGTTAGTGAAGGGTTTAGGGGAAAACAACTGGGGAGAGGGAGAATGTTTCCTTCAGATGGTCCCTGCTGTCCAGGCAGGGCTCTGAGAGCACTGACTCCTGTATTTTTCCCTGAATTTTGTGAAGTGTGGGAAGAGCCCTGCAGGGAGCAGAAGGTGCCTTTGCTCCTTGGGTGGTTCAGAGCTTTGGGAATGGGGTAGGACAGGGTCAGTGCAAGTCTGAAATTCAACTGTGACCTTTGAGGAAAAGCTGGATCCCCTCCCCATCCCTGAGAGAAGGCAAGGAAAGGAGGATTGATCTGCCCAGGGGTGGTTCAGGAGAGCTCAGAGCAGCTGCACTTCTCTTTCCATGGCAGCTGATCCTTTGTGGCCTCCTCAGGTGTTGGGATGAGAGGGTTCAGGGTGAAGGAAATCCTGCCCCAAACCCACCAAGGCAGCTGTTCTGGGTTTTTGGGAGAGCTGGAAGGTGCTGGGTGCACATAACGTGTGTGGTGCCATTTACAGCTGCAGCTCTGTGGGCTGCAGAGAATCCCAGGGCTCTGGACTCTGCTTTGGGGTGAGGAGAGAAGGTACCAGGGCTTTCTGTGGCTGCTGAGGTGTGGTGGTGCATTGTGAGCCTCTCCCCAAGTGCAAGGTGCTGCATTATTTCAGCTGATGAGCAGCAGTCAGGTGACTCTAGGGAAGAAAAAGCACTTGTGGGACAAAAGGGAATTTTGTGGGACAAAAGGGAATTTTGTGGGACAAAAGGGAATTTCGTGGCACCGTTTGAACCCTCTGTCTGTTGTAACCCCAGCCCGTGGCAGCAGCTGATGGCTCAGTTGTGCTGTTAGTGTTTGGTCACTTCCCTCTGCTGGCTGCAAACACGTCTGTCCTAAAGGCTGGCAGCTGGAGGAAAACACCTCTGTGAAATGTCTGGGGCTGGGCAGGTGCCTGAGCCAGGCTGTGAAGGGCACTGGAGCTCAGCCCTGGCCCCTCTGAGCTCAGCCCAGGGATGCTGCAGCTCTGTGCCTCTGCTGGCACATCCCCTGCTCTCCCCAGTGGGAGGAAGGAAATGTTAATGTGAGCTCAAGTGCTTTCCTTTCCTGCTCCCAGCCTCCACCAGAACATGAAAAAATGACTCCAAATATTCCTCTGCCTCCCCTTTTGTCCATGTGCTCCCCCAGAGTGGATGGAGGGGAAGGAATGAGCTCAGCAGCCCCTGCCCTGGGAGGGTCCTGTGCCCCTGCAGGGACCATCACACCCCTGTCCTTGACTGCTGTGTGTCTGCAGCTGGGCTTTATCTCCAGCTTTTATTTCACAGGCACATTTTTCAATTGCTGCATGTATATGAAAAGCAAACAATAGGGCCCCGTGCCTGCCAGGGACATGAATCATGTCAGGGAAGTGAGAATAATAAAATATTGTTTAATATACTGCAATAGACACAGCAGATGTTTGACTTGCTTTCAATAAAAATGACCCCGTATCATTTTATTAACTTCGGGGATGCATTAGTCTCTTCTGCAGAAGGCAGGAGAAAAAATCCAGCTATTGTAGCAAAAATTAAAGAGGAAATTGAAGGGGGATGTTATCATGGCATTTTTTTCCTACTACATTCTGTAGTTCTGTGGCACGAATTGAATTGGAAGCATCTCCTGTCAAATCTTACTTGTATCTGCAGAACCAAACAAAGTGGATTTGCACCCCAAATTAGCCATTTTCTCCAAACCCCCTGAGAACAAGGATCCAGAAATGCTGCAGGGAAGTCCTGGGGGAGAATCCTGGGGGGAATCCTGTGGGGAGTCCTGGGGGGAAATCTGGGGGGGAATCCTGTGGGGAATCCTGTGAGGATGTCAGAGCTGCTGTGTGTGCAGATTTTGGGCATGGGCAGAGCACTGGCAGGCAGCTGCTCCCCTGAGGGTGGATATTTACAGGGCCTGAGCCCTCCTCCTACACCCACAGGGGCCAAACCTCCTGCTTTTAAACTCCATCCACAGACACACTTCTGCTCCAGGAAGATGCAGGCTGCAGATGAGTTGGGATTATTATTTTTCAAGTAATACTTTTCTCAGTGTGGGGAGGATATTTTGACGTCTCCTGCTTTTACTTCAAAAGGCTATTTGACCATATTCTCCTTTTTTTTACCATAGTCTGCTTTGACATCCTTGTAAAAATATTTGAAGTGCTGCAGCAACATGAGCGTGCTTTGAAAAGCCCACTTTAAATTATCCCAGTGCTTGGTGCTTTTATAAGGACTCAAATTTGGACAGTTTTGTGTCACACAGAACGATTTCATCACGTTAAAGCTCATCAATTTGATGAGCTGGAATTTAGAAATGACGAGGATTGTGCACATGTGTAATATAATTTCTGGAGTTATTAAACTTTGGACAAGCTGCAGTGGCATCAGTGCCAGGCTTTGCCAGGGTTTGTGGCTGTGTCTGGTGTTCATCCCTGCACAGCTGAGTGGGGACAGTAAAGGGGAAGGGTGTAAAGGTGAAACTAGAGAGATTCAAGTCTGTTAAAACAGGAATTAGGGCATGAGGGAAATGGATTTGTAGAGGATTCCCAAAGCCTGACAGAAGGCTCACACAGTCTTGTGTACCTGTGTGCAAACTCTGAGATAAATTATGCTGACTGAGAAATGGAATATTGGTGACAGTGCCTTGTGGACTTCACTGTGTACAGCAAATGATAAATAAAGGCCATCAGAGAAGCTTTTTCTGTTCAAGAGAGAGGGGGAGATGTGGGAAATGGATTTGTAGGGGATTCCCAAAGCCTGGCAGAAGGCTGACACAGTCTTGTCCATCTGTGTGCAAACTCTGAGATAAAGTGTGCTGACTGAGAAAGGCCATGGGATGGGACAGACATTGCTGAGAGAGAAATGCAACTGGAAACAAGTTTCAAAGGATGGCCTTGCAAATAGAGCAGGTATTTTGGAGAAATAAGAATCTCTGGGTCAGAAAAAAAGGTTTTTCTAGCAAGGGCACCTCTAGACTTTCAATATGTTTGACAAAGTTCTAAAGTGTGCAATCAATCAATCAATCAGTGGGAAGCCTCTCCCACGTTTCAATGATCTCAGTGTCTGCCTGGAGCTGGGAGTGAGATCCCAGCCCTGAGCATCTCCTCCCTGGAGCCCCTCTCTCCCAGCTGAGCAGATCACTGCTCCTCACAGCTGTTCAGCCCTCAGAGCTGCACTCAGGAGCATCTCCCCTGACAGTGCAGCCATTTGTCATTAGGGTCAGGTTATTTGTTATTATAACTTAAATACACCACAGTTCCTGCATGTTGGCAGGCAGCATTAACCAGTTTCCATGGCTACAGCAGCCAGAACCATCCAGGCCTTGGGCTGTCCTGAGATCACAGCCTGAGGGCTCTGAGGAGGTGATGGGGTGCAGCAGAAAGGACTGGGGGCTGCAGGGGACTCTGCAGCTCGTGCACACCAGCCCTGCAGGGTCACCAGAGCAGTGGCACAGGCTGACATCACATGGAGCCCTGAATGGCTCCAGAGGAGACTCCAGCACTGTGCAGCCTGTCCCAGGGATGGCACTGAGGGTCACCACAGGAATCTCTCAGCTGTCACAAAGTGCTTCATCTGCTGGGAGTTCCACCTTCAGAGCCTGAGCAGTGTTTGCCTTGTTTTCCCTTCTCAGTGGAAGCTGGGGACAATGCAGGGACAATGCTGGGGACAGTGTTGGGGACAGTGTTGGGGACACTGCAGGGACACTGCTGAGGGGCTGTGCTGGCCCCAGGGAGCTGCAGGCTGGGGACAATGCTGGGGACACTGCAGGGTGTCTGTGCTGGCCCAAGGGAGCTGCAGGCCAGCTCAGTGCTGGGGGCACTGCTGTGACACTGCAGGGACACTGGGGACACTGCTGTGACACTGCAGGGACAGTGCTGGGAACCATGCAGGGACACTGGGGACACTGCTGTGACACTGCAGGGACACTGGGGACACTGCTGTGACACTGCAGGGACAGTGCTGGCAGCAGTCCCAGAGCAGTGCCAGCCTGGGCTGTGGTTTCTCCTGTCCCTCCACCCTGGAGCTGGGTCCCCCCATGTCCCACCAGCTGCAGCCCCAGCTCAGGGGGACACAGAACTCCCTCCAGGACATCCCTGAGTGTCCTGTCCGTGCTTGGAACAGAACAGAATGTCCTGATAAAGGGGGCACGATTAATGAAGAGTGTGCATAAGGAAATAGATAACCCAGGAATGGTGTTTTCTGTTAGTGGTTCTGCCCTTGGTTCTCACCTCTGTCCTTTCCCTGCAGGCACATCCTCGCCCCGGGGCCAGCAGTTCCAGCTCTCAGGTATGTGCATTGTTCCATTGTTCCACCAGCAGTGCTCCTTTCCTCATCCTCTGCTTGCTCAGAAACGAGTCTGTGTCAAACCACTGAGTGTTCAAATGGAAAGTGTTCTAATCTGCCTCCCCAGAGGGCTCTGCTGCAGTGGCACAACTTGCTCTGCATATAAACAACATCACTGGGATGGGATTTGGTGTTTGAAATTGCTTTTTGGAAATTAAGGGCTCCGTGCAGCTTCTAACACCAGTTTATTGTTAAGCTGAGCAACCTTGTCTCATGTCAGCCCTGAGCAACTTCTGTTAACACCAAAAATACACAAAGAAAACCAGCTCAGAGGTGGCTACAGACTTGGGAGGGAAATAGTGATGGGTGTCTAAACTGCTGTAATTAAACTCGTGCTGGAGGTTTACATGAGCAGAACAAATGAAAAAAGCTCCATTTTTTTTTGAGGAGGGATATTCAGTATGGATATAAAGGCAGGAAAAAAGCCCAGGTTTTGCTGTACTCTGGAAATATCCACCAATGCAGCCACCTTCTAATCTCAAAAAAACACAGGCACCTCTCCTTCACCCCTGGTTATACCCTGAGGAGGCACTGCTGACTCCTGCTACAAATCTTTACAAGTAAAAGCACCAAATTTTACTCAGAGACCTTCTCTCCTGTCCAACAAGAGCTTTTCTATGTTGTGTTACAAGTCAAAGCACTAAATTTTACTCAGAGACCTCCTCTCCTGTTGGACAAGAGCTTTTCTGTGTTGTGCCTTGAATTGAAGGCACCTGGAAAGACAGAGGCTTTAAAAGCATCCATTAGGGTAATTCCTGTCAGGTCTTCCCACTGCACTGGAACAATCTAAGGAGTGAATGTAAAATTCAAACTCTAAATCTTCAAGGTATTTCATTAATGAGGAACAGTGCTCAGCCATGAAGTTAATTGCTTGGTCTTATTTCTGTGAGTGGATGGAAGCACTGAGAGATGAGGTGGGGAGGAAGAATCAGCTGAGCCTTTGAGTCACTACAAGGCCTCGTCCCTTTGATGAGAAGTGTCAGATTAACATTCATCAATGGTCATAATTACTTGTGCCTGGAGCTGAGCCAAGCCATCCCAAATAAAAATTAAATTATAGAAAGGATTGTGTGTTCAGCCTCATGTGCAGAGGCAGAAGCAGCAGGGTCCTACAGCCCCACACTGACACTGAGGGAGATTGTCTAAATCTGGAGCAGGCTGAGCCAGCAGTCACTAATTGTCCTGTCCCCTAAATAATAATTGTACTGAATAATTTACTTGCCTGCACAGCCTCTCACACTGTCACAAACCTGATTTCTCTGGTACTCTGCAGATTGTTCTCCTGTCCTTAAACTCAGCTTTAATTATCCCCTATCAGATGGGAAGTTTATGAATGTTGTTGATAAGAACTTGGGGGGAAATAGTGCATTTAATTAAGTTCAGGGATCAGAAAGGGGCAGAATCAGAGCTCCTCTGGGAGGTTCTACCTGTAGGGCCAGTCCTTCAGGGCAAGGAGCACTTCTGGAAGCCAAATCTCCACCAATCTGCCAGAACTGCACTTAGGGAGGCACTTAGGCCCAGCTCTCTCCTGGCCTCTGGGAGCTTTGGGAATCAATGATGCAGATGTAAAAACACAAATTTGGGGATTTTTTTTGGAACAGCAGCCAAAAAGAGGGAAAAATTATTTGGTCCCTGTTCTGTCCCTTATGCAGCTTCCACTCTCTCAATATTAACCTTTTTTAGCTGGTTATAAATGGGATGTTCCAGAAATGCAGCATATGGAGCTTCTAAAACAGAGTTGGAAAAAGAAATTAGTTTTTCCTCATAGAGACATTATTCTTTAGTCATTTCAGTTTTAAATCATCCAAAGGGATGAAATGGCTGAAGCATTTTGGCTGATTTATCTGGGCAAGGACAGGACAGAGCTGTAGTGTCTGACAGGATTAATGGGGTACCTGTGCACACTCACAAATCCAACCCCATTCCACTCAGTCTTCAGGAAGTAAAGGCTAAGGAAAAAAGTCTAAAGGAAATAAAGAACAAAATAGTTGTAGTATAATTTTATTCACCTAGAAACAAAGGGTCAGAAGTCACAGCATGGAGGTTCATTTTATTTTGTAAACTCATTAAAAAGATGTCCATGTACAAAATAAGGACATTTTAAACAACAGAACTGCAGACAAAGGAAAACTATAAAAAATTCAACACATTAATAAAAAGGTTTTCTTTTCTTTCTGCATAATTCCTTGCACCTTCCACACCAGTCTGCACACACTCTGAAGTAGAGTTGTTAGAATCAGTAAAAATGAACATAAAGCCATTTATTTGCTCTGCTGGAGGAATGTGTTGCTGAAAGATCCAAACCTTGGAGCATGTTAACTAACAGTAAGACAAAGACTGAAGGACCTGGCTAAAGGCTGCTAAATGGCTACTGTGCATTGATCTGCTCAGAATTCCAGCTCACTTGGCTTCCTGCAAATATTTGGGATAGTTTTTAGGGGAGTAACAGTGTTAGACTGAACAGGGCCTTGTCCTAATACATCTAATGCAGGCTGAAAAATAACACCATTGCTGCAGTCAAACAGTTTCAATCCCAACAAGTATTAATTGTGCACCAAAGTCTGCAGCAGCTGTCTGACAAGCTACTGGGATTTAGGATTCAGTCCTCAGTCATGGAAACTCCTGACTGTGGGCCTGATATTTATGGGTCTGAGAGATTTCAGTCTGCTAGCAGCTGCTAAAGGCTAAAATCTCTCACACCCAGAAATATCAGGCCCACACCTGACTGCAAGTCTGGATTTAAATCCCTGATACGCTGTCAGTGACAGGTCAATTATAAAATGAGATTCCTTTTTAATCTGGCTGACTTGTAATTCAATTTGTCCCTGTTTCTCCTCCCAAAATGACTCCCAGCCTTGCAAATCCACGCAGTGCTTGAGGCTTCTGTCAGATGGTTTCTCTCCTGTGTCCTCAGGGAAGGCTTGACCTGCTGAGTGTTTCTGTTTGGGTCACAACAGTCCCTGGCACTCCTCAGACTCCACTTCCCAGTGTCCCAGCTTGAGGAGCTCAGTAAACATCTCCCCACGAGCACGGAGCAGCTGCAATTCCTGCAGTGGATCCTCTCCCAGGGTTTGCTGTGCTCTGCCAGGACGTAGTGCAAGAAAACAGCCCCTGCCATAAGGCACTTCCCCATCCCACAGGGCAGGGCCAGAGCTCTGGCCAGGCAGGGCTGCAGGGTCCCCTGGGGAGGCACAGAGCTCCTGCCTGGTGGCACTGTCCCCTCTGTCCCCTGTCCCTGCCCTGGGGGCTCAGAGCCTCCCGTTGGCAGCCCCCTCGCTGCCCTTGGCCTTGTGGTGCTCGTATTTCACAGACACGATCAGGAACAGCAGCAGGGTGGCTCCTTGGATAGCAGCCAGCAGGAAGAAGTAATAGTTTAATTGGCAGCCATTAATGTTACCTAGAAAGAATTGGGGAGGGGAAAAAAAACAAAACAAAAAACCCCCATTAAAAACGATGACACAAATAAAAACAGGAATCTCGTCAGGTTTAAGTGGTGGAGACTTTTCTGCAGAACCAAACCCAGCTCACGTTTCCATCCCACAGCACAGTTCAGTTTTAATTACCCACAGCAAAGGCTGGCACTGCTGAGGAAGATGTGCACGGGATAAGAATGTTTTCTTTCGTTCTCCAATACCTTAGATCAAGTTAAAAGAAAATAAAAAGCCAAAATATTAATTCTGTAAAGGAAGAAGTTGGCAACTCCACAGATATATTAAAAAAAACCCATTACTGCAATTGTTTCTCAGCCTTTTTTGGGGACAAAGTCCCCAAAAAGTTCATGAAAATGTAAGTGACTTCACCTTTGATGCTCCCTCCAAGCTGTCACAAAACAGTGCTCTGGACATTAAACAATGCTAAATGAAGAAAACTCACTGCTAAAACATCATTCCTCTGCTAGGAAACATCTTGCTGTACTTCCAAGAACAATATACTGTGGCTCATTTCCAGCACAGCACAGCCAACTGGACCATTACAGTTATCAAATAGGCTGCAGAGACTAAAACAGTGATGTGTACATGGACCCCAAGCAGCTGTTCCTGCAGCAAACCTATAAACGTGCAGATTCAATTACTTTAATTACTGAAACTTAAGATTCAATTAAATGAACTTATAATAAAATGCAGTAAAATTAAACTGAGCCTTTCCTTGACATTTAAAATACAATGTACATGTGCATCTCCATTTCAAGAGCAGATGTGTTTAAAGACTAGTAATTATCCTTTATGAGATGGGATATTAAAGCCATGAAATCTTCCTTTTGGTGGGAGAAACAAGTCAATTCAATGGCAGCAGGCACCCCTGAAGTGCTGGCAGAGAGGGAACTCCTTCAGGAGATTTGGGAGGCAGTCAGACATCCCCAGTGATGTCATGAGTTGGCAGAAATAGCAGAAATTTGGGGCAGGTGCTTACAGTCATTAAACAGCATCTCATTAAAAAGCCCCAAAATCATTCATTGATTGACTCCTCCTTGCCATTCCCACCCTGGAAAAGCCAGGTAAAGTTCAGATGTGAATTTGGTAACTTCCAATAATGCCAGACCACATGAAAATTGAGGTATAAAGTTACAAAGGGCTGAGGCAGGGGCTGCTGTGGGTGCTGCAGGTCCAGGTGTGTCTGTACCTGCAGCTGTAGAAAGGTACAAACAGCCAGTGCTGAGAGGTGTCCCCAGGCCAGGAGCTGAGCAGCCTCCTCAAAATGATCAATGGCTCAGGAAAGGCAACACCTTCCAGTGCTGGTCATCCCTGGGGAGATTTAACACAGCCCAAGGATTTGACAGAGAGATTTGGCAGTGTCTTCTCATCAGCTGCTTCAGAGAACAAAGGCAAGGGGCTGAAAAAGCATCATCATCATTATTTGTGTGAAATTCTTATCCCCCATCGAGCCCTTATCAGCTGAATTACCTCTGCAGGGAGATGCAGAAAAGGCTCCTTTTCTGATTTTGAAATGGACTGGAGAAAAGAAGCCTCAAGGGGATGAAATACTCATTTGGGGAGGACACTTCCATAAGGTTCAGGCCACTTGTTCTCTTCTGCAGTTTTTAAAGGACAACTTTCAGGGCACAGATGCCAACTTGTGGCACGTGTAGGAATCAGACACCATTGCTTTTTGGTAGTTGAAATGGCAAATTCTCTTAGAGCAAATTTAAAGTTTAGGCTGCACTTTTAAGCCATGTACACCCAGCAGGTCTAGCAGACATTTTAAGGACTGTTCACACTCCTCCTGGTTGAAATAATTAGCCCATTGAGGATGGGAGGATTTTCTGAAATTCCCAAGGTGCCACCTACTGGTGCCAAGGATTATTTTTAACCTCCACTGGCAACTGAAGGCAGGTGATTTGTTGAACTTTAGGAGTATAAATAGCTGGCAGACAGAAATGCAGAATTAGCTCATGGTAATTTCAATGAAGTCACTAGAAATGAGGAAGCTGAATCATCAGTTGGAGGGAGATGGGTACATTTTACTTCCCATAACCACAGAAAGCAATTTCAGTACTTTGTACCAAATATATTCTTCTGTTGCACGCAATTTAAATATTTTTTTACTGAAATGAAAATATGTGTAATTTCTAGTGATGAAATGCAGTAACAGCTGAGCAAGTCACTGAGGTTTTACAGAGGTGTTCTCCTGTGCTTTCATGAGGGCAGTGAGTTATTTTACACAGTCACATTATTTCATACTTAGATGCAAAATGAAACTTCAACAGAGCAGTAGAGAAATTAATATTTTGAAAATAATAACTGTGTTAAAACTCAACAGTGCCACGTCCTTGATGCTTAACTGAAACTTCTGCTTTCCATACCATGAGCACACTGGAAAATACACTTACCAAAATCTGTGTGATTACTCATCCAGCCAATCTCTTTAATAGACACCAGGGCCAACAATCCAGAGCCAACAAAGGACCCAATGCCCGAAAAGAAAAAGAACAGTCCCATGATGGCACTCTGCATAGATTTGGGAGCAGCTGAATAGGCAAATTCTAGACCTGTGTTAAAAGATGAAAAAATGCTGTTGGAACATGTAAGAGATTGAGAGTAGATTGTTCTGGAGGTGTTCTAGAAGTTACAGGTGTGGAGTGAATCCTTTTAATGGTTTTATGAATCCTCTTACAGGTCCTCAATGGACATTAAATGGACATTAAATTAAATGGACCCATTAAATGGACAACGTTTGAGACACAGACTTTGATCTTATTTATATTCCATGTGTAAAATCAAGAAATCTTCTCAATCCACATATTCATTTCTGTCTAAAATGATCCTCAAAGAAATGCATTAAACTACCTGAAACCTGGCAATTCCACATTTGCCATCTCCCTTGCTTCCCTGTTCCCTGTCTGTTGGGCAGAACATGCAGGACAAAGAAAAGAAGTCACTCTTGCATTGGCCATGAACATTAATTTCTTACAGCCTCAGTGTCTCTGTTTCTGAATGTGCAGACAGAGAAATTAACTGGAACTGGAAAAGCAGTCATTATTTTAATTTAATTTACTTTTGAGCTAGAATTCTCTGAGTTCATTGCTTGCTAGCAAGCAATTCTTTTTAAGATTTGTAGATACAGGGCTTGAACTTTCAGCTGTCTTTACTCAAATTTCACCCAATAAAGCCAAGAAAAACAAACCAGGGACCATCCATCTGCAAATCTGTGCTACTGAATTTGTCTACCAGGAGCACACACTGGGTTAGGCTCTGCCACACAAAGATTAATGCCCATGATTAACTCTCCTTTTTAGAATAATACTCCTGTCAGAAATCAAATGGGATTATTCACAAGAGAAAATCAAATATATTCCACTGCAGAGCTTTTTTCTGACAGGTGAAATGCTTGTTTCAAAACAGTCTGCTCACACTGAGAATTAATGCTACCTCATCTCACATTTTTCTTTGCAAGGAGAGCATTACAGACCTGAAATTGCATAACTCTGATGTCTGGCATAATAAAGGCATGCTTTATTTACACCAGCACTGCTGTTTGACTACTTTAATAGAAACCCAGTGGCATTTCTTTTCAGGAAAAGGATTAACACTTGGAGCCAGGCAGGGAACCTGGCTGTGATAGCACAGGGTTAAAATGTTTCTAAAATCATGGGAATTGTGTACAATAGATTCAGGGGAGGTGGAAAAAAACCTGGATAGGCCTGGGAAAGGGAACTGAAACTACACAGGCTCTAGGAAGGAAGGTTGGGTTTTGTCCTGACATAGATCATGTGAAACTGCACCTGCATCACCATCATATGATAAATGATATGATTGTTAATTGTAATGATTGTTTGGAAATTGAGTATGATTATTGTTTAAGAATCATGAGAAATGATATTTGGGGGGCCTGATGGAAACTACAAGAATTCATACAATAGAGCAATATGGGTTTAATAATTAATATGTAGTTATATATAACAAAAAGGGTATAAAAACATGTCCATCTCCAATCCATGTGGAATCAGATCTGGCTCTGTACCCTGCAGCCCTGATTCCCAGAGCCCTTCAATAAAAGCCCCTGCACACAATCATTCTGTGATTGTGTGTTTCAATGCTAACAGATGCTGAGAGGGAGGAACTTTTGTTCTTGGGAAAGGAGCAGAGCTGGGTGCTCTCAGTGATGTGACAACACCCTGCTGCCACCTGAGCCACAGCTGGTGTCACCAGCCTGCTGCTCCTTCCCTCTGCAGGATGGGCCAGCAGAGAGCTGGTGTGTGAGGCCAGGAGGGAACTGAAACCTCCTCACCCAGCTCAGCTGTGGGGCTTTCCTAAATTCAGACCCTAAATAGAGAATGGGACAGGCTTTCCTAAATTCAGACCCTAAATAGAGAATGGGACAGGCTTTCCTAAATTCAAACCACAACCAGAGAATGGGACAGGATTCCCTAAATTCAGACCCCAGCCAGAGGATGGGACAGGCTTCTCTAAATTCAAACCCCCACCAGAGAATCAGACAGGATTCCCTAAATTCAAACCCCAACCAGAGCCAGAGACAGCTGCCAACAGGCAGGGCAGGGAGGAAAAATGAGATTTATTTCCAGAATTAAAAGTGCCTTTGTTTCCTAGGCTCTGCCACTAATGTAACAATTCAGATTTTCCAAGGAGTATTTATTTATCTGTCCAATTGCATTTTAAGAAAAAATAAGCAGACTGCTCTGAGGACACAGCAGCTTGTTGGTGATTTCTTGTTAAGTTATCAGAGCTGGCACAGGTCTCCTGAGCCTCAGGCACATCTTGGTCAGCAGGCTTCTCAATGTTCTGTAGAAGTTAAGCTCAGGTATAAGATGTGAAAGGGTCTAGACTGTTCTTTCCTTGTTCATTTTACAGATACACTGGATCTGACTGTCCCAGCTGGAAAAAGACCTTCACACTCAGAACAAAACCCAAAAGGAGTGTAACCCTGCACTTTTTGCAACAAAACAAGGTACATTTCTAAATGTGAGTAACTTTTGCAGCAGCACTAATATTTAATCTGGCATAAAGAATGTAAAATCTTTCCTTTGCCTTCAGAGCTCCTTTGGCTGCTGGCAGCCACTGATAATGATTTCATGCTCCTGCAAACAAGCACTCCTGAAACCAAAGCCCCTCGCTGGTGTTGTCATGTGGGATTACAACTCCCAGTTAAACAAGGCTGCTTGAGGAGGATTGACAGGGTAATACAAAAGATTAATGCAATGTGTGTCATCTTCCTAAAGGTACCTCAAGTGTAACTAATGTGGCTTAATAAGAATATGCTTAGTTCTACAGTAAACAGAAAAATAGAGGTGTGTTTCAGCTCTTGGGCTGTTCAGTCCCTCTTTGCTCACAACAAACATTTCCACAGCATTATGGTTTTGGAACCATTAACACTTTGCTTGTTTTAAGCCTGAATGTCATAGCACAGTAGATGCCTTTATCAAGTTTAATCTTGAATTGGTCGAGTACACTCTGAATCTTGAGAGGTCTCGTTAAAAATATTAAGAATTATGTTCAGATAACAATCAGAAGGCAGGAAAGAGCCTTTGTAAAAAAAAAAAATCAAATGGAAGTGCACTACACAAAGCAATTGAGCTCTGCACAGAATTCCTGGTACATTTTTTCCAAACCCTGACCAAGAGTTTTTGAAGTTCTAATGCTGTTGGTACAGACCCAGCAGGGCAGAACAGCAGAATATTCCCATAAGAAGCAGCAGAATATTCCCATAAGAATTGTGTAAGCCTTAAAGACTTCTCACAAGGAGCTCCACTGAAGTCCTCTCAGCATGGAGTTCAGCAAACAGAGAATGCTCCAAGACCTTTCACCTGCCTGCAGACAGGTTTGCTATTTTTCTCCTTGCAAACACCTACGAACTATTAATAGTACCTGACAGAGAAACAGGGTTGTGTAAGAGGGAAGAAACTGGTTTAATTTTCCATGAACACTTGTGTTTCTGATCAGTCATCTGTTTACCTGAGTTAGTATTTAAGTGGCACAACCACGAAACTGACTACAAGTAATTCATGTTACTCTTTGGATAAAAATGCTAAACACAGCCTTGGTTTGAATAAGAAACTAAATCAGGCAAGATTTTCTCTTCAGATTTTTTTGTGTTAGCATTTGTGACAGGTGCCATACACACATAATGAAATGGACAGCAATTGATAGGAAAAAAATACCAAACCCCACTTTTACCCTCCTTGCCAAGCAATCCAAGCACCTTATTTTATTTCCAAACAAGTGTGATGACAGCAGAACACCAGTAACCAGAAACCTGAGGGAGCAGAAGTTCTCTGTTCCACTGAGAGGGGAACAAATGAGCCATGTGACAGCTGGGGCCAGCAAGATCCTCCAGAATCAGAGAATCTCCCTGTGACTGCCCAGGAATGAAAGTAAACTCCCCCTACATTTCCCCCATCTCAGGGGAAATGAAACAGCAGCTTCTGTCAGGGGGAATGGAAGGAAAAGAGCTGGAGCTATATTTATACTGGAGGTATTGCCAGTTTGATCCTCACAGCTCAGAGAATTTCAACACTTTAATAAGTAACTCTGGTCCAGCACAAAAAGAAATGATTTTTACACCAAGTCACTCTGGAGGAGTTCTGATGGATTGAATCAGGGAGCTCCACAGTTCCACTGAAGTGGTGCCAGAAGAGGCACCTGGACACTCAGGAGTGTTTCTGGTACTGGTAACCAAGCCCTGCTCCAAAGGGCACGTTTGAGGGATTCCCAGGAGTATTTATTTCCAGGAAATCAGAGCCAGGAAAGGCACAGTGACCACAGAGAGCTCCCCTCCTGCTGATGAGCCCTGCATGTACAGGAAACAGACCAGGAAATCTGATTTTATAGTCCTGTTCACCCTCTCCTCCCTCTTCACTTTCAGCTGAAAAACCAGTGTGAGCACACAGCTGTCCACTACACCACACAGGGAATTAGGGAATTTAAGATCTCTTGCACTTGTTCAAGACACACAATACATTTAAAATCTGATTTTATAGTCCTGTTCACTCTCTCCTCCCATTTCTCTTTCAGCTTAAAAACCAGTGTGAGCACACAGCTGTCCACTACACCACACAGGGAATTAGGGAATTTAAGATCTCTTGCATTTGTTCAAGACACACAACTTTTGAGAAGTGTTTCAGTTTGCTGAGTATCATGCTGAAGTGCTGGAACAGCTACAGAAAAAGTGATCCAGAAATAAAGTAGATAAAATTATGTAAAAATAGCTACTTCGTTATTAATACTCACAAAAACTTTTCTTATTTCGGAGATGAAAAAGCTCAAGTAACATGAATTTAAACTGATAAGTCTTTGTAAATGTGAATTATTTCTTCCCTTTGCCCTCAGAAAGGTGTGTCCACTTACTAATAGACTTTCTAAACTGTGAGCTCAGTTTGTAAGGCCCAAAAAAAATCACAAAGCACAGATTGTATTTCCAACAGGGAGGAGGATTCAGAGGACACAAAACTACATTAAAATACAATATTGAAAGAGTATATTGTTTTCCATTAGGGCTTGCAAATACCCAGCACTAACTGGATGCCACACAAATATTTTAGGTGTTACTGTGCTTGAAATTCAATTTTGAAAGCACAATCTTACATAGCCAGGCTTCAAATGAGCAAGACAATGGTTGAGCTTTGCCACTTAAATTGAGCAATATTGGATAAAAATGTATTTGGGAACATCAGAGCTTACTTCTAATGATTTGAGAAGTATTTATTTTCTAAGATTCCACAGATACAAAAGCAGATTTAAGCACACAAAGGCTCTTACCTGCTATACTTGCAAATATTTCACTGAATCCAATCAGCACATATTGGGGGATCTGCCACCAGATTGGCAGATCTGCAGCATGGTATGTAACATTCCCAATTGTCTGGTTAATTGTTTTAACCTTTACAATTTTCAGTCTGTTGCTTTCCAGAATTCCTGTGTGAAGGGGGAGGGAAAAAAGATTGACCTAAGATGCAAACATTGTTTCTCCACATTAAGAATTAAATTAGGATTTCAGCCCTGCATTTCAATTAGAAATGATACAAGAGCAATATGTATTTCTTTCCTGACATAAAAGCACTGCAGAGTTACTTTTGCTGTTGTTATTTCAAGACATACACTTGTTCTGCCACAGAATTAGTGATTATATTCTCATTCAGCAGCAATAATTACACAAACACTCAGCCCATTTCTGGATGGATCAGCTCAGAGCTCCCATGGACACTGTGCTGGGGTTTTTTAAAGACAATCTCATTTTCACAAACTACTACTTTGCACTGTTGAACCATTTCAACTGCCACCACAGTATTCATAAATTAGAAACCCTTTTGCTTATGGAAATGGCTCCAGCAGTCCTGTAGAGCTCTGAAAACCCTCTATGAATATGATTATGACATTTCTATGACACTTTTCATCCAAAGAGATCCAAGAGCTCGTTAGAGCTTGATTTACAAGCAATACATTGCATAGAAAGCACTTCATATGGAATGAAAAAGAGACATCAGAGTGTAAAATATCAGCATTTTCAGCTTGCTCAGCACAACAGTTTAGAGGAAAAGTGAATATCAAATAATGCTGTGGGGTTTTGTTGAAGTTGCCCAGATGAAAGGATTGACTCACAGTTACATAAAAGACACAGAATAGCTATTAGTTAATAAAACTCCCTGCTTCACCTAAAAGAGACCTCTATAAAAGAATTCTCATCTCTTATCCTTAGCAATAAGGTGAATTTATTCATCACAATTCAGAGGAGGAGGACTGAGGTACTGCCACTGCTTCCTTCTTCATGTCAGGCCATCCACCACATTTTCTCTATATTCCTCACTTCTTTTTAGGTGACCCATCTTATTTTTATGTCTCTTTCTTGAGCTCTTCAGCTACCTCAGTGCCCTCTGAACTACGAAGAGCTGCTGTAATTAAAATAAAACTGGATTTCTTGATGTTTTTGTTTTAATACAGCAGCCAAACATTTCAGAGTGGAACTTAATTAAAATGTAAACAAAGCAGCAGAGTCATCTAAGAGCTCAGATGTAATCTCATTTATTTACACTCAACACGGAATTGCTGCACCTCAAAACATGGAGTGATCTTAATGTGTTTATTATACTCTTACAAAATAAACACTGAGCCACCTAGGAGTGCAATATACCAAACTTTGCCATAAATTCATCTTCAAAGTGCTTCAGATTCTGGAATTTATTGATTCTTCCCCTAAGAGTTTGATAGACAAGTTTCATGTTTCATTTTACACTCTGAGTAGATAAAATAATCTGAACTTCTTGCTATAATGGTTTAAACTCTATAAATGCAGTAGATTTTCCAGCTGAATAACCCTGAACATTGCTGCTCAGAATTCACCATAAGATGCACAAAGCACAGCAGATGTTCATTAAATCTAATCAGTTGTATTTTAACACAGTTTATAAAATATTTTAAACAATCTAACTGATCTAATAGGCAGCCTGAGTAGTGTCCACAGCTAATGGCTGTTAAATAAGCAAGTCAAAATGGAAATATGGCACATAGCATTAAGATATTGCCATCGCTGCAAATTCTGGACATTTTCCTATGTTTGAGATTTTATTCAGTGTCCCTTTCAAAGGCAGCAATGGTTGGAAGCAATAGTGTATTTTAAGAATATTAAAACATAAATAAATACATATTTATAGATATATTAATTTGCAGCTATAAATAACACTTGAGGAGAAAATAAAAATGGAATGAAACATATAAACCAACACCTTGCTAGAAATAAACACTTTCCTAAACCCCAAATCTGTCACAACTGAAGCTCTTAAACTCCTGTCATGATGGAGAGATGTTAAGTTACTCCAAAAGGTTAAACTTTCCAAGCAGATTGCAGACAATCACCCAAAGAATTCACCTTTTCAGTTTCTACTGGGGAGGAGTTGGGGAGGATCAAACCAAGAAAATCATGTTGTAGGTGAATTGAACAAAGCATTTGAAACTTTAAGGAATTTTGCTGTATGGACCCATTCCCCAACTCAGTTATCAGCTTGATGAGCCCTTCCCCACTACAAGTAAAGACAGATATTGCTGGTTCTGAATTCCCTTGTATGTGAGCCCACAGGTTCTATTTCAAGAGCTGACATTTAAGGGTTTTACATCATCCTCTCCTGCAGCAGCAGTGTCCTAAGAAACATGGAATAAGAGAAACACTTCCATTTTAACTTTAAATGACTTTGCTTTAAGAACTTTGCTTGCCCACAAAGTGACCTTGGCCTAGTAATTACCTCTCTCATTGAAAGAAATCTTAATAACCACATAAAGTGTCCCTCTCCCTAAAATACAGGGGATCCCAAGTGCTGCAATGAATTCATTTAATGCTGTAATGCTTTATCAATATGTTCATTACAGTGATGCTGCTGAGGGCAATAGATTCTGTGAAGCATTGCCCAGAGATGCTCAGTTCCACATCAGCAACATTTAACAACCCCAAATCACCTGAAAAGCAGCTGATTTATGGGGCCAGCAGAGTTGCCATCTTTTCCCTTTCATGCCACAGCTGAGCTGTTTTACACTACACTAGTTCCCAAACATTAGGGAACAGGAAGGTAGGGGAGAGAAAACCCAAAGTGGGAGGAAACTCTTGTTCAGCCATAACATAACTTTATTATTTCAGAGCGGGGGAAGAATTTTAGGTCAAATTTCAACTCTTTAATGATCAGAAGTCAGAATGCATGAAGGAACATTTTTAATGGGTATATGCAAAGGTATATATTCCTACTTCAGGCAGGAAAAATGGTCCAATTTTATTGCAAGTGTTCAAAACAGTTTAGTAAATTTTTGGATACAATCCCCTTTATTGAGGGAAATGCATCCATGAAGGAGCATTCCAACTATCCTGTGAAAAAAGATCTGAATAATGCTGAATTAAATATTCACCCAGTTTTTAAAGAATGCTGTTGCAGAGAGCTGCACAATTCACTATGTCAGGGGACCTCCAGCTGGTTTTCTTACCTGCAGCAAAGGCAGAGCACATGACAAAGAACATTCCCACTGCAATCCTCTTCAGTGAGGAAGGCAGCAAACCATTCCTCTTCAGAATGGGGTCCACCAGCTTGTCCTTTAAGGGTATGAGGATCAGGATAAGCACTGCATCAAACATGGTCAGCCAGGCTGCTGGAAACTGCAAGGGGAGACGACTCCAGTTGGCAATTTCATACTTAGGAGCTGATTTTTACTATTATTTTATCAAAAAAGATTTTGATTGAACACCTTGATCTGAAATAAACAACAATGCACTGGCAGACATTGTGAAAAGTCAAATAAGAGTGTTTAAAAGCTGAAGAAAATATTCAGCTGTTCAGGTTTTCATTGAATCTGGCTGCTCAGTTTCTCATTTGACAGAATGAAACTTTTTACCTAATTCAGTCATGAAAAGTATTTAATAGCCAAGCTCTGTGTATCTTCTATTAACCTTAGAACTATCAGAAATATGCCACAGAACAGTAGAAACAGAGTCTTACTGATGTGAATGCAAAATTCAATTAAAATCAAGTTGCACTTGTCAAATGAATAGAGAGGGTGGTGTAACACATACAATAATATCCTGTAAATCCCATGGTTTTACTTCTCTGCACCATTTCTGCAATCACATGATGCCAGCCAGCCTTTCTCAAAAAAATACAGATGGAACAGGTCCTTTCAATATGCTGAAGGTAAAGTGATTATTGATCAGGCAGTCTGAAGTAACAAATGTGTCTCAAATTCCAAATGCTAATGTATCACTTAAGGATGGGCTTGCAGAAATGTTTCTGTCCTGGTATGGAAAGCCAGGGCAGGGAGATTGATCAGCTTTCTTCAAAGGTCAGCCTTTGGCCACTGAAGGATAAAGAAACTTGGTGAAAGCAGTGAGAGTCACCTGAATGCATCCAGGACAGGCTGGTGTGACAAAATCTGGGACGTGCATGGTGCTCCTAAATCCCCAAAGGCACTGCCTGAACTTCCTGGAATTTCTGTACAATACTGAAGAATTTCAGCTAAAGAAAGGTACTTTGCACTTGTTTTGCTCTGCTTACCGTGTGGATGGAGTTGGTGTCATTGGATATCTCAGGAATTTTCAGATGGAGACTCTGCAGTACATATGTTGTCTGCATCTAACATTAGGAAAGAGAAGTTGAGGTTACTTGGACAAGGAGTGCTGAGAGCAAGACATTTTTCATTTTATAACAATTAACACAGCATGAAATGCTAACACAGCAAAGTGAAAAGAATTATGGTCAGAATGTCACCAGATTTTTTAACCTTACAGTTATTTTTACTGAAAACACAAAGAATCACTTGTGTGTCTTTGAAAACAATCTCTATATGACAGAACCTGAAAATTAAAATGAGGTCTAGAGCACTTACCCTAAGCTATGTGAAACAACTGCAAGGTGAAACACAGCACAGTATTTAAGATCTGTGAATTTGTACAACTCTGAGTCTTAACTACAATTGTAATGATTTTTTTTTTCTATTATTAGGTCAAAATATTATCTGAGAGTATTCCTCAGGAGTCGTTTTTCACCTCTCAACTTCAAGGTACGTTTCCTATTTATGAGAGAACACACCCACAAAAAACCAGTAAAATTAGAAATGCTGTAAAATATAACTGCAACCATTTGGAACTACTCACTTGAAAATACACTGTCCAGTAAGGTATTAAAGCCAGGAAGACAGGGATGATCTTGACAAGAGCTTTTACATCTTCTACTTTATCTTCTCTGAAGGGGCCCCCCCGAGACAGCTTGGCCATCTCAAAGAGGCTCTGCCTGCGAGGAGGGTGCAGCACTCCCTGCCCTTCACTTGGGAAAAGGATTGGAAATGTTCAGTTAAACACAGCTGCCAGCCTTGTCCTCCTTACAAAAAGCCAATGCATCTCCAGAATAACTAATTCATGTCAGTTACAGCAATGCAGCCAGGCCAGAATGGATCCCCAGCAGGTGGGAACACCAGGGGAAACTTTCTGCTCTGAAGTTTCCTTATTTCCCATCCTCCCCACACAGCCCAGCCCTAAATAACTGGCAGAACTTGGAGTAACCTGTATTGTGTGATATTGCTTGTTAAGTCATTGAACTGCTTGGTAATGTGAACACGTGAAACCCTGTAGCCCTGGTGCTGTGCCTGAGGTGTTTTGGGTTTCTGAAATTCTTTTCCCAGGGAATTTTCTGTACACAAGAGAAATGTTTTTGTAACTGTAACTTTGTTATTCATTCCTTTTCCCAGGAGGGACTTCTTCTTGATGTCCCTCTGCTCTGACCAATGTAAGTGAAGAAATTCACCATTGTGTCACCAATCAAACTGGTCTGTGTAAAAGAGTACATGAAAGAGACACATCCCAAAACCAAAAAAGTAATTTTCAGCCTTCTGAAGCTCAGAATCTGTGTCATTGTGGTGTAAAACAGCATCAACCTGACACCTCTTACCAGTGGTTCAACTCAACCACCAGTATTCCATGGGCAGCTCTGAAGAGTGGAAAACTTTTGGCTCCCCATCAAGCTACTTCCAGCATTAAATGCAGATGAGAGTGCTTTTCAAACCAGAAGGCCTCCACAAACACATCTATCAGAGAAGAAAGTTGACTCGTGCACAGTCAGGCTACATGACACTGAGGAAGCCTGAGCTGGCAGCACACAGAGCTCAGCTGACACCAGGGATCTCAGTGTGCCTCTCTTCCAGCCCTCAGCTCCCAGAAAACATCTCCAGGACTCCAGTTTTCAGAGCAAAGCTGCTCATTTTCCTGCAGCCTCTGGTGGGAGTTACTCCCAGCCAGTCTGAACTAAGGAGTTCCAGTGCCAGGCTGATTCTGAATAAAAGCCACACAGAAGAGTGTCACCCTGATCTTTTTCAGCCTTCTGATGTTTGCATTTTTGTAGCAGAGTTTCTTACAGATTTTCATGTAAACAGAGTGATGCTATTGTAAACTATCCTTCATGTTTTCATTCCTCTCTTGAAGAAGGACAAGTGATGGACTCCTGTTTTGACCAGCGTGGTTGGAGAGGTGTCAACCTCATTTGTCCAACCCATGGTGATTGTCCAAAATCTGTACAAACCAAAGTAAGAAAACAAACTTCCCTCTTTTTGCCCTGACAACCTGTCTGCTGTGTGTCATTCATTTTGTGTCCCATAATGACAGAAGAGCCCATCACACACCTGTTTGCTGAAGGCTCCCCGTGGCCCTTCTTGGAGCAGCAGGAGTAGGTGAGGATTCTGAACATGTCTGTGAAGGCACTGCCATCAGGGGGTTTGGTGATGAAGAAGCTCTGCCCACACAAGAAGACCATGAATGAAATGCCAATGCAGACTGTGGGGATGCTGTAGCCAATGACAAAGCTGACGTTCTGCTGGATGTAGGCAATGCCTCCCAGGGAGAGGATGGCTCCCAAATTAATGCTCCAGTAAAACCAATTAAAAAATCTTCTCGTGGCTTCCGGGCCCCGGTCTTTGACCTGGCAAAGATGAGAAGTAAAGGCTTCAGTTTGTGAAGGAAATGAGGCTAAACAGAATTAGAATCCTTGAATTAGAATTCAAACAAGTTCAACACGCTGAAGAGTTCAGGTTTCATTTAGAGTCACACTGGAATGGCTGAAGTGTTTTGGGGCTTCACGTGGTGTTTGATGAAATGACACCTCTGTGAGCTGCACCATTATGTGAGGAACCTTCCAGAAGCTCAGCACAGGGATAAAAAAAGCCACACTACTGAGAGACACAGCTTCTCCAGACAGGCCATCCTTATGTCTACTGCACTGACTCTCACTGGGTCATTTCTCTACAAAAAGCTCCCTCAGATTAACATCCCATACTCCACAGGAGTTTAAATAACTATTTTTTTAGTAACAAAAAGTTAAGCTACCTAAAAATTCACGTATTGCCACAATTGCTTCTTCTAACTGTATTTATTTAGGAGTTAACAGTATTCCATTTTCTAAGCCTCAAATGAATACTTGGTAATTAAACAACAAATTTAAATTTTAACACAGTCTTAATGCCTCTCATCAGAACACAAATTGAAGACTTGTCATTCTGATCTTTAAAAAAATTTAATTAAATTTGAGTTGCCTGAGGGTCACAAGGCTCCAGTAAATATTTATGCCTCCAAGTCAGTGCTGTTCATGGTGTTATTTTTCTGCTCGAAGCTCTCAGTGTCTCTGCAGTGAAGGTAAAGACATCCCTGGTTTACAGAACTATCCTGCACAGTTTTCACCATCCCCCTTTAATACTGCTGCTGTAAGTTATCCCACATTTTGTAATTAAGTCCCAGGAACCCAGCATCTCTCGTAAGAGGTGATGTAATAGAAATTATGCATGTTAAAATCTGAGCTAAGTTAAAAAGATCAAGCAGTCTGTAGAAGAATCCCCAATACTGTATTTGTCAATGGTTGATGACTGAAAGGCCATTAGCAGTGACCAGCAAGTCAGTTAGATTTCATCTGTAACTGAAAATTTCCCCTCATTTGCCAGATCTTCACAAGGTCCATATTTAGTTTGCAATATGAAAAGCAAGCTGTGTCTTAAAATGAGTTTTTAACACTGTCAGTTCTGATTAACAGCCTCAGGTTTCCCAGTGGTGCACAAACCCATCTGTACCATTCAGCCAAGCCCAACAAAGGAAATATTGAGGTATCTATTCCTGTGCATAGTTAACAGCATTGTCAGGCATTCATGTGCCTCTGTGAGAATGTCAAATTCAATCCTGGACACTAAACCCAAGAAATTCTCCCTCTCCAGCTCCAACCTGATACTCAATTCCTAACTTTCATCAGCTGCAGCAGTGTGTCAATCTGGGGATTCCTTCTGAAGCCCAATGAGCAGCAGGATGTTAGCAAACAATGACATGGAACACAGTGCTCCAACTTGTGTAAAGTGTTAGCAATCTGTTTGATGAAGTTTCCATTTCTTCATCACAGAGTCTCAGTTCTCTTTATTTCTGCAAGGAAGATGACTTCTCATCCTCCCTCCTGCACATGACCCTGCTGACATCTCCACACAGGAAGGCTGGGAGAAGAAAGCCAACTTTGATCCAGGTAAGAACAGGGAAGCACAGCATGAGGCTTCTGTCAGGCCTTAATCCAGCCTCCAAGCATCAGCTCTGAGAAACCTCCTGCACCAAGGATGGCTCCTCTCTCCTTAATCAGTGCAGCAGCTCTCCTCTCCATGAGCCTGTGTAACCTGCCTGTGAACCCAGGTCAGCTCTCAGAACCCACAACACCCCGTGGCCAGAGCTGCACAGGTAATTATTGCTCAGTGGCCAGGGCTGCCTGCACTCCCCTTCTGGAACCTGCCCTGTCCCAGCCTGGCTCCTTTTTCCTTCTTCCAGGAACAGCAGAGACAGCTCAGCCCCATCCCATTCCTGTTCCATCACTGCCTCTCTCCCTCTGACCACTGCTGGCACAAACCACCCTTACATCTTCCTTTTTGCTGCCTTTCCAGAGGTAGGAAATTGAGACTGATCTGTGATTCCTCACCTGCCAACTACTGACCATGTCTGTGGCCCTTCCTGGAAACTTTCTTCACCATCTCCAGGGTCCTTTTTGCAAGAGTGACCAAAAGGAAGGCAGTGCTCAAAGGACAGACACACCACAGAGTCACAGTGCAAAGAATCCATTTTCTCCCTCTTTATCCAAGTATATATTTGCACTAAAAATCACATCACAGCCACGTGTGAAATGCCACCACGGCATTGAACTGGCAAACATTAATAACTGAATGCAAGTCCCACTGAACTGCCTGGTGGAATATCTTCTCAAAGACAAAGAACTATGAAGATGTCTTGTCAAAACCCCACATGAAAGGAACAGGATCATTCCAAAGCTCCTGACAGGAGCAGTTTTCATCTGTTCCTGCAATCAACTGACACTCACACCAGACAAATGTGACAAACAGCCCCAGGCTCAGCCCAGTCAGCTCTGAGAGCACCCACACAACAGACAAGGGTGAAACAGAGAACCTTGTCCTCATCCTACTGAGGAAGGTACAATGGCAAGAAGTTTGTGCAGTCAAATTTACAGAATCCTGACCCTCTAATCCATCACTGCAGACAACCACTCATTCTCTGGGATCATCTGAGACAGCTCGGTGGCTGAGCTCCACACTATTACTCAGCTGCTACATAATTTCCAAGTTTTATACTAAAATTCAGCAAGTCCACATGTCTGCTCCCTCTCCATTTATTGTTACTGGTCTTGTGAATGCCACAACTTGTTTCAGACCTGTTCTTTGCAGAGCCCTTGAGGTCCCCAGGCTCATAAGAAGTTTGACAGCAGCAACAACAAAATAAGTTGCAGTCAGGGGACCTTCAAATCTTTATCCATGATTCCCCATCCTTATCCAGAGGCTGGACAACCTGTGCTCTACAGATAGGTGAAGGCTGAAAATCACTCTAAAGCCATCTTTACAGCAGCAATTTCCAGCAGCAACCATAAACCAACAGTTTTAGCAGAGCTAGAAGATCTCTGGCAGTTTTGGCCTGGTGGATTTATTGGCTATGAAGGCAGCTCAGAGGGAAGGCACAGTGTGGGGGAAGCCTCTCTGATCTCTGTAACCCTGAAAGAGATCCAGCTATAATTAGAATGATTATGGCTGAGACTGGATCAGGAGTCTGCTACTCTTGTGGCTTCAGTGCTGAGGCTGACCCAGCTTTCACAATAAATGACCAACAGCCCTATTGTTTCCTCACTGCAGAAGGTCACCAAGTGCTCCATGGAACAGGAAGTGACAGCAGAACACTCGTTCATGAAAGGGGAACTGGAAAGTGGCAGGTTCTGGGATCACACGATTACAGAAATGCTTTTCTGAGAAGCAGCAGCTCAGATTTAGAGCAGCAGGATGGATCAGGCTGCAGCTTCCAGAAAAACAGTTACAAACAGCTGAGAAAAGCTGCTCTGGCCCAACTGTGCAGGAACTTTTTCTGCTAAGCTGACTGGTGGAAGTTACTCGATACTAACTCTACTTTAACAGCACTTCTAAAAGCACACATTGAATAGAGAGTTAGTTAGAAAACACAGCTTTCCACTTCAGAGAAAAATAAGTATTGCAGTTCGGTTTCTGATTTTCCACAAAGTGATTCTGAATAAAGAAACCTCTCATTATATTAGAGCTCTCCACCCAAATTCTACACATACATTAAAGCTGAAAAATCCACATGGTCATTTTTAAGAGATCTGCAATGAAATGTAATTAATATCCTGAAATGTTTTCCACTTGTGCCAACTAAAGTACATGATATACAGCTCATCCTTTCCTTTGGTACTCAGGGGAGAGAGGACAAATCTTATCAGCACACATCCAGCCAAAACAGGTCTGCAATGTGCTTTGGGCTCCCAAGAACGTGGCTCTGGGAGACAGACTTTATTCTCAGACAGATACAGATATACAGCTATATAAATATATAGATATACAGATGTATAGATATATAGATATATAGACATCTCCCCAGCAGTTTTCTCCATCCCTGTGCAGGGAGAAGGCACCCAAGAGGGCCCCAGACTGCACTCCAAGGTAAGTGGCATGCTGGAATATATTTAACAAGAGATAAGCCAGGAAAAGAGAGAAGGGGAAAACTTCAGTCCTCGGCAGAGCTCCACTGATTATTATGGCCCAGAAAGGAGTATTTCTTTTGCTTCACCCTACATAAATCACTGTGAATTATCTGCAAGCCCAGCCAGAAACTGCTTTCCTTGAAATCCTGGGGGAAAAGCCTTTACAAAATCCAGCTACAACAGCTCCACTTCCATTGGCAATGGCTCTTGTTTCGCTCTGTTCCTGCCATTATTTATCTCCCATGTTTAACTTTCATAAAGCGTTCTGGGGATAAGCAGTCACTTTTGAAAAACACCTTACAAGATAAAGCCATATTAAAGCTATTTCACTTGATGGGCTCAGGCTGGCTTAAGCAGAACTAATGCACTGGGGACACACAATCCTGGGCTATAATAATGTTTTACATTTATACACTGCCTTTCAGCCAGAACTCCAGAATTCAGAAGACATGAAATGCCAAAGAATGACAAATGCAAACGGCCCAACAGAGAACAGAGGTGTGTTTGGCAGTGATCCTCTGGTGGAGCCTCCTTCTTACAAAGAATTCATGGCATTTCTGATGCCTGCTCTAAGCAGAACTCAGTGAGCCAGTAAACAGCCGTGCAACTGGACTTTCAGTCTGGTTGGAAAAGCTGCTCAGTAGTACCTGAGCACACTGAAATTCTCTATCTGTAAAGCAGAAATTACATTTTAACATCCACAGCCAGCACACCACCTTAGCACAGGACTGTAAGAGAAGCACAGAAGAGCACTCCTGTTGCTACTGAGCTCCAAGCTGCCTCTCAGATGTTTTCTGTGAAGCCACTGGGCTCTGCAGGGATGAGCCAATGAATGATATCACTGCAGTGGGTCCGGATAAGGTCATTTGACAGGACGTGTCCTTATGGGAACAGCCCAGGTGATGTTTACCACGGCCAGAGCAGCTTCCCCCCGTCATGTGATGCAGCATGAGCCTGCACAGAAATACCACCCAAGGGCAATGCTGTGCACGAATACCTAAAGCATAAAAACTGTTTGTTCTGTCGCCCTCCTTTATCACAGGATGGTAAAGGCCTTAGAAGGCCCACGTCATCCTTGTCAAAGCTAAAATGTGTATCCTGTACTGCATCTGACGAGCTGCGAGGTCAAATTAACTGGGTACAAACTCAGCAGGGAGGATAACTAACAGTCCATTTAATGGTCAGTAAGTATTCAACCCAAGTCCTCAAGGTGGTGATGGCTTAGCCAGTGAAGAAGCCAACGCAGAAAGCACAGCTAAGGCAGGGTAACCAAAGATCTTAAGGGATCCGACACTCCCCAGGCACCAAAATTCCATCAAACGGGGCACAGCTCAACATCTTGCATTCCACAGGGAACAGAGCAGGACGATGCGATCCTCTCCAAGGCCGAACACCTCCAGAGAGATCAGCCAGCCGGGCACTGTCCACCCCACCAAGGCGAAGCCCCTCTGCCACCCCTGGGGCACCCACCAGCCGCAGCAGCAGCAGCAGCGGCCGCCACACAATCGATACTTGACCTGGTCCGCCCCGAACGGGGTGATGTTGGCCTTGACCGAGCCGACGCCCAGCCCCACGAGGACCAGTCCCACGAAGGTGGCGGTGGCACAGTAGCGGGTGGCTCCCACCTGGGAGCAGGGCGCCGGGGTGGCGTTGGCGGCCGGCGAGGAGCAGTTCTCCACGGGGAACAGGGGCACGTCCCCGCACAGGCCCTGCCGGGTGTGCGGCGCGGCGATGACGGGGAAGGCCAGCATGCCCAGCAGGTAGAGCGCCATGCTCAGCAGGATGGTGCCGAACTTGCCCAGCAGGGCGTCGGCCAGCCAGCCCCCGAACGGCGACACCAGGTAGGTGATGCCCATGAAGAGCAGCAGCGCCTGGCTGGCCTGCGCGCCCTCCCAGCCATAGGGCGGCCCGTTGAGGAACAGCACCAAGTTGGAGGTGATGCCGTAGAAGGCCACCCGCTCCAGCAGCTCGGCCAGCAGCACGGCGGCGCAGGCCAGCCGCCGGCCCTGGAAGGCGCTGATCGCCGCCGCCCT